>VDFB02000009.1:31089924-31511456 GCA_007258455.2 Sequoia sempervirens | reverse complement strand
TATTAGATGTCGGACAAGAGACATGACCATTTTTTTATGGAAAGAGCACCAAAAAGCTTATTCTCTACCCTCCTACTCAGTCATCCCATGATATGGATAACTCCATATGGCCACATGTTGGTGAAGAGGCCAACGAAATCAATTCTATGGCATAGCTTATGATGTTAGGTAGCAATTCTTTCATGCAGCTTCAAGATGAAGATGAAGTATTGACTAACATAATTTAAAACCATTGTGAGGTGTAGGAAGAATCATCCTCTCATGCATCTGATTTTGATCCAATGAAGACACTTCTGCCCACTCTTCCTGCAGCCGAAATTCCTGTAGCAACAGGTATGTCTCATACATTTTTTCCACATGAACTCAAGATAGCAAGCATTGGTGAAGCAACTATGATAGATTTAACTACACAAGTGAAAGTGTCAGAAGGAAAATATCTAAATATTAATATCAAACTGAGTGAAGAACAATAGTTGTCATTGACAAACTTACTGAGGACCCACCAGCATGCATTTGTGTGGGACTGTCAATTATATGAAGGGATTGGACCCTAAGCTTTGCACTCATAGGATATACATAAGAGATGATTGTACACCAGTGAGGTAGCCACAAAGAAGAATTAACCCTGGATTAAGAGAAATTGTAAAAGGGGAACTACATAAATTGCTAGATGCAGGATTTATCTACCCTATTTCAGATAGTTAGTGGGTGTCTCCATTGGTGATTATTCCCAAAAAGGGAGGGAACTAGTGAGTTGTGTTTATTATAGGGAACTCAATGCTACCACCAAAAAGGAGAATTTTCCCCTACCTTTCATAGATCAAGTTCTGGATTCACTTGCAGGAAAGCAGTACTTTTCTTTTCTAGATGGATTTAGTGGGTATAACCAGATACAAATTGCACCTAAGGACCAGGAGAAGACCACCTTTACCTATCCATGGGGGACTTATTCCTACTTAGTTCTTCCATTCGGATTATGCAATGCACCTGCAAATTTTTAGAGGGCAGTCATTAGCATATTTTTAGATATCTCTTATGATTGCATGGAAATTTACATGGATGATTTTACTACCTATGGTGTTTATTTCAATAAAGCATTGGAGAATCTCAGGAGAATCCCACAGAGATGTGAAGACCACAATCTATCTTTAAATAGTGAAAAGTGCTTCATGATGATGCAGGAAGGTGTAGTCCTTGGCCACTACATCTCTCATAAAGGAATTCAAGTAGATCCTGCCAAGATTGAGGTGATCACTAACCTGCCTATACTTGCAAAACAAAAAGATGTTAGGATTTTCTTGGGACATGTAGGTTAATATAGGCGGTTCATCAAAGGCTTTAGCAAAATGGCAACACCATTGTACAATCTCCTAACTAAAGATGTTGAATTCCAATGGACAGAAAACTATGACAAGGCATTTTCTGACTTGAAAGTAGCTTTCACTCATGCTCCTATACTCAAAGGTCCTAATTGAGAGATTCCTTTCCACGTTCATACAGATGCATCAGACTATGCTATAGGAGTAGTCTTAGGACAGAAAGAAGGAGCTATTGAAAATACTATTTATTTTGTTAATAAAAATCTGCAGGGAGCTGAATTCAACTATACAATTACAGAAAAAGAAATGTTGGTAGTGGTCTATGCCCTTAACAGATTCAAGCACTACATAATAGGATATTAGATCTTTGTGCACACTGACCATGCAACCATTAGGTACCTCATGAATAAACCCCTAATATCAGGTAGGCTAGCAAGATGGTTATTTTTGATGCAGGAGTTTGACATAACCATTGTGGATAAACCAAGGAAGGCCAATGTTGTTGCAAAATTTCTTTCAAGGCTGACTACATCAGAGGACAATCAAGTCATTAATGACTCTTTCCCTGATGAACACTTATTTTCCATCAATGTGCAAACTCCTTGGTATGCTGACATAGCTAATTATTTGGTCAAAGAGAGAGTTCCTCCTCATTTCTCTCCAAAAGAGAGAAGGGTGCTCATTGAAAAATCCTTTCCTTTCTCATGGATTGTTGGATTTTTGTTCTACACTAGACTAGACCATGTCATGAGGAGATGTGTGAGAGAAGATGAGACATATGATATTTTGCATGCATTGCACAATGAACCCTGTGGAGGGAATTTTACAGCCAAGAGGACAACAATGAAGATTTTGAACACAGGATATTACTAGCCCACACTCCACAAGGATGCAGGGAAATATACAAGGAAGTGTGACAGATGCTAGAGGATGGGACAACCAACCAAATCTAATGAGATGCCCCTTTACCCCTAGGTAGTCATCACTCCATTTGACAAATGGGGATTGGATTTTGTAGGACCCATTGATCCTCCATCAAATGGTAAATCTTATATCTTAGTATGCATTGATTATGTAACCAAGTGGGTAGAAGTTAAGGCCATGAAGTATGCAAGAGATAATAAGGTTGCAGAATTTCTTTATGAGGAGATTTTCACATAGTATGGGATTCACAAAGAGATAGTGACTGATCAAGGGGCTCAATTCACCTCAACCCTTGTTATAGCATTGGTCAATGAGTACAACATAAGGCATAGGAAGTCTACTCCTTATCACCCTCAGGCCAATGGCCAAGTTGAGGTGACTAACAGGGAAATTGAAGCCATTTTGACCAAAATAGTGGTCATCCATAGGAAGGATTGGGAAAACAGGTTGCCAGAAGCTGTTTGGGCCTATAGGACAACCTGGAAGACAACCACAGGCTTCACTCCTTTTGAGTTGTTGTATGGAAATACATCTATGATGCCCATTGAATTTGAGCATAAGACTCTTAGGACTGCACTAGACTTAGGGATCGATATCTCTAAGGCACAAAAGGACAGAATTATGCAGTTGAATGCTTTGGATGAGATGAGGAAGAAAAACTTGCATCACAAAGAGGTAGTGCAGAATCAGATAATAAAGTGGCATGACAAATTCATAAAGAACAAGAAATTCCAGCGAGGTGACTAGGCACTGCTCTACGACTCAAGGTATCAAGATAATGCAGGAAAATTGCAGACAAGGTGGCTAGGACTGTATGAGGTTGCTGAAGTCTTCCCCAATGGTGTTGTTCAGCTCACTACCATTGACCCTATCAAATCTAAGCTTCTTTCCAATGGTCATCGCCTCAAGTTGTATCACAAGCCAACTTCCAAGGAGGAATTCCTGCAGCAATTCACTCAACATGCAGCACCCAAACTTCCTGCAGCCGAAGGAAGCGGACCTAGTGTCCCTCCTTCTGGCTAACTAAGGTACGTAACTTATCATAATAAAAACTTCCACTTTTGTGGGAGTCCACTTCTTCATTAATTCACCCATCCATCTCCACCTTTCTCTCTCTTCCATCACACTGCCACAACTTCACTTCATTCCACCATCATTTCACTTCATTCCATCTCCATTTTCATTAATTGCTCAACTAACTTCTTAAAAGGTGACCGATACTTTCTCCATAATCTTTGCAATAGATCTTCCAAGAATTCAGGTACATGTGCATCAATTTTTTATATCTTAATTATTTTTTAGTACATTCATTTAATTATTGTACATTAATATAGACATTCTCCATAGCATGTAATTATTCCCTGCCCCTATCAAATCATCATTACTACTATGCATGTGAGGACACATGCTCAAATTTAGGTTGGGGGGAAGTGTGAATACCATGTCCACGTGTCAGTCCATGTTGGTTCACATCAGCAAAGTTTAAATTGAGCCAATTTGAATTCTGAGTGAGATGACGGCTTGCATGTGTGGGATGACAACAACCGCCACCATTTTTCTCAACCATAGCCTTCATTTATTACTCTTTACTACCTTTATTGCTCTTGTCATAATCCTAAGCTACCAAAAAGGTAGAATTCAGATGACATTAGCGTTGGGAGTTCAACAGCGTTGCAGGAAGGAGAAATTGGGCTTTCAGATGAAGATTGCAGGAAGGGAAACCTTGCAGAGTGATTGATTAATTACAGACAAGCTAAACAATGGGAGGTGGGTTAATCAGAAACAAACCCACGGTTCATGATGTATTACTACAGGATGCACCTTTCTAGGTTGAGTTTAGAAACTGTGGGTGGTTAGACTATTTCCTGAAGCTGAATGGCTATAATGAAGAGGTTGCATTGGAATTTGTGCAGACATTGTCTGAAGGAAAGGCCACGATAAAAGGATTGGAGGTAATAGATACTAAAGAGAGGATTGCAGAAGTTACAGGGTTGCCTACCAACGGTGAACATTACCCTACTACCAGAGATGCCAGGTCAGCTAGGGCTGAATTTATAGAACCTGGTGACCCTCCATTGAGTGTGGACAAGCAAGGTGTGAAGAGAACCTCTTTGCTTGAGCCGTGGAAGCAAGTAGTTGTTTATATCATGAAGTACATTACCTATGAAGTTCGCCAGTCGAACCTACATTCTGTGCACTTCAAACTCCTGAATCATATGAAGCATGGGAGAAGAATGAATGTGCCAAACGTGCTATACCACCTTCTTTCAATAATGGCAATCGAGACCCAAAAAGGTAGGGATAATTCCATTTCCCACCATTGTCTAATCAAATTATTAGTTCAAAAGTCTTTGCATGATGTGTCTAACATGACTTGGGAAGAATTATTAAATATTAATCAAATTAGACCAAAGCATTTGCAACCTAGGGTTTTTCCTCCACCTCGTAGGACTAGAAGGAGAGTAAGTTTTGTTGAAGCCACTCCTAGAACCTCAACTTCTGGTGCAGGCCCTAGTGTAATCCCTCATGTAGCTGAACAAACTATAGAGATTAGTTCTTCTGAGATAGAACATTCAGACAAAGAAATCTCCTCTTCAAATTATGATGATGATGTCCCTCGTGGCATCCTAATTCGAACTAGGGCACAAAAGAAAGAGGTAGAAATAAGGAAGGGAAAAGCTAAAAAGAAAACAATAGAAAAGAAAGTGCCAAGCTCTAAGAAACGGAAGGCTGACACTGTTCTTCCTGCAGCCAAAGAGAAACATGAGAGCCCTCCTAGAAAAATAAGACCAACTAGACCAACCACTAGTATGTCTCTGTAGGGAATCCCTAGGACTAGAGAAACATCGAGGGAGGACATAGAAGCCCCAATGGGGTAGGTGAATGTTGAAGAATAGGACATATTTGAGGAAGTAGCAAATATAACATTGGTAGATCTTGTTGCCATCGCATAACAAGTTGAAAGTCAAGAGTATGAGGAGAATCAGGAGCTCCTGTAGCAAAAGCAAGAGCAAGATTTCCTAAAACAAGAGTCCCTACAGCTAGAACTGGGAGAACAATCATCACCCCTGCAGCTAGAATTGGCTAAACAAACAAAATCCCTACAACTAGAGCCATATGAAGAGCAAGCATCAGTGCTAGGAAAAAATTTGGTAGGAATACATAAGTCCTCTAATTTTTCAATGCGCATGGTAGCCATGAACTTATGGAGAGAGATGCAAAGGAGGGAAGAGGAATGGAAAGAGGAGAAATGCAGGCTAAAGAAGGAAATTCAAAAGAGAGATGACGAGATTGAAGATAAGAATTCAGAAATTGTTGCTTTAAAGGAGAAGGTGGACAATATGGCAGCCTTAGTACCTCAGATATTAGAGTGCAGGACTCCTCCAAGGGTCTATGTTCTATATTTGAAGGAGAAGAATCTTTCTTTTAAACTAGAGAGGATTATCTCAGGTTTGAATCCTTCCATTGAGAATCCTCTTGAATTTTTCCATGCTTATCAAATTGCTCCTCTTGAAATGAAGAATTTGTTGTGTGAATTTTATTTTAATAATTATGTTGTGACCCAAGATCATGATTGGAATCCATTGTTGTATGTTGGGGATGTCCAATTAAGGGCATTTATGTCCTGGATACAAAATGAAATTAGTTGGGGACAACAGTTTAGGACTTATAGGCAAATAGAATCCAACACTCCCTTGCCTATCGGGGCTGAATCTAGGAATCTAGGAGACATTTTCAGGGATTGGCATAGAATTCTTTACAGACCAAGCTATGGAAATAGGATCTTGCCTGAGAGAGAAGCAGTCTATAGACAATATGGGGAGGTAGCAAAAACCATAAGGGAATCTATAAAGGGATATTTGGCACAGAGGTGGAACAGTCTAACTGATGAATTATAACAAGTTGAGCCTCACTCTCTACAAAACTATGTTGTAGCATGTAAAAGAGTTGATAGATATATACAGATTGGAAGGTCAAAGGGACAATTTTGGCTTCCACTAACTTTTCAGCCACCTATCCTATTATAGCATGTGCCAAATTTTAGGTATTACCAATATGATATAGCTACAGAGAAATAGAGATGGAGCAGGTTGGACTGACAGCAAGGGTTCTATTGGGACCCTAATTCAAGACTGCAAGAACTAATGTAGGACAGCTGGCAGTTGCAAATTTTAGGGCATTAACTAAAAGAACAACCCTTCCTCTACTGGAGGACCAACAAAACCTTAGGTTGGGGGGAGTGATGAGTCTAGTTTATGACTCAATTTTGATAGAGTTTATTATCTATTTATTGTAGTTGTCATAGACTTTGATACTTGGATGCTAGCCTTTTTATGATATTTCCTCAAAACCATAGACATTGGGCATAAGCTTTTTTGTAATCTTTAATGACATTGACATGTTATATTAACTATCTATGTTAATTTTACATGTGGATTAATGAATGTTACTTTAAGATAGTTACAGATATGCAATTGTTGTGCGTACTAATATTGTTATGCAGATAATTAAAGCCTACAAAATTGAGGAAGATTTTGTCAACTGGTCGTTTTCCATCAAGGTCAGCAAGGTGGTCATTCAAAGGTCAATGGAGGGAGATTCCTAGTTTAAATCAAAGAATTGTAACTGCCTTGTAAATGGTCTTAATTGTTTTTGAGCGAATATAGGAGTTATTGTTGTGCTAGATCTGTGTTAAGGCAAACATGCTTGACCAGATTCCACACATGCATAACCTCCTCCACTTTTTTATGCTTTCCCTAAAGTGGCGTCCTCCTAATCTGTTGGAGTTGACCACCTTGCTAGGTAGTTAGTTAATAGTTTTTCTTCCTATAAATAAGACTCGAATGCTCCTTCTCAGAAGGTTGATTAATGATGATGTACTTGCATTCTTAGTTTTTCAGTAATATAGTTATGTTGCTCAATTGTACTCATGCTTTCCAATGAATAAAATGAAGTTATAAGTTTGTGCATCTGAGTGTACATTTGTCTTAAGGGATACTCATCCAAGGGGTCCACTTGGTGAGCATTCCATCCTTTAGTTTAGTTATTACTTTATGTTCAACAAGTAGATAAGAATTTGGCACTGTATGTTCCTGCAGCCACTAGAATTCCATTATGTGACTGTTCCTGCAACCAAAGCAGATAGAGTAGTTTCCTATTTGTTTGCTCAGATTTTCATTTTTGTCATGCATTTCAGATTAGTATAGTTGTTGGTTGATGCTCAACACTTATATTACTTCTTTCCAAGCAATTTGCTTTTAGCATTATGTCTTTCTTAGTTGTAGGATGAATATGGCTACTTTGGATTTCTAGTGCACATATTGTGCTGAACCCATTTCAAGTCTATGTCCTTGGGTTGACAAGTTAAATGCACCTTCATGATGGTTGAGATAGCTATTCAAATTAGATGTCCAATCTATGAATCACAACTGTAAGGGCTTAGTTGTTAAATCATTGTAGGAGGCCAACAGGCTTGATTCATTATAACAAAAAATCAACTTTGAAAGAAAATTTGTTATTCAGAGCCACAACCTACACTAATGGAGTCACCTTTTACAACCCCCTCATATCCCTTTTTATTTTACCCAATAACCGCCCTAGAATGTTCTAGAAAGTGCAAATTTCCCTTTTGTTTTGGCGCCAAAAGTCTCGCCGTTTGATTTCTGGCCTAGGAAGAAATTTTAATGAAATTCACTTTTTTAGAGGATCAACTTCATGGGGCCATAACTTTTGATCCGGGTGTCTAATTTTCTATTATTGCATATCGTTGGAAAGCTCTCGACAAGCTCTACAATGCATGAGTTGACCATAGGTCGATTCAACGACTTTTCAACTTGTTTCAGGGCCTCTAAAGTCGTCATATCTAAATTTGAAGCTGCATTAGAGAAATTTCCTAGGATGGAAACTTTAATTTCTCCCAAACCATGCAGGATATTGAGGTGATTCTTTCGCGACCAAAAATGTTTTTCAGCTCTGCTCCTTTGGGTAAATTTTCAAGTCCATACGAGCCCGTTTAGGCTGACTTACTAAAAATAGTAAGTGACTTTTTTTCACTATTTTTGATGCCTGACTATCTTACACCCATTAAGTGCCATCATGGAACTCAAAACAACAAAAGAAAATAAGGAAAAACATTTTTTTTGGGTGATGCAAGATTGCCCTACACCATTGGATGCTACTGCATCAAATATGTTATAATATAATAATAAATATTCAATGTTTTTAATTGTTTGATTTTAAAGTTATATGTATAATTATGAATTTTTAAATAATTTTTAAAATTATGATATTTGGTTTAATTAATTATTTTTCAATATAATTTACAAATATATTTATTTGTGTGTAGAATTTTAAAGTCAATACAAGCTTTTGTGAGCATTTAGTTAAATTAATTTTTCAAAACATAGATATAAAAAACAAATTATTCAAAGTCTACATTTATTTTTAAATATAAAATTATTAAAAATTTAAAATATAAATATTAATGCCTACAAATGAATTTATTAAAAAGTCATATATGTGTTATAATATTACTACACTTTTCAAAATAGAAACAAAATAAAAGAATTATCAAAATAGTAAAAACAAGTGTAATAAAATTTAATAACGCTTAAGTAAATAAATTAACCTTAGAATAGAGTGACCATCACTGCTTAGGTTGGATCTAAGAAAGTATAGATATTTGATATATGTTATTCCTTGTACTAATATATTTTCTATACTACTTGGTAGACCTTAGTTGGACTTTTTTTATAAAGGTAGAGTTGTAAAAATTACACAAGATTCATATTAGCTTTTTATCAAATTGGTCCATTTTACTTTGAATGTACTTATATTCCCACTCCCAAGTCCATATGAAAGTGAAAAGGATATTCATGATATGTATCAAAGATAATAAGAAGCCAAAAGGAACAAAAAAATATATATATGGTAAATGATTAAGCTAAGCATACCTTGTCATTTGTTCCACTATAGTAGGAAAATAATTATCATGTGCTCAGATATTATAATTACATATTATGATCCCTATCATAACTACATATTTTACTTCTTATTGATATTCACTATCTTTACCTTTCATTAAGGTCCATATTTATTCTATCATTGTTCCACATTGAGTAGCCAACATTATAAACATATTTTTATGATTGATCTTCTTGCATGATCTTTATCTAGAATTTATGGTTATTCTTTTCATTTTCCTATCCTAGGAGCAACCTTTGTGTATTCCTTAATGATTATCTACAAGTTATGTGCTTACATATTTATCACACAACAATACTTCTTAATATGATATGCTTTAAATAGTGCTTATCAATTTATGTGGACTTTCCTCCAAGGATCTTGTTTCTTGAACTAAATCCTTGAGGTGGCAATGCATCTCCTTGAGGTCACCTAAGTTGATATTCATAGCATTCAAAGCATTCGTTTATTCATATGTTATTTACATTCTCTTGTCACCTTTAATTCTTAAATAGAATAATTGAGTTCTTACATTCTTTATCAAATCCTTGATTGTTGAGGTAAGGACGTGGAGATTTGATGTAGCCATAGCTGATGAATGATTAAATTAAGGACTATGCAATCATGCAATTAAATGAAATAAATCATAAATACAAAGTGAAAATCTCAATGATATCAAATTATCTAATTTAAAAACTAATATCATTCAATATATCCTATACCTATTTCTTCACCAAGAAAATTACCAAATCTTGATTTGTTGCACTATATAATTATGAACATGACATATTATGATATTAGATCCTTTAAAATAAATAATGCATAGTAGTATGAAAGGAAGGATTACCCTCCATCCATAGTGCCATATACTCAAATATATCTTGATCCCAAAGTCACAAAATAATACATGAATGAAGTTTTTTTAAGGATTTAAAAAAGAGATGAAGAAAATTTAATCGGCACACTCTAAGCAGTCAGATACAAAAGCAAACAACAAGCATTTCAAAAAATATAACATTTTCATCTTCTTCTTTAATGATATTACTCACCTTTTCAATCACCCAAGTCTTTTCTTAATAAGATTTTTTACTATTACTGAAAATAATATCAATTGGCTGAATCATAAGAATCTCCTTCCTAATCCATTTTTTTAAATTTCTTTGGTAGTGTTTGCATAGGATGGTTTTTCACTTGGTGAACCATCACATTTTAATTCATAATACATGTAGTAATTTTCTTGGCATGAAACACTAGTTTTTTGTAATATTGGCTTATTTTCCTACTATAGTGGAACAAATGGCAAGGTATGCTTAGCTTAATCATTTACCATGTATTTTATTCTTTTTGTTCCTTTTGGCTTCTTATTATCTTTGATATATATCATGAATATCTTTTCACTTTCATATGGACTTGGGAGTGGGAATATAAGTACAGTCAAAGTAAAATGGACCAATTTCATAAGAAGTTAATATGAATCTTGTGTAATTTTTACAACTCTACCTTTATAAAAAAAGTCAAACTAAGGTCTACCAAGTAGTATAGAAAATATATTAGTACAAGGAATAACATATATCAAATATCTATACTTCCTTAGATCCAACCTAAGCAGTTATGGTCACTCTATTCTAAGGTTAATTTATTTACTTAAGAGTTATTTTTTAATTTTTATTACACTTCTTTTTATTATTTTGGTAATTCTTTTATTTTGTTTTTATTTTGAAAAGTGTCGTAATATTATAACACATATATTACTTTTTAATAATTTTATTTGTAGGCATTAATATTTATATTTTAATTTTTTAATAATTTTATATTAAAAAATAAATGTAGACTTTGAATAATTTGTTTTATTTATAAATCTATGTTTTGAAAAATTAACTAAACTAAATGCTCACAAAATCTTGTATTGACTTTAAAATTCTACACACAAACAAAATATTTCTAAATTATATTGAAAAATAATTAATTAGACCATAATATCATAATTTTAAAAAATATTTAAAAATAATTAATTATACATATAACTTTAAAATCAAACAATTAAAAACATTGAATATTTATTAGTATATTATAACATGTTATGCAATTTAGTATAAACAATATAAAACAATATTTTTAGATTTTACATTCAAATTAAATATTATATTTAATTTAATATATGAATTTTATTTTTTAAAATGTAATTTATAATATAACCAGATTTTGTATTTTTTTATTTATATATATAATATATTATAGTGGCTTGTCACTTTCGCATATATATATATACATTATAATTTATTATATAATTTAATATAGACAATATTTAATATTATATTTCACATAATATATAAATTTAATTTAGTAATTTTTTATTTAATATTTATATTGAAAAGAAACAATATTTAATATTATGTTTAACATAGTATATAAATTTTATATAATAATTTTATTAATATACGAATTTTATTTAATAATTTTATTGAAAAGAAAAGAAAACAATATTTAATATTGTGTTTAACTTGAATTTTACTTCATAATATATAAATTTTATTTAATAATTTTATTAATATATGAATTTTATTTAATAATTTTATTGAAAAGGAAAAAAAACAATATTTAATATTGTGGTTAACATAATATGAATTTAAATTATTAATATATGAATTTGAATTTTATTGAAAAGAAAGGTAATCTATACTGCATAAAAAACTAATGAATAAAATACTATCAAAATCATTTGTTTTTATCTTCATTTTGCTTTAATTTCCATAATTTTGCATTTATCCCACAACCAAAATTTGAAGACGGAGACGTCTTAGCAGAAAAAAGATTAAGCTTTACAATTTTAAGGCTCTAACTTATAAATCCCTTCTCCCTTACTTTTTCTCATTGCAAGCATGTGGGATTAAAAATAATTTGAATCAAAAGAAATATTTACTCTTTCAGACAGCTTGAGGATGGAAATGAAGTAATCTGGTTACCCTCCACAATCGCGGCTAAAAGTTTCTAGGCACAATGGAGAACTACAGATTTTGTAGTCTTAACGGTGGGAACGACAAAGTAAATCCTTCCAAATAGTGGACATGAACATGAAGAAGAATGGAAATAACAGATGCGAAAATGGAAACCGAAACGGTGTGCATGAACGGGAATGGGAACGGTGGAGGCAAATGGGAAAAAGTACTATTGTGGGCCCAACCACCTAAGCAGTCAAATGCTTAGAGTGTGTCAGTTAAGTCCAGTCGTCTTGAACAACATCCCAATTCTGACTTCTGATGACACATCGGGATCGGAACTTGGGGAGAACCCTCAACCAATTCCATTTGTCAAGTATCAGTGCTTGGTGTTAACCCGATCCCGACTTCCGACATAGTCTTTTACAAAGTATGGGTGTTGATTTAAAGCCCGATTCTGATGCCCAATAGTATTGAAAGGGTGTTGTATTAGGTTCATGTTCAAGGTATTCCTCGATCCCGACTTCTGACATAGTTTAGTGTTAAGCTTAAAATGATCAAGTTCTTGGTTCTATCCCGAACCCGAAACCCGAAAATAGTATTAACTTGTAAAATGGGATTTTTTCTTGAATGAATGGGATTTTTATGAACCCTTGTGCTAATTTTCTCCCCTCTCACATGTTTCCTCTTTGTTTGATAAAGGTCATTGTTGCAGGTATTAACAAATGTCTGATTTGGAGGAAGAAGTAGTTGTTGAGGGAACATCAAAGGGACTAAGGGCTAAAAGGTTAAAACCAGAATAGGTTCCTATCACTATGAAATACAAGTTCCAAGGGAACCCAGTGTCATCCAAGTTTGGTTCTGAGGTCATGAAGATCATTGATACGTTGATGGGCAATATTTATTTGAAGCAATTTTATGATGATACTTTTTTAGAGGATACTTCCCCAAGGGCCAAGAGGATTGCATATTTCGGTTTGGCACATGTGGCTACATTCCCTATTGTTGTACAATGTTCTGAATTTATACTAGCTACTATACAAACTTACAATCCAACTCAGAGGAAGTGCATCGATTCACAAGGAAATGAGATCATAGATTTAACTCCAGGGATGATTAGACTAGTGTTTGATCCTCCTCCTCACTCCAATCCCAAAATTATGTCCAAAGTTGATGCACTCAAATGGTGGGAAATGGATGAGGAAGGGAATAAAAGGCTTATTAACAAGAGGTGGCTCAAAACGGAGAAGTCATTGAAGAAGGTACCACCTAATCCCAAAAGGTCTAATTTCTCTAAGGATATTGGAGACCTAATCACTTTGCTTGCTAGGGCATTTGGAAAAGAAGATTCTCATGCCTTTGAGAATTGGATGTTCCCATTTATTCAACTAATTCTTAACGGATCACAACATTTGGATTGGGGAAGGACAATTTCAGATAACATTCACAATCAAATGATTAAAAGGAAACTAAGACATTTTATATGTCTTCATATGTAATCTATTGTGCTAGAAGAATGGGATGGTTTTTGGGGTTAACTATTGTGGGAACAATGGAGGATGGTCCAAATCAGAAGAAGGTCTGGGAACACTATGATCAATTGGAGTTGAAGGCAATAGAAAGACACTTTAAGAGAGTTAATGATGCATTTTTGTATCTTGTCATTGATCAGCTCACAGGAGACACTGGCTTCAAGTTTTCAAGAGAGGCCATAGAATTCATTCAAGAGTGGGGATGTTGGTTCATCCAATACCCCAAATCCACTTACATTAGATTGTTTGGATATAACAAGCACCCTTTCAAATTAACAAGGTGTTGTGTGACAGGTGGATCTAGATGGAGTTTGCTTGTCAAGAAGCTGAGGTGAATACCAAGTTTTTTGTAATGCACAAGGATGGCTACGATTCATTCCAAATACAGTTGGGATTTTATTCTTGTTCTTCTTCTATAATAGTTCAATCAGCAACTGAGGAATTTTAGTCAATGAATTTTAAGCTTGATACATCCAGGAAGGACTTTAATCCTAAGGGTAAAATGAATGGTCTATATGCTTCACAGTTTCCCTTCCATCAACCACTTCTAGAAGACTTTTGGGAAAATTTGCAAGATCAGTTTGAAGTGAGAAAGAGAGGATATGAGAGATTGACCATTCCCCAGATGAAGGACTTTGGAATTAAGGAGGATATACTAGAAGGTACTTCAGATGATGGGATCACTCTTGATCCCCAGTATGAAATGGATAGAGTGGCGACCAAGGATTTGGAGCCAATCAATTGGATGGAGAAGGAGGAAACCAATTTCAATAAAGTTTCACAGGTAGTTGTTGATATAAGCCTAAAATGTCTTAGTGTTTGTCTCAAGCAACCAAGAGTTAAGACCTCAAGGAAGAAGGATTCCAGCAATGAACCCACTTCCTCCACTGAAACAAGGCAGTACAAGAGGCTGAAGAAAACTACTACACAAACAGAAGAACCTACCCCAACAGAGGAAGAAATTTCAATTAAGAAGGTTACTGAAGCCTTAGCAAAGTCTAAAGTCACTTATGCTACTACTGCTACAGGGGTGGTTTCAGGTCTTGGTGTTCAACCTTTGGCTAAAATACGCCCCGGGGAAGGAATTACTGAGGAGGGTCCTTATACTATTCCTGTGCAAACTAAGGATACCCCTCCCACTGCACCATTAAATATGGAAACAACAATTGTTCAAGAAGGAAGGCCCCATGTAATTGATGTGAGAAAGTCACATGTTCCCTTAGACTCTGAAGAAACTTGACTTCATGAAGAAAGAGCGGAATATGAAGAATATCTTAAGAAAGAAGAAGTTGGAGAAGAGGACACTGTGTTCCAGGAAGGAAGTCTTTGGGATGAGGCCCAAATGAGAGATGTTTTGACTAAGGAAGAGCAAAAGGAAATATTGGAAAGTGCTCAAAGACAAGTTGCTGAAGAGTTAGCTAATGAAGAAGAAGAACAAAGAAAGAAGGATGAAAAGATAGCTCGATAGAAAGAGGTTGCAGAAGCACAAAAGAAAGTTGAGGAAGAGGCATGTGCATAGGAGCTTGAACAACAAGAGTAAGTTGAACAAGACAAGGAAACAGAGGAGGAAGCTCGTGCAATGGAATTAGAGAAGCAAAGGCAAAAAGATGAAGAAGAGGTTACACAAAAAGAGGAGGAGATAAAGAAGATAGAAGAAATAAAAGAATAAAATGAGAGTATGGAGCAAGAGAGATTACAGAAAGAACAAGAACAGAAACAAAGGATTTCTACCAAGAAAATAGTGGTAACAATTTCTTCAACACCTCCTTCATCAACGCCTCCTAGTGCTCAACAGGTAACAACTCAGCCAGCTGCCCCTACATGGCTTAAGTTAAATTTGGAGAAGAGACAACAAGTTCAAGCCCAACCAATGACATGGGATCATATAATAAAGGAAGTAGGCAAAGTGAAGCCTAAGAAGAATCCGCGAGCCATTCATTCCACGGGACTCACTGATGATGGAGACTTGGTAGTAGACATTGCAACTCCAGTAGCTGATAAGGATGACAAGGAGCTGCAAGCTTCAAATTTATCGAGTAAGCACTGTCAATCTGGCAAAGCAGACAAGGAATCAACAGATAAATCTCATTGACATTGTGGCTACCACTACCAATTCAAGATTGATCAAGGACAAGCAAGCCAAGGATGAGCTTAAGGCTCAAGTAGGGAAAATGAAAAGTTTTCTAAAATAACTGATTACATCCACTTCTGAAAAGCCAACACCATCAAAAGTTCCTATCTTAATGAGCCATAAAGAGGTGGATGAGCTAAGTAAAATGAAGATAAAATCTCTAATGATGGATAAGTGGGTTGACCTTCTTAAGAAGGAGATCGAGGAGTTGTTCACTGCTAGTTCTAAAATTCATACAGAGGTAAGTGAGTTGGTCAAGTCTTTTGAAAAATATGTTAAGTTGCTAGGAACAAAAGAGGATAAATATGCATGGTATATGCAAAAGTTGAGGATATTGAAAAGGGTGCCTAAGGTAGATGTAATTGAATATGCCATTTTGGAGGATCAAGATGTTAGTTATCTTGATACATATATGAATATATTAATCTTTAAAATAGAGGTTCTCATGGAGCATGAAAGGATATTGCAACATGCTCAGCAAGACTTATCTGACGAGAGAAAGGTGATTAAAGGGATTATTGTTGAAGTAATTGGCAAGGAGGTTGCACCAGATGTTGATTTGATCTCCTTACAAGAGATGAAAGTTCAATAGAACAACAGGTTGGAGAAAATGATTAAGGAGATAATGATGAAGGGCCTCTTTTGGACAAGCCGGTGGAAATCAGATTTTATGTATGAGATACTGCTAGAAATATTACCCAGCTACAAGATATGTATACGACCACCACCAAAGACTTTGAAAGAGAAATGTTCAAGGTGGAATAGGTAAATGCACTTGAAGATGAGACCTTGCAGCAGATTTTCAACAGTGTTGATGATTATTTCAAACAAGTTAGAGCGTCCAAAGCAGCTAAAAGTGGCTAAGTAAGAAAAGGAATATTCTATTTTTGAAAAGGGATAAATTCAAAAATGTCAACCAATTCCAAGCACCCTATGGACATCAGCAACTCTAGATCACTTTTTGACAAATAGTTAACCACAGGTCAAGTTTTGGTAGCCGAGGAATGGGGCGTATTGATTAGCAGTAGTGAACAACAGTCAACTCCAGATTAATTTTGGTAAAGCTAAAATGAAGCGTACTTCTTCCATCTCAGCAATTTTAGCAAGTGAAGACAGAGCCTCAACTAGACATTCCCCCTATAACTGTGGATCCAGGCCCCAAATTGATGGATCATGATTTTTGATAGGAGAAATTAGTGTTAATTATTTCTATAAGATTAATATTTCTCCTCATTGTAAAGGTCGACAAATTGAAGTTAGATTTGATGCCTAAGACTAGATATTTTCAATTTTGCAGCTTTATGCAATAGTTAAACATTTTATAGTTTTTTAACGCAAATATTTAGTTTCTAGAAGTTTGTTAGTTTAACGGTAATGTTGATAGATAATGGTTTTTCATATGCCAGTGGATTTTTTTGTGCATAAATGTCTCTTAAATTGATGAGAATCAATAGAAGATACCGAATTTAAAACCTTCTATTATGTTATATGTGGATGATGTTTCTAGTTGTCTATTGATCTATGAATTTTGGTGATGAGCTTGTGATGTTTTATGGTTGAAAATTGATTCTAAAAAAAAAGTGATGATGAATGGTGTTATGTATCTTAAATCTGCACTGTGGATGGATGTGACTGCATGATCTTTTTGTGAATTAATTCATTGTACAATTTTAGTTAATTAGGAAATGCTCATTATAGGAATTGCATGTCTAAATTTAAAGAAATTTGTGTTCACATCTTGTTGTTCCAAATATTTGATTGATCTTTTTCTATTTATTTAAAACCCCCATGTTAAATTACTTTGTACTATCCAGTTTGTACCATTCTACCAACAAAGGACCCTCAAATATTACAGTTGCATGAACCACTAAATGATGATAGCACAGTTGAGAACCAACTACCGAGACCTTGGAAGATAGGTGGTTTAAGATTAGCTATCTTTTTCAGGAGAAATAGAGTAGAAATATTTTGTTTAATGTTGCTATGTTATTTTGACCATCAATAGAACTGGCGCTAGAAGGAGGGCCTAGAGGAACAAATTTGAGCGAATTGGGTCCTTTTCACCAGATAGGTTTGAAAGAGTTCTGAGATCTGCTACCAATCTAGAGCCATTAGTTGAACTTCAATCACCTACTAGACCCAAAACCCTTAGGACTCCAATCTCGCCACCACTATCACCATCACCCACTCCACCTAGTTTTTTGTTAATACCACAACTAGCATAGCCAAATCCACTACCACCAATGGTGTTATTTGTGAATAATCCCTCACCACTAGGAACCATACTTGGTGGTATACACCCGATGCCCAAAAATCCAAAGAATTTTTGTCCGGGTACACCCATGGAGAATCCCAAAGTGCTAAAGAGCACATTCAAGCATTCAAAGATGATTGCACTCGGGCCCAAATAGCACATCATGATGTGGCATGTAGACTATTTCCCTATTCACTGGGAGATATGGCCTACAATTGGTACCTAAACTTTCCTACCAGATCCATCCTCGGTTGGACTAATTTGGAGGATTCCTTTATTAATCAATTTCAGGTCTGCGTAGACCTAGCCATCCTATATCACCAATTTTCCATGATTAGGAAGGAACCGCATGAACCATTACCTCTATTCAACACACGGTTCCATAGAATGTATAGGTGATTACAAGAACCATACATGGTGGCTGAGAATATTGCCATCCAAGCATACCTTAAGGCCATATATCCACTGTTTGGTTTATTTCTACAAAGAACTTACCTCCTAGCATACATTGATTCGATGTACAAAGTATACCAACTAGCCATCAAGCTGCAATAGAAAATAATTTCCCAATCAGGTGGCATGGGAGGGGCTTTGTCTCCCCTAGGATATCCTGGAATTCCCAACGAAACCCCTCTATTCAATACAATTTCAAGAATGTCTCAATCTACCTATGGACCTTTGGTTGAATTACACCCTCCACCTACATTACCATGGATGGTCAATGGTGGTACTTTAGATTCCTCCCAAAAACATCAAAATTCTCACAATCATGCTAGAGAATTTAACACCACAACCAACCCATCGGTTGCAACAACTGCAGAGAATGAGCATACTACTCATTTGACAATAGAGTTGAAAACTCTAAAGAAAAATTTGTCTCAAGTAACTAATGAGATGGCCCAGTTCAAGTTGAACCCCCCTCAAAACCAAAACCAAAACTAGTACCAGAATCAAGGAAGGTATTCCAACCAAAACAACTACTCCAACCAGAACACTAACCAGAATCAAAAAAAATTCCAGAATCAAAACTTCCAGAACCATAACTATTAGAATCAGAATAGGGGGTACAACTAGAGACCCAATAACAACAGAAAATGGAACACTGGACCAAACAATGGAGAAGTTCCTCATAATTATCAAGCCAATGAAGATAAAACACATACTGCTAATGTTGTAGATTTAAACTTCATGACTAATTGGTGCAAATTACATGATATTGTTGCACATTTTGAGGTTAATTACCTAGAGGTGGAGAAAATGGTTAAGATGGCTCAGGCTAATTCTCAATCACCCTAAGGAAATGCCAAAAAAAAATGGTGGATCTGTGGATACAGCCATAGATTTTGAGACTTATGATGAGGAATATAAGTTTCTCATGCAGGGAGAAAATGAGCAAGAGATGGATACATATGATGCCCAAGATTTTCAGGCAAAGGGTGGCCATTTTCTAAGAAATCAGAATAAAGGGCCATTCACCACATCTTCTCCCAACAATATGGTCTCCCCTAATCAGAAAGTAGATAACAATCCGCCTCCATAGAAAGGACCACCTGAGTTTCCAAAAAAAGGTAACTCTGCTTTCATTCCTAGACAGTAATATAATAGTGGTAAAGAGTATGATCTAATTTCATAAATGCAAAAGTAGATGACTTCATTATCATTCTTTGATATTCTGAAGTGGTGTCCCACCCAATGTGAACTCATGTTGAAAGTGTTGGTTGAAGTGGATCAGTTGAAAGGAAAGAAAAAGGCGACTCCAGCTTCTAAAATGAATGCATCTTTTTATAGAGGAAAGATGGGAACACCCCCGTTCCTGTTGAGTTTAAGAATTTTTGGGAAGAATTTACATAATTTCCTATTGGATTCTGGAGCCTTAGGTAATGTTATGTCATTCTCTATTTGTAGAAGGTTGGGCCTAACCCTAGTTCAAACTCATAAAAAAGTTATACAATTGGAAAAAACTGAGGTGAATGTTGTAGGGGAATTGAAAAATGTGCATGTGCAAATTGGATCAGATCCTAGGATTCAAAGTTATATGGATATCCAGATTGCTGACATTCCTAAAACATATGGCATGCTCTTAAGTAGGGATTTGAAGAAGGCTATAGGAGGTTACCTGTCGTTGGATTTCTTGGATATGTGGCTACCCTAGAGGGGTATACCCACTTATATTAGGATCAAAATCAAACCTCACTTGAAGCATATGATCAAAAAATATGACCATCCTAATGAAGTAGCCTATTTTGAAACCGAAATAGGTGTTTATAGGAGAGAAGAAATTATGACCTTTTCAATGCATAATCTTGATTTCTCACAACCTTTAGAGGACAGTGACCCTATGACTATTGTTAACCAATAAGTGTTAATTCAAAAATTGCAATAGGACAAGTTGGTCCTAGAGGGGAGGTGGACATGTGGAGTCTGTTACTCCCAAATTGGTACCAGGTTCACTATTAGAATAATTATGAGTTAGCATGTTAGCCCTACCTAGATATCCTTAACCATGTTTTTCAATTAGGAGAGGCTTGCAATAGAAATCTTATAACATCCACGAGTCAATTTCCATTTGAAGCTAATGCTAGGACTATTTTGACAAGAACAAACCGCACACAAGAAAGGGCCTCATTATTCATTGATCAAACTCAGACCTTACTAGATGACTCTGAAAATGAGACTAGAGAATCCTAGAAGTTGTTAGATACCCCTAACCCTACTAATCTTCCAAATCCTAAGGAATTACTTAAAGAAAAGGTAAATTGTACAACTATTAATCATGAGGAGCTGTAGAAAATAGTTTTTGCACATGTTTTTAATCCGAGTGAAGTACCTAATAATCCTCATTTACACCAATCCCCTGATCTTAACATATCAAAATAGTCCAAGCCGCCATATATTTCTCTTAAGTAATCACCCGCAACTAACCTGAAGAAAGAATCCCTAGACCAAGATCAACTGTGGACCCTTAAATTTGATGGTTCTAAATCCAAAAAAAGGAGTGGAGCTGGAGTAGAACTGTATAGGAGTGAATTTGCACCCCTTGTGTAAATTCCCCTTTTCAATACCCTCACCTTAGAAAATAAAATCCAAAGGAAAAATTCCACATCACCCATCCAAAATGCATCCACTTAGCATTTGTCCTATGTTTCAGTGAGGGAATATTCATCAGGGATACAAACACAATGAGCGGATGTATGCACAATGCATTGTCATCCCTAACAGATTCTCACATCTAAAGTTGGCAAAGGCATTAAAATCCTCATCAGGGACAAATTGTAATGTCCTTCTGACAACCAACTGACCTGAAAACAACTTATTCCTTCTCATCCCACCTTCAAATCCATTCAACTCACTTTCACTTCATCCTTTTCACAATTTGTTGGGCATTCTTTCACATCTTGACATTCTCAAGCACATTCTCATTCTTTCCAACATTCTAGCACTCCATTGTGAGCATTGCAACAACTTGACACTCCATCAACTCCACATTGCACATGTGAGGCCACCATAGAAGTTGTGAGCTTGGATTCTTGTGAGACCTCCCTTCACCACAATTGCAGAAGTGGTGACTTTTCAAAGTTTGTTTCTTGCATTCTCCCTTCATTGGCCTTGAGAGCCTTTGGGTGGAGGTGGTAATGCTTCATTCCTCTCCTTTGTGATTTGATAGAGTAGTTTAGTCTTTTGTACTTCTTTCAATCTTATTTATGACATATTCTACCCCATTACTTTTCTAGTTGTCTATGGAGGTGGAAACACCAAAGCGTGGGTCTGACTGAGGTAGGCCCCTATACAACCCCAACAATTTTCCCCTCTTGCTTGTGTGTAGGTGAATGTGTGTGTCGAGCTAGCTGGCGAATCGACGCTTTTGTGAGATCATATTTATCACCCTAGATTTTATTTACTTACTTTATCATCTTTGTCTTTACTTTTCATACTTCATCATTCTATTTACTTCATCAAAATCAACTAGCTAGATTGTCAGTAGGCTTCTAGTAGTTTTCCCACTGTATTTCATGTTTTTTGGCCATACGGATGCTAGCGTGCTAGAGAGACGCCAGCACGTCGTGTTGTCATCTCAAACTAGTGTTGTCGTCCTCGGATAGAGAGTTGTCTGAGGTATAGTTTGGACTCCAAAAACTAGCTCATCTGGCCCCAAATAGAATTATGGGTCTGTAGAGTGACAAAAGTACTTCATAGTGCTCTTCATTCTTGATCCCCACCCCAAAACATCCCTTTAGAGTGAGGTAAGTTAGGGAAGCCCTCTGCTCTTAGTTCTCTGTGATTTGGAGCCTTGACGTGGTTGCCCCCCCTCTTACATTTTTGTTGAACCTAATGTGAACAACATCTTTCCATTCACCCATTTTGAGACTTTTTCCTCATGCCTGGTGGTTGTCGTAACCTTGAGTGTTGTGAAGGTTTATGATCATCACAACCCAATCCACAACTTTTGGGTACGTTTTTAGGAGAAGCGTGCAACACTTACCAATGGAGAAGACAAAGGTCACTTCTAGTTTTGCCTCCAATTTTTCCACTAGTATAGTTACTGACCGTACCACTGGTTTTCCCATAAATTATGCTAATGATATGGGTTTCATAGAAGAAACCACTCGTGTGCCTACTCCTCTGGCATCTCCTATGCCTTCATCCGTATATGAGGATGATGTTGTGTGTATTCCTATGGAAAACCTTATGGCATTAAATAATAGACTGTTAGACCTTGTAAATCATTTGGAGAAAGTACTAAGCATGGCAAGAGCCGCTAAACTTACTAGTGAGGTGAGAAATTTGTTAGGGAAGAATCAAACAGGCATAGAGTTTCTACGAGGCCTTTCCAACCTAACCGAAGCTTATATCCCTTTGTATGGGCCTAGATCGGGTACCACCAGAGGAGAAGTGCTCGACACCTATGAAAGACAAATAGGCATTTCAATTCCTACCACATCCAGGTGCATGGCTAAAAAAGGTCCCTCAATGAGTGTCTCTTCTACTTCCCAAAGGCTTGACACTCTCAAGGTAAGTAAAATGCCCCTTGGGTTTAGTTTCACCCCTCCTACTGCCCCTAGTGGTGGGGGCTCCGGTGGAATGAGTGGCAGTGGCATTGCTAACAGAGGTGGTACTAGTGGAGGAGGCTTTTGTGGAGGTCATGGTGGTGGTTTTGGTAGTGGAGGTGGCTCCAATGGAGGCCCTACCAGTGGCAGTGACTCCAGAGATGACTTCGGAGGTGGTTCTGATGGTGGTGGCTCTAGAGGTTCCACTGGTCCTCTGCCATCTTCTAACTCTATTTTGAATGCCCTTCTTCAAAATCTAAGTCAAATGCAAAACCAGTTGGCGAGCCTTTCCCAGGACTCTTCCCAACCTATCTTTTAGCCTTTTTTCTGGCATATCCCATTGTCGGTAGAAATATTGAGTACTCCCTTCCCGCAAGGAATGGAGATTCCTAAGTTTGAGAAGTATGGTAGCAAAGGGGACCCGCAAACACATGTTTCTTCCTTTAATTCCATGTGTATAGACTTCTTCCATCATGACATTTTGATGGAAAAATTATTTCCTCAATCTCTCAAGGACACAACACTTGAGTGGTACTGCTCCTTGCTTAACAATTATATTTTCTTATTTAATCAACTTGTAAATCAGTTTCTCCAATAGTTCCAAGCTAATATCAGACCG
This sequence comes from Sequoia sempervirens, assembly GCA_007258455.2. Taxonomy (NCBI): domain Eukaryota; kingdom Viridiplantae; phylum Streptophyta; class Pinopsida; order Cupressales; family Cupressaceae; genus Sequoia; species Sequoia sempervirens. The sequence goes on along the minus strand of VDFB02000009.1, from coordinate 31,487,733 downwards.
AAGATGACCTTTTTGGATCTCGTCTGATGTAAGCAGGGGGATAATGAGAAAATAATTGATTTCATAGCGCGATATAAAGTCTCTTTTCATAGATCTCATACCTATTGCTCAATTCTGATGTGCAAAAGGTGTTCATAGAAAACCTGCAGAGTCCTTGGTAGGAAAAGTTTAGCCTCATGAAATACCCTTCTTTCGCACATCTGTGTGCTACGTTATGAGAATCTCAACAGACAATAGTTTAGTTCGAGGGATCCTCCTCGCGCTCTCATTCGGAAGGTAAATCTATCGTAACAATCTTAGGGAAAGGTAAGGTTGTTGCGAATGTAGTCACCACGACGAATGATAATGGCCTCAGACGCAACAGAAAGTTTACAAAGTTAGCAGAATCAAGTATTCTTCCATCTTGTAGAAGTTGTTGAAGGACAAGATCATAACCTTGGAAAACCCTCGAGCACTCAAGGAACCTTATCCTGATTGGTATGATGCAAATTCTTTATGTCTTTACCATCGGGTTAACGAGCATGATACCGAGTGTTGTATGCATCTACGTCACGAGATACAGGATTGCATTGATGGCGGTACCATTCATCTCGATGGGACGAAACAAAATACAAATAAATCAGTGGCGAAGGCCAACAGTGAGTTATAGATATACACAGACCAGTTTTTGTCTCATTCTACTAACTTAATTATTGACCCCTCTAATTCTTCTACGCTACCCTCAACGTATGTTAACATGGTCACGGTTACTCCTTCCCCGCAGCCTGCGACTAGTTCACTAGACATGACATTCACTACACAAGACATGTATTTGAATAACAAGCTCTCTCCCCTCTACATTCCCACTCGCCTCAATGGGAACATTGTGACGGGGGTCTTAGTTGACCCCACGATTTGAGTGAATGTTATCATAGAGGAGACATTATGGATGAATTCATTACAAAGGGAGGAGTATGAAGAAACAGTCTACCATCTGTACGCATGATGGCCTCTCTCTCAATCTATATGGCTCAATAACTCTATTTTTTCCTAGTTGGACCTAGAGTCATAGACACAACCTTTGACATTATTCTAGAATCGGATTTGTTCAAGATGAAGTTAGGGATACCTTGGCTAGCTTCCATGAACAGAATCACTTCCGTCATTCATAAGTGTTTGAAATTCTCCCATGAAGGTGTTGTGCATGACATTGGATACCGGCCAGTGGTGTCCCATGGGGGTTATTTGTTGGATCATTTTTGGTCCACCACGGTCGGTCTGCTTCCCCCAAGAACGAACCTACTTTACCGTAACTACGTGAAGTATAAGACTGGGGGTAAGGGATAGCCAAAAGTGATCCCTCTGGCAGTGCAGCAGCAAGTTGCCTCCTCTTCTCGAAAGGGAAAGGAGAGGCCTCCTTGTCCTCGGGGTACCCTTTTCGCTCCTCTTTCTAAAGAATAGTTTTGGATGTCTACTCCTGGATTCCACATGAGGAGTCTGATGGTGCCTGCTTGGTGCAAAGCTAAGATTAGGATATCAAACCTTCCTACTGTGCCTCCTGGACCTTGGCCCTACTTGTGTGGTAGAAGAAAGGGGCCCCACAAGGAATCCTCTATGTCTCGGCTGCCGCAACTTCCCACTACTCTTGCTCCTAAAGCAGTGAATGGGAAGAGGCCCATCACCAAGGCGCTAGAGCTAACTCCCCCCATTGTTTCTCATCCTCTTCCTCCTACTTCCATTCAAGAGTTTGTCCCTCTACCAAATACAACTATGATGGACACTCCTATGGATAACAAGGAGCCTTCAGTCCCATTCGAGCACTTGGCCACTAGCTCAAAGAGTCACATAAACTGCCTTATGCATGAGCACAAGCACCAAAAAAAGGATCTAGCAGCTAAGTAGAAAGGAAGAGGAGTTGACCCCCTATTCTAGTGCCTCCTAATGCATCCTCCTCTCTCCTCCCCTCTGCATCCATTCAATCAAATTCAATTTTACTTTCAACTCCCACTGTGAGCGTAGGTGCACCTAATCCTAAAAAGGTGCAAGTGTTTATCGGTCCTTTGATCGAGCCACCTCTTTTGATGTCCCTCCCAAACATCCCACCATTCTCTAAACCCGTGGAAATGCCAAATACTTCGATGGTGTCTGTGGTAGTTTTCTCCTCCTCCAAACCTCTTTCCTATTTGTTGGGAGTTCACATCCTTCGACAAAGAAGAAAGCGAAAGTTGGTCATTCCAATAATGGGGATTGTAAGAAGAATACACCCCCTTCAAAGGGTGGTCTTGCGTTAGTATGCACCATCCTTGTGATGGAGCCAGCTCTGACTTCCCCCGATTTTGTCATTGCTCCTAAATCATTTGGTGATCCAAGCAATGAATCTCAGGCGCTGCCCTCCACGTGTACTAAGGTACCACATGGCACTCTTGTAAGGTGCATGTTTAAGTCTCTGGATGAGGTCTCAGCATTGTCAGCGATTGTCGTAAATTCATTGACCATCACTCCACAAGAAACTAGTGGAGAAGACCTTGTGAGGCCTTCATCCTTAGCCCTTGTTGTGGGAGGGTCAGAAGTGCCTCCCTTTAATATTTTGTCATTGCAAGATCATCTGCCTTCCCCTTATAATGATCTAGATTGGGAAGCGAATGACCTCTTGGTAGATGAGTGTTAGGGGGAGGCATCTTCTTTATCTTTAGAATAGGTGTGTGTGTGTGTGTGTTGTGATGTGTTCCCCCATGCTTGCATTTTGTGTTCCTAGATGACCCTTGTAACCCTTGTAGGTGCTTAGATACATGAGTGATTATGTGTTGTAAAACTTCCTCTATTTGTTCCATCATTCTTCCTCTATAATGTGTATTGATTTTCGTAAAATTGGGGACGATGCAAAGTGTTGGGGGAATTTAGGCTTCCCTTCCATGTTGACCCAATTTTTTATTTTTACTTTGTCTTCTCGTGCATTCTTCACATGGTCTGATATAGTAGGGGGTTAATGATAGTTCATCTATATACTATTACTATACTTATATCTATTCATGAGCAGTTCTGACCCCAAAATATCAGGTCACCCCTGTGTCTCTTGTTTGTGATGTTGCCTCTTTTCTTTCGCTCTTTTATCTTTCTCTCTTCTTTGCTTTGATTGTCCCTCGTATGTGCGACAACACCACCACCATATCAACTTTGATTTATAGAAAACCTATTCGTTGCCAATGAATCTTTTCTCAAAAATCTTTGCAAAACTTTTTCCAAAGATCGCATTCTCAACATGGACCCCTAATAAAATATGTTTCCTTCATCATGGGTTCACGAAGAAAAAACTTGGAGAGCTTTCCTCCAAGGAGGGAGCAACATTTCCTATAGGAGAAGCCTCAACCTTCCCCTCGTGAGGGGGCATTTTCTTCTTTTTGAATTCCTTGATGAAGTGAACATCTTTCAAAAGGATTCCTTGATGTTGAATCGATTTGTGAAAAAACATTCTATCACTTTCAAACAGCACGTCCCTTGAGTGGACCCCTCTTCTTTCGAAGGGTTCCCAAGGGACCCCTTTGAAATCCTTTCAATTTGTTGACTGTCTGCTTGTTTTCCCCTGTGGATTATTTTTGTTCTCTAGCATGTTTTATCTACGGATTAACATGTTGCTTTATAGGTGCACTTGTGAAGCCACTTTCCAGTCAACTCTGCGAAGTCCCCTTACATCGGGCTTCCTTCATGAGAGAGTACTTGGGAGAATGCCTTCTTTCAGGTTTGCAGGCCTGTAAGGAACTTACATCCTGTGAGATTTGTCCATCATTGGTCTAAGGGCCTCAGATGTACTTTGTGCAACTTCATAGTTTTGTGGGGCTATGGAGTCCTTTTGTTTGAAACTCCTTGGGAGAGAGTACCTATGGAGTCCTTTACCTACCCTGCGCTTTTGAGTTCACTAGATCACAGTCTACTTCCTCGATGGTTTAGGTATACATCTCTAACTTTTTGATCTACTATACCAAACACTCATCGATATTTGTGCCCGCTAAAGTGGGGGAAAATGTATAGGAGAAAATTTTCACCCCTTGTGTAAATTCCCCTTTTACATAACCTTACCTTAGGAAATCAAATCTGAAGGAAAAATTCCACATCACCCATACAGAATGCATCCACTTGGCATTTTTCATGTGTGTCAGTGAGAGAATATTCATCAGTGACGCAAGCGCGGCGCGCAGACCTTTGCATAGTGTGCTACCATCCCTAACAAATTCTCGTGTCTGAAGTTGGCAGATGCATTACACTCCTCATTGGGAACGAATTGTAACGTCCTTATGTTGACCAATTGACTCAAAAATGGCTTAGTCCTTCTCATTCCACCTTTAAATCCATTCATCTCACTTTCACTTCATCCTTTTCACAATCTATTGGGAATTCTTTCACATCTTCTTGAAATTCTCAAGCACATTCTCATTAACTCCAACATTCTAGCACTCCATTGTGAGCATTGCAACAACTTGACACTCCATCGGCTCCACATTGTATGTGTGAGACCACCATAGAAGTTGTGAGCTTGGAGTCTTACGAGACCTCCCTTCACCATGGTTGTGGTGGTGGTGACTTTCCCAAGTTCACTACTTGCATTCTCCCTTCATTGGCCTTGAGATCCCTTGGGTGGAGGTGGTAACTCTTCATTCCTCTCCTTTGTGATTTGATAGAGTAGTTTAGTCTTTTGTACTGTTCATTACACTTCTTTCAATCTTGTTTATCACGTATTCTACTCTCTTTCTTTTATGGTTGTCCATGGAGGTGGAAACGCCAAAGTGGGGGTCTAACTCAGGCAGGCCCCTATACAACCCCAATAATTTTCCCCTCTTGCTTGTGTGTAGTTGAACGTGTGTGTGGAGCTAGTTGGTAAATTGATGCTCTTGTGAGATCATATTTATCACCCTATCTTTTATTTACTTGATTTATCATCTCTATCTTTACTTTTCATACTTCATCATTTTGTTTACTTCATCAAAATCAACTAGCTAGACTGTCAGTAGGCTTCTAGTATTTTTCCCACTGTATTTTGCATTTTTTGGCCATACAGACGCTAGTGTGCCAGAGAGACGCTAGCGCATTATGCTTTAATCCCAGACCCGCATTGCCATCCTCAAATAGAGAGTTGTCTGAGGTACAATTCAAACTCTAGAAACTAGCTCATCTAGCCCCAAATAGAATTTTGGTTTTGTAGAGTGATAGAAGTACTTCATAGTGCTCTTCATTCTCGATCCTCACCCCAAAACATCCCTTTAGAGTGAGGTAAGTTATGGAAGCCCTCTACTCTCAGCTCACTGTGACCTAGAGCCTTGACATGGTTGGTCCCCCTCTCTTACAAGAACTAACCAACCCGAAAGGGAAAACTTACTTTGCTTCTTACAAGTTACAGCTTGGATGTACTAACAATGTTACAGAGTACGAGGAACTGGCTGAGGGATTGATCTTTGCACATCAGAAGAAGGTGGCAACCCTTAGAGTGATGGGAGACTCTGAAGTAATTGTCAAGCAACAGCCATTACACATGTCACAACAAAAGATTGGCTACATACAAGAACATGGTATGGAATTTAATAGAAGATTTTAATGATTTTGATATCAAGTTGATTCCCAAAGAAGACAACCAGATTGTAGATGCACTGGCTATAGTAGCTAGTACCCTAGAACCCATGCGAGATTCCAAGCTAAAATGATTTTCTGTGGAGTTAGTGTCAATTCCAGCCATTCCCAACAATGTTTAGAACTTCCAAGTTTTCAATGATGATCAACACATCCTTTCCTTTTTGGAAACTTTAGACGTCTTTGACGGACAAATCATTGATGAGTCCTATAGGAATCAAGGAGACTGGGATCTAGAGGATTGTGATGCAAATGGTATAATTAATCTGAAAACTAATTGCATTCCCAAGGGAATGGTAGCATTAGAAAGGATCTTTGATTCTAATCCTCGAGCCCATGAAAAACGGCCTACGAATGTTGATGGAGGAAAGTATGAAACATAAAACTTGGCAGATTCAGGCCCAAAGAGAAACATATTCATTAGCAAGACTTGTTTGAAGAGCATCCGAGATAAAATCTTAAAGGTATTGAAAGAAGATATCGCAACGATTGCGTGGGGATACGAAGATATGAAAACTTTTGATACTTTGATGATAACTCACACCATCCCTCTGAAGCCTCAAGGAAATCCATTCTATCAGAAGAAATTTTTGTGTAATGCTTTAATTTAACATCTGATTCTCAAAGAGGTACAGAAACTACTATTAGCAAGAATCATTTTTCGGGGTGAGGCATTCAACTTGGGTTGAAAATCTGGTGCCTATTCGCAAAAAGAATGGGGGGATCAGACTATGTGTCGACTTTAGAAACCTCAACAAAGTTTTGGAGAAGGATAACTACCTGCTTCCTTCTCTTGACAAAGTGCTACAAATAGCTAATGACTCATAAATGATGTCATTCTTTGACGGCTATTCAGGATACAACCAAGTGCTTGGTTAATTATGAGGACATAATGAAGATTGCTTTAACTACCAAGTGGGGGACATTTGCCTACCGAACGATGCCATTTGGTCTCATTAACATTGGAGCCACCTTTCAACGTGTGATGGACATTGCATTTAAGGATCTGGTAGGTAAATGTATTATCATTTACATGGATGATCTGACCATATTTTCCAAGAACAGGGAGGACCACGTTTCTAATTTGTCAAAAGTTCTTGGAAAATGTATAAAGTATGGTGTCTCCCTCAACCCGAAGAAATGTGTGTTTGGGGTCTCAGAAGGGAAACTACTAGGTCATATAATATCAAAAAGGGGTATTTCAATCAACCCTGACAGAGTGGAATCTATCCTGAAACTAACATGCTGAATAGAAAAAAAGGAGATGAGATCTTACTTCAGAAAGATAAACTTCCTTCATAACTGAATTCGCAAAAAATGTTAAACCCCTCAATGAGATGATGAAGAAAGATGAAAATATCGAATGGAGTAACGAGGCCAAGGCTGCCTTCTCACAAATCAAACAATCTATCTCGGAGGCACCTATCTAACCATTCCTGACTATTTAATGCCTTTCTATATTTACTCTTTTGCATCTGATCATTCATGTGCTACTATTTTGACATAGCAAAAAGGAAAAGGGGATGAACAACTTATAGATTTTATGAGTTTCCCCTTCAAAAATGTTGAGATTAGATACCCACCATTGGATAACCAAGCCTTCACACTGGTAAGGGATGTTAAGAAGTTTTTTCATTACATCCTACATAGTCAGATCATGACCATCATTCTTGACCCTACAATGAAGTCCCTTCTTATGCAAAGTGAGCTGGGAGAAAGAAGGGGAAAACAGATGGAAATTCTACAAGAGTTCAACCTTGAAATTCACCCTATGAAGTTGGTTTGAGGGCAAGGCGTGTCCAAAGAAATGGCTGACGTTGATTCCAAAATCACCTGTCGGAAGTATACAGTACAATCATTCACAAGTGATCCTTGGTATGCTGATTTGATTTTCCTATTGCTAAACAATAAGTGTCCCGATGGGATGAATACCACACAAACAAGAGCACTAAGACTGAAGAGTGCTCATTATATGACCAAAGGAGAAGCCTTGTATAGGAATAATTTTTAAGGTGTTTATTTGTGTTGTCTAGACCAGCAGCAGGCGAAGCAGGGCATTACTGAATTTTATGGTAGACATGGTACTGGGCACGGTTCAGCTGATGCGATGGCACATCAGATCTTGAGATTAGGCTATTATTGGCATCATGTGTTTCAAGATTCTCATCAACACATTAGGACATGTCACACATGTCAAACTTTAGCATCTAGAGAGTGCAACCTAGCAATGCCCTTGCAACCCGTATACGAGGTAAGACCATTTGCCCAATGGGCATTAGACTTTGTCGAGGTAATTAATCCAAATTATTTTACAGATCATACGTTTATTTTGATTGTGACAGATTATTGCACATAGTGGACCGAGGATGAACCTTGCAAGAACTACACCACCGATGTCATTATCAAATTCCTCAATGAACATATCGTTACCAAGTTTAGGGTACCATTTTCTCTGGTATGTGATAACAGCCCAACCTTTTCTTTTGCACAATTAATTCAATGGGCATTTGAATATAAAATTGTTTTGAAGTATTCATCCAATTACTATCCACAGGAGAATGGGGTAGAAAATTCTACCAATAAGAATTTGTTGGAGGTAATCAAGAGGTTGCTAGAAAGTAATCCTAGGGACTAACACACAAAGTTGAAATTTTTCTTATGGGCAGATAGGATTAGAATCAAAGCTACCTTAGGAAACTCACCATTTAAGTTAGTCTATGGCCAAGACCCAGTCTTCCCTATCCTTCTAAAGATACCCATTATGTGGTTTATGCAAGATTTTTATTCCAATGATGATAGGATAGAGGTCCGACTAACTAATTTTCTCAATCTAGAAGAACAAAGGGATACTACTTTGTAGCAGTTTTCCAAGCATCGGGCTATAGTCAAATGCTAGTTTGACAAGAGAGCCAAAATCAAGGCCTTCAAAATATCAGACCTTTTTTTCTATGGGATAAGGCTAGAGAGAGGAAGGGCGATCACCAAAAGTTTGATAGACTTTGGTTGGGACCATACCAGATAGCCAAGATCCTTGGTAAGAATGCTTTCTGACTTAGCACCTTAACTGGAGAACATGTTCCATTGCATGTCAATCGACAGTTTCTCAAACATTATTTTGGCCCATGAAAGCTTGAGCATCCATCATTTGTATATATGTAGTTTAGTGGTTTTCTTATTTTTGGTTTGTTTGTTTGTTTGTTTTCCTTTGTTTTTTGTTTTTCTATTTGTTCATTTGTTGTTTTTTGTTGTTTTCTTTCTGTTCCTGGGGAGTGGAATTTTCTTCATTTTCAGAATAATGTGTAGTTGTCCAATGCATGTTGAGGGTACTATGACTAAGAAATTGATTTAGGTATTTTTAGGTATATATGTTGATCTTCATTTCAAAACTTAAGTTTTATGTCCACCTTAATGACGGTTTGAAAGGTCAGAACAAACAGGTATATTTTAAGTGATTTCATAAACCGCGACTAAATCTGTCACATATTAGATAAAATCATTTATCTCCTTGAGGGCCTATCTATCTTAGGGTGATTGTATTCATGATTCAAGTGAAAAATCCAAGTCCCAATGCCATTATGAGGTCCATCGTAGTTCCCAACTCAATTTTTAGATTACTACATCTGAGTATTGAGGAAAAAGATTAGAAAATAACTGCTTCAAGCAAAAAGAAAAGAAGAGAAAAGAAAAATAAAAAATTTAGAAGCAAACTCAATATTATAAGGGTGATTCAAGTATCTCTACCGGGGCTATGGATGCCTAACTAGCAGTAGAGCAATACTTTGAGGGAACTAGAGGTATCTCCGTCAAAGCTATAGACGCCTGGCTGGCAGCGAAGCACTATCCAGGATATCATTGCATGATATCTAAAAGGACCCACCTCATGTAGCTTGAATCTCAATACAATTGTTTCAAGGATAGGTAAAGTCTTTAAGGGAAAGATGCACAATGAATGCACACACTCAGATTTGAAGTTGTTATTTTGATTCACATTTTTGAGATTCCAACTCAACCTTATTTGTTGTCACTAATCATGCCCATGTTAAAATGTTCATAAACCAGAGGTTTTGGGTGACTGAATTCTTCAGTATCTTGAAAATGGGTAAACCATTTTCCTAGTCGAGTCACCAATTGTTATGCCTTGCATAACCACCCCATTTTGTTTTTGGTCAAAATGGGTCCCTCTTTTTTGTTTTTGTCTTTGGTGTTCTTCTTTTGTCTTTGGGAGTTGTCTTTTTCTCCCAAGTCTTTGTTTTCTTTTATTGGTTAGGTTCAAGTTTCAGACTGTCACTAACACTTGATACTTTTTCAAAGTTCAAGTTCCTGCTTTCATCCTGTTCCAGATCCCCATGTTTTGCCTTGTTTGTTTTTTTTTTCTGTCGGGTTCAGGTATCGGATAAAAACTATCACCTTGCACCCTTAAAAGTGTGATTTTCTATTTTCATTCTAATCCCGACTTCCACTTCTTCTTCCTTGTGTTTTTTTTTTTTTGTTTGTCAGGATCAAACTTTAGAACGAAACTCGAACTGAGAACTTTTCCAAATTTCTAGTTCATGTTGTTGTCCTGATCCTAATTTTCGATGCCTTTTGTTTTTCCTTGTGTATTTTGGAATCGTACATCGGACCGAAATTGAAACCAAGATTCTTGTTCTATGTTCCATCCCGATCTTGATTCCCGCGTCTATCTTTGTTTTTCGAGGTTCAATTTCATAACTTTGTTGGAACTTTGCACTCGCTAAAGGTTCTAATGTCATGTTCCTTCCTAATCCCAACTCCTACCTACCTTCTATTCTCATGATGGGTCATTTATGACCTTCGCCTTGATCCCAAGGCCCGACCTACCCACATTAATGAACACCTGTTTTCACACACGAATGAGTGTTTATTCCTACTGCTCCTCGGTTTTCACTCATTTTTGCTTGTACACTTTGATAGAGCGAACCAGAGCAGAGCTAAGGGTTGGAGTTTGAGGTTGAGCTCAGATTTCTCATCATGTTGTTGGATTTCCTATTGCATTTGTTAGGTAGGTTTCTTTTCCTACATTTTCCTTTCATTTTCAGTTTGCATGTGTTTGTTTTTGCTCGTTGGCATGTTTCTTGTTTCTTATTTTCTTGTTTCTCGTTCTTTCTAGTTGGTTTTTCATTTTCCTAGCACCCCTTGGTGCATTTTCATTTTTCTTCAAACCCTCTAGTTCATTTTCCTTTATTTTGTTTTGAATTTTGTTCATTTTTATTTTTGTCATGGTTTTGTTTCATGTTTCTTATGCGGGTTTTCTATTCCCACCATGCCCTAGTTTACCTAGGGTTTTCGTACTGTCTGGGTCATGTTTATTTCAAAATTTGATCAACTTTAAAAAATCTGACTGTTGCAATGTGTGAGTCAAACCTATGTTTCTCGCATTCAATTTCTGAGTGTAGTGGAAAGTGTTCTAAATTTGAATTGGTCTTTTAGAGGGTTTCAAAATTATCTCGATCCTGAAGGTTTATTTTATGATATTGTTAGATCTTTTTAAATACCTTCATGATTGATGATTGTCCCAATTCCAATTTATGATCTTCTATCAGAATCAAAGTTTGGGTCATTACCTAAATGCATTCAAGGGTTCTCATCATAATACCAACTCACGCCCTGGTTCCAATCACATCGCCGTCAGAATTCAGATTTCAAACGGGAACCAAACCCTTGACATAACTTTTAAGTTCCATCATTTGGTGCCATCTCGATTCTGAGTTCTGACATAGTGTCGAGATCAAAACTTGGAGTTGACCCATGCCCACTCATTTTTCCAAAGGTTAGGTTTCAAGCAACATCTCGATTCTGACTTCTGATATCTTGTCGGGATCGAAACTCGAGACGATACTCAAACTTGTTTCCCCCCCTTCGAGTTAGGTCTCGAACAAAATCCTGATTCTGAATTCTGATGACTCATAGGGATCAAAAATCGGGGAGAACCCTCAACCAATTCAGTTTGTGAAGTATTAGTGCTTGGTGTTAACCCGATCCCAACTTTTGACATAGTCTTTTACAGAGTATGGGTGTTGATTTAAAGCCTGATTTTGATGCCCGATAGTATTGAAAGGGTGTTATATTAGGTTCATTTTCAAGGTATTCCCCAATCCTAACTTCCGAAATAGTTCAGTGTTAAGCTTAAAATGATCAAGTTCTTTGTTCTATCCTGAACTCAAAACCCAAAAATATTGGATTAACTTGTAAAATGGGAATTTTTTTGAATGAATGGGATTTTTATGAACCCTTGTGCTAATCTTCTCCCCTCTCACATGTTTCCTCTTTGTCTGAAAAAATTTCATTGTTGCAGGTATTAACAAATGTCAGATTCGAAGGAAGAAGTAGCTACTAAGGGAACAAGGGCTAAAAGGTTAAAACTAGAAAAGGTTCTTGTCACTATGAAATACAAGTTCAAGGGGAAACTAGTGCCATCCAAGTTTAGTTCTGAGGTCATGAAGATCACTGATACGTTGATGGGACATAGTGATTTGAAGTAATTTTATGATGATACTTTTTCAAAGGATGCTTCCCCAAGGGCCAAGAGGATTGTAGATTCTGGGTTGGAACATGTAGCTACATTCCTTATTGTTGTGCAATGTCGTGAATTTATACTAATTGTTGCACAAGCTTACAATCCAACTCAGAGGAAGTGCATTGATTCACAGGGAAATGAGACCATATATTTAACTCCAGGGATGATTAGACTGGTGTTTGACCCTCCTCCTCACTCAAATCCCAAAATTATGTCTGAAGATGATGCACTCAAATGGTGGGAAATAGGTGAGGAAGGGAATAAAAGGCTTATTAACAAGAGGTGGCTCAAAACAGAGAAGAATTCACTGAAGAAGGTACCACCTAAGCCTAAAAGGTCTTATTTCTTTGAGGATATTGGAGACCTAATCACTTTGCTTGCAAGGGAATTTGGAAAAGAGGATTCTCATGCCATTGAGAATTGGATGTTCCTATTTATTCAACTAATTCCCATGTATTCACTATGATCAATTGGAGCTAAAGGTAGCAGAAAGACACGTTAAGAGAGTTAATGATGTGTTTTTGTATGTTGTCATTAATTAGCTCACGAGAGACATTGGCTTTAGGTTGTCAAGAGAGGCCATGGAATTCATTCAAGAGTGGGGATGTCAATTAGTCCAATACCCAAAACCCACTTACATTAGATTGTTTGGATATGACAAGTACCCTTTCAAATTAACAAGGTGTTGTGGTGATAGGTGGATCTTGATGGATTTTTCTCATCAAGTAGCTCAAGTGAATACCAAGTTTTCTGCAATGCGCAAGGCTGGCTGCCATTCATTCCCAATATTGTTGGGGTTTTATTCTTGTTCTTCTTCTAAAGTAGCTAAGTTAGCAACTAAGGAATTTCATTCAATGAATTTTAAGCTTCATACATCTAGGAAGGACTTTGATCTTAAGGAGAAAATAAATGGTCTATATGCTTCACAGTTTCCCTTCTATCAACCACTTCTAGAAGACTTTTGGGAAAATTTGCAAGATTAGTTTGAAGTGAGAAGGAGAGGGTATGAGAGATTGGCCATTCCCCAGATGAAGTAGTTTGGAATTAAGGAGGATATACCAGAGGGTACTTCAAATGATGGGATCACTCTTAATCCCCGGTTTGAAATGGATAGAGTGGCCACCAAGGATTTAGAGCTAATCAATTGGATGGAAAAGGAGGAAACCAATATCAATAAAGTTTCAAAGGTAGTTGTTGATAGAAGCCTAAAATGGCTTAGTGTTCATCTCAAGCAACCAAGAGTTAAGACCTCAAGGAAGAAGGATTCCAACAATGAACCCACTTCCTCCACTAAAACAAGGTAGTATAAGAGGTTGAAGAAAACTACTACACAAATAGAAGAACCTGCCCCAACAGAGGAAGAAATTTCAATGAATAAGGTTATTGAAGTCTTGGAAAAGGCTAAAGTCACTTATGCTACTACTGTAGGGGTGGTTGCGGGTCTTGGTGTTCAACCTTTGGCTACAATACACCCTGGGGAAGGAATTACTGAGGAGGGTCCTTCTACTGTTCCTATGCAAACTAAGGATACCCCTCCCACTGCACCATTAACTACAAAAACAACAATTGTTCAAGAAGGAATGCCCCCTTTAATTTATGTGATAGAGTCACTTGTTCCCTTAGACTCTGAAGAAACTCTACTTCGTGAAGAAAGAGCAGTATATGAAGAATATCTTGAGAGAGAAGAAGCTGGAGAAGAGGACACTATGTTCCAGGAAGGAATTCTTTGGGATGAGGCCCAAATGAGAGATTTTTTGACTAAGGAAGAGCAAAAGGAAATATTGGAAAGTTCTCAAAGACAAGTTGTCAAAGAGTTAGCTAATGAAGAAGAAGAACAAAGAAAAAAGGATGAAGAGCTAGCTTGGTAGAAAGAGGCTACAGAAGCACAAAAGAAAGCTGAGGAAGAGGCCATGCACAAGATCTTGAACAAAAAGAGAAAGATAAACAAGACAAGGTAGTAGGGGAGGAAGCTCGTGCAATGGAATTAGAGTAGAAAAGGAAAAAACATAAAAAAAGAGGTTGCACAGAAAGAGGAGGAGATAAAGAAGATAGAAGAAATAAAAGCACAAAATGAGAAGATGGAGCAAGAGAGATTGCAGAAAGAACAAGAAGAGTAGCAAATAATTTATCTTGAGAAAATAGTGGTAACAATTTCTTCAACACCTCCTTCATCAACGCCTTCTAGTGCTCAATAGGTAACAACTTAGCCAACCGCCCCTACATGGCTTAAGTTAAATTTTAAAGAAGAGATAATAAGTTCAAGCCCAACTAGTGACATGGGATGATATGATAAAGGACGTAGACAAAGTGAAGCCTAAGAAGAAGCCCCGAGCCATTCATTCCACAAGGCTCACTGATGATGGGGGCTTGGTAGCAAAAATTGCAACTCCAGTAGTTGATAAGGATGACAGGGAGCTACAAGCTTCAGATTATCAAGTAAGCACTATGAATCTGGACAAGCAGACAAGGAATCAACAGAAAAATCTCATTGACATTGTGGCTACCACTACCAAGTCAAGATTGATCAAGGACAAGTAGGCTAAGAATGAGCTTAAGGCTCAGGTAGGGAAAATGAAAAGTTTTCTAAAAGAACTAATTACATCCACTTCCGAACAGCCAACACCATCAAAAGTTCCTATCTTAATGAGTCGTAAAGAAGTGGATGAGCTGACTGAAATGAAGAGAAAATCTCTAATGATGGATAAGTGGGTTGACCTTCTTAAGAAGGAGATTGGGAGCTTTTCACTACTGGTTCTAAAATTCATACAGAGGTAAGTGAGCTGGTCAAGTCTTTGTTAAAATATGTTAAGTTGCTAGGAATGGAAGAGGATAAATATGCAGGGTATATGCAGAAGTTGAGGATATTGAAAAGGGTGCCTAAGGCAAATGTAATTGAATATGCCATTTTGGAGGATCAAGATGTTAGTTATATTGATAAATGTATGAATATATTAATCTTCAAAACAGAGGTTCTCATGGAGCACAAAAGGATATTGCAACATGCTCAGCAAGACTTGTCTGACGAGAGAAAAGGTGATTAACAAGATTATTGCTAAAGTAATTGGCAAGGAGGTTGCACCAGATGCTAATTTGATCTCCTTACAAGAGATGAAAGATCAATGGAACAATAGGTTGGAGAAAATGATTAAGGAAGGAGATGATGATGAAGGGCCTCTTCTAGACAAGCTGATGGAAATCAGATTTTATGTACGAGACACTGCCAGAAATGTTACCCAGCTACAAGATATGTATATGGCCACCACCAAAGAGTTCAAAAGAGCAATGTTCAGGGTGGAATGGGTAGATGTGCCTGAAGATGAGACCTTGCAGCAAATTTTCAGCAATGTTGATGATTATTTCAAACAAGTTAAAGCGTCCAAAGCAGCTAAAAGTGGCTAAGTAAGAAAATGAATATTTTTTTTTTGAAAAGGGATAAAGTCAAAAATGTCAACCAATTCCAAGTGCCCTATGGACAACAGCAACTCCAGATCGCTTTTTGACAAATATTTAACCCCAAATCACATTTTGGCAGCCAAGGAATGGGGCGTATTGATTAGCAACAGTGAACAACAGTCAACTCCAGATTAATTTTGGTAAAGCTGAAATGAAGTGTACTTCTTCCATCTCAGCAATTTCAGCAAGTGAAGACATAACCTCAACTGGAAGCACCCCTATAGTTGTGGATCTAGGCCCCAAATTGATGGATCATGATTTTTGATAGGAGAAATTAGTGTTAATTCTTTCTATAAGATTAATATTTCTCCTCATTGTAAAGGTCAAAAAATTAAAGTCAGATTTGTTGCCTAAGACTAGATATTTTCATTTTTACAGCTTTATGCAACAGTTAAACATTTTACAGTTTTTTAACGCAAATAGTTAGTTTCTAGAAGTTTTTTAGTTTAATGGTAATGTTGATAGATAATGGTTTTTCATATGCTAGTGGACTTTGTTGTGCATAAATGTCTCTTAAATTGATGAGAATCAATAGAAGATACCAAATTTAAAACCATCTACTGTGTTATTTGTGGATGATGTTTCTTGTTGTTTATTGATCTGTGAATTTTGGTGATGAGCTTGTGATGTTTTATGCTTGAAAATTGATTCTAAAAAAAAAGTGATGATGAATGGCATTACGTATTTTAAATCTGTATTGTGGATGGACGTGATTGCATGATATTTTCGTGAATTACTTCATTTTGTAGTTTTAGTTAATTAGGAAATGCTCATTACAAGAATTGCATGTCTAAATTTAAAGAAATATGTGTTCACATCTTGTTGTTCCAAATCTTTGATTGATCTTTTTCTGTTTATTTAAAACCCCCATGTTAAATTACTTTGTATTGTCCAGTTTGTATCATTCTACGTGCAAAGACCCCTTGAATATTACAGTTGCATGAACCACTGAATGATGACAACACAGTTGAGAACCAACTACTGAGACCTTGGAAGATAGGTGGTTTAAGATTAGCTATATTTTTCAGGATAAATAGAGTGGAAATATTATGTTTAACATTGTTGTGTTATTTTGACCATCAACAAAAGTTATGATGATAGATCTCTTTAAGATCTTTAATTTTAAAAAGGGAACAAAAAATTTGATGGCCTTTAAAAGTTAGGCTCCTATTTTAGAAATGCAAGAGCATCTATGGCACATAAGAGAGCTAAAAGAGGGAGTTACACATGTTTACCAATAACATTCACCAACTTATGATATTTTATTCTAATTTTCACAAAGCATCTTGAGGGTTTTAAATAATAAAAAATGAAGTACCCAACTTGGGGGCATAACTATGACATATTATGATTGAATCTTATAGGACATCTCTTGGGATTTGTGTGTTGGAATTTGACTAGGGGATTTGGGTGCCACTTTTGGGTGTTATTAGCTCATATTTTTGTGATTCTTATTTGGCGGTTTCATGTATTGGTCTCTTTATTTATTGGATATAGTGATTTTGAAGATATTACTCCAAATCTAAGTATCGGTGTTGTCTCCTATGAAGTCTCCTTTCCTAGATCAATGTAGGAAGTGTTTCCACAAGCTAACTTCCTTTCATACAAGTGCATTGTGTAACAAATTCCCATTCATTTTCAGCATCAAAAGTAGCTTAGGACCATATCTTAGTTCATTGGTGCACATCATCTTATGTGACTCTACTTCCTTATCTACCCTTGTGTGGTATACAATTTTACCTCTAAGCTTATCTACTAGAAGCTTTAATTAAGAAAGAAGGTTCCCTTGGTGTAGTAGCCATAAAATGGTGCACCCAACATATATATCTTAATTTTTTTGATCCTATTATATACTTGCTTCACATTGCACTTGTAAAAACAATTGTGTGGCATCTTGGTAGAGTTGTTTTATTGTGCAAGATATTTTTTCTTTGTATGATCTTTGGATTTTGTAATTTTTTCTTTAGTTTGGTAAAAAATTAGGTTCATTCAACACACGTCTCTTGTGAATGATTTTTCTATTATTTTTCCAATGTGTTAGCATTGCTCCTCATGTGGACTTGAATTGGATTAAATGGTGTTACAACTAGTACAAGTGGAGGTTCCCCCTTTTGGATCATTGAGTAGGCCTTTTTACAAAGTATCCTTAACTTTATTTTCATTATCATAATATTTGCATAATTAAAACTTGGGACACTTACACAAGATGTGATTTATTTTATTGCAAGTATAGCAGTAAATATTTTTGCCATGATCTCTACCATGGGAATCTATACATCAACCCCTTACAAAGTCACACCTATGATAGTGAGACATAATTTTTTAAGACTCCCCTTAAAGCTATTCAACAATATTCATGACCTATTTTTCTTGGGTCTTAAGAAAAAATTGCACCATAGGTAATAAGTGTGTTACACTATGATATACCTTACAATAATTCATAATGATAGCCTTCAAATTTTGTAAAAAATTACATGAGGACATCTCAAGGTGATTTTGATAAATTATACATTTGATAATTGAAGTTGGTGGAGGGAATTATGCTACACTAACAACTTGAGCTCTCAATACTAGACAATTAGTCATTGTGTGCTCCTCACCATGACACCTTTTACACTAAATACCATGTGTTACCTTTGTCACACTTGTGAGATGCTCCATTTTTTTGAAACCATTTGACCTATCTTCTCTTCTAGGCATATTATTGAACCATATTTCTATGGTTCACCCAACACTTCAAGTCTTGGAGTGGATAATGATACATCTTTTGTGCAGTAAATGTGAGTTATACTAGCTCAAATTAGATTTGTGTAGTTAACCCACCAATAAACCACTTACATATTGTATTACCTCATTAATGATCTTTAATATTTTAGATACCAAATAAAAACCTATAATTATACTTTGCATCATCTCACTAGGTTATTTTGTTATATCCTCTAAGAGCTCAATGTTTCTATGAGATAGATCTAAGTAATCAAATTAAGCTAGAAAAATTATTATCGTCACGAAGACCAATTTTTGTTCTATCTGGATTACAAAGCACATACCAATCCTACATGTGATCACTTAACATAGTTGTAAATAATTTAATTTTATAGTCATCATCATTAACATTCTTCACCCTCTAGGAAATTTTACATGCCTTCTAATGGTGTGTGACATCCTCATCTCCAATAAAGGTTTTTGTTGATGTGAGTGTTAGCTCTTACACTATAATAATAAGATTGTATCTTGCCTCTTTTTTTCTATGCTTTTTATTATAATTATGTGATTATCCTATCCCAATGGACACTATTTGTGTATGTAAACTATTTAAAGAAAAAATAAAAACTAGTGGTGTTTTTGATCTCCAAGATCCCACGAAGTGCAAGGAGAGAGAATACACAACCCTAGTATACTAGACATGACAAACAAGGTTCATTTTAAAACACCAAATCAAAATT
This sequence comes from Sequoia sempervirens, assembly GCA_007258455.2. Classification (NCBI taxonomy): domain Eukaryota; kingdom Viridiplantae; phylum Streptophyta; class Pinopsida; order Cupressales; family Cupressaceae; genus Sequoia; species Sequoia sempervirens. The sequence goes on along the minus strand of VDFB02000009.1, from coordinate 31,468,704 downwards.
TATGATTAATTTAAGATTAGAAAATTGTAAAGAAAATAACCCTACACCAAATTTGTTAGTAGTTTCAAGTTTAGTCTTCTCCCAATGATTATCAAGTGCTACATAGATATGTTAGCTCAAAATCATCAAAGAAACAAGCCCACGTTAAGGTTAGTAGAAATCTAAAAGCACAAAAATCAAAAAATATTTTATAGAAAAAAATGTGTCACTGTGCAATAGTCAAAAGCAATATTATACCTCAAATATGTCGAAGGCCAGACAAAAACATCGTTGTAATTTTTGTAGATGCAAAGAGTAGAAGAAAATGTGTTGATCCACAGTCAAACATGTCATTGTACCTGCAAATAGAAAAATAAAAGCATTAGAAGATCAAAATTGTCGATTTAGAGACAAATGCACTATTGTAATTTTTGGAGAAGCATCAAAGTGTGACAAACACACCGAGTTGAACAAACAAACGTGTCGTTGTAATTTTCAATCGTGTCATTGTAACTTGTAGGTCATCAAAACTTGACAAAAAACATTAGATCAGGGACGTAGGTCCCATCGAGCATGCTAGAATGTCTAATGAGTTTAGTGGAAAATCAATTAAAATGAGAATTAACACAATTAGGGTTGGAAATCTCAAAGAACCACATGAAAATATTGACCAAAACTCTCTAAAAAATGAAATTGAATGCTCCAACTTAGAAAATGACAATTAACATCAAAATTAACATTCAAAACCAAAATCCAAGAAGTGCAAACCTAACATTTCATTTTGAATTGTGATGGATTGATGTTGGATTTCTCAAAAATTAGCTCCCATAGTTGCAAAAGCTTCAATTGACCTAAAAGATGCACAAAATTATATGATTATGATATGATTCAATGCTAAAAGTTACATGATTTTCACTACAATGCTTCTAGGTGATTTGAAATAGAGGGAGAGGATTTATTTTATAGATTTTCAAAAGTCAGATCAATGGTGGAGATTAAATCTTGAAATCAATGGTTCAGATCAAATCTTGAAGATCAAGGGCTAGGATTAATTGAAATTCAAAATATCTCCTCAATTTTAGGAAATTGGTTGAGATATTTTTGAAAAGAATATTCCTTTAGAATATGCTTTTGAGAGGGAGAATCAGATTAATTAAATAATTCAAATTATTTAATTATGTGAGGATGAGAACATTCCTTTTTGAAAAAATAATATTCCATATGCAAATGGAGGGAAGAAAATTAGATAATTAAATAATTAAAATTTATTTAATTATGGGATATAGAGGAAAATTAAAATTTTCTAATTAAATAATTAAAAATATATATTTAATTAGGAGTGATGGAGGAAAATTAGTGAAAAATGATTAATTAATTAAATAATTCAAAATTATTTAAATAATAGAGGAAATGAGGTGAAAATGATGGAAAACGATGAAAAATGGTGAAAAATGACACAAATGATGAAAATGATGAGAAAGTGATGAAAATGATGAGAAATGTTGAATTAGTGATGAAAATGAAGTGTTAGTAAATGTGTGATATGCTTTAGGCATTTTTTCATGTCTACAATCTCTTACACTATAATAAGATGTTGTATCTTGTCTCTTTTTGTCTATGCTTCTTATTATAATTGTGTGATTGTCCCATCCCAGTGGACACTATTTGTGTATGTAAACTATTTAAATTTAAATATAACCAAATTATCAAAAGTACTATCAAGTAATTCCTCAAATATTCTTCTATATTAACTTGTACATCTCTATTTTTTTTATTGATATTTTTCTTTGTAACTCATTATTCTCCTCATTATCACTAAGTGTGAACCTTGGATAAGTAAAATTAGTATGGGGTGGTGGTCTTATGATCTTAAATAGTAACTTAATCTATCCCCATTTAAGCATGCATACTAAAATTCAATAAATATCATGTAGTGTGAAACAATGACTCTCCATACTATAATTTTCTAGCTCTTTCTAGCTCACTCCAATAATTCCATAGCAATTTTGATAGATCACACCAAATGCCACTTCTACATGATTTCTTACATCAATGTTTTTACTAGTGTACTACCTCCTCTATGCATAATGTGTATCCTCCTATATCACTTTTCTTTAAAAGAAACAATTGAAACCTCTTGATGTGGATTCCATCTCTCTTGGTATTATGTCCTAGAAGTACAAACCTCCGTTCTATGCTCTCATCACCACCAAGTCATAAATTAATTATCCTCTCCATGACACACTCAGATGCATAGTGAGAGTCTAGTTCATAGCAATTATCTCAATGTGATTTTCCACCAAAGGTAACTTATCCTATGCATAACTAATAATTTTACCAGATTGCATTGAATAAGGGTTAGTAATTTATGTAATTCCTCTTTATTTGATGTATATGTTGACACAACAAAGTGAAGAATGTATCTATAAATAACACCTTTAACAACTCAACTATAGTATGTGTCTAGATTGTGTGCAAACACACAATCATGTAATGTATGTTGTTGTCCTCTCTATCATTCATTAATGTTGATCCCTTTGTTGCTTAAGCCAAGCCAAGAACTAGTCAAATACATGTTTAGACAACTTGACCCAAAATTCCTCATACACGGGTCAAACAATGTCTTCTTGCACCATTATTTCATCTTCATGTTTGTAGGTATTTCATGAGTAAAAAATTCCTCTACTTTACTACTTAATCATTATTGTATCTCATATTCCATCCCCTACCAAGGAATTCTTACACAACATACAAATCATAACAGGGTCTCAACAAAGGAACCAAAATATTAGCTATTTACTTAAAACATGCATTAGACCATGCCTAAACACTTGAGACTCTTACACACTAACATCCAATCTCCATGTTCTAAATTAAAACACTCTTGAGTTCATGTACCATGTACTTGACATACACATTGTTAGTATCAATCTTATAATGATAAATAGAAATGTGTATATCACATTGAGACTTAATTTTGATAGATTGTTGTTGTATATTCATTCCTTCAAATGAACACATTATATCGATAGGTTTTATATAGGGGCACTTATCCCCAATGCTCAAATTCTACAATACTCATGCATTTATTCCTTATCATACAATCTACAATCGCATGTATGTTTCATGCACTTACTACAACCTACATATAACTATCCTCAACCATCATAATTTTGTGCTTCATTAAATGCACTTTACATTACATCACATGTTACAATATTATATCCCATGGCACAAAATTACAATATTTAAATAAGATAATTTATGACACTAATGTTGATTGTTGATAGTGTTTTTAGCTTTGAATTCAAAGGTGATAATTAGGAGGAGTATTCTAAGCCACACATTGTTAAATATTTGTATTTTGGGGGGTTTATAGCCATAAAATAGTAGAAATGAGATTGGATTTAATAGACCATAGTTGTGGGGTGATGAGATGACATTTTGGTCACAATTTGGGGATGTAAAACAAGGAAAAAATATACACAAATAATAGTAAAACATATTAAATCTACACTAGTACTAATAAAAATCATTATAAACTAGTTTCAATCTAACAAAGCGTAGAGTATTCAAACTGAACTAGAAGCAAAAATGGAAATCCCCACCTACAATAAGAAGAGCTACATATATGGAGCAAGTTTGGTGTAAAGGTATTTGTATCAAATTCTCGTACATTTCCCTATGAGTAATTAATTGTGGTTTGCCTCTAAGACTAGAAATAGGGGTAAATTTGAGTGCTAAGATAATAGAATATTTAACTAGTTTGGTTTAACTACGGTTGAAAAGAAAAATGGAAAGAGTATGGGTTTCTTTTTGTAAAATATTTGCACAGTTCTAAATATTTCATTTTAATATTTTTTATAAGAATATAATTGAGAGAGGAAGACACAAAAATAGGATCAAGAATAAGTTAAACTAAGGGAGAGAAGCTCATATTTTTTAGGAAATTCATATATGTAACTCACTATAATTAAATTTCCACTTTCAAAAGTTGTTGATTTTAATATGGTAAGAAAACAACAAGTTTCAAGAAAAATACAAGTTTTAAGAAAAATATGAAAATATGGGAATGTGTTGTAAGAAAAATGAAAACTATTGGAAACTACTAGATGGGTATACAAGGCTTAATATGTATGATTCACCTTGGAGGCATGAACTAATTGTCGCATTTTTCTTTTTAACATGCCATGTTAGCTTTTGATGATTAGTATCATCACTAGATCACCATGTTAGCCTTTATGTTTTTTAGGAATTTACAAGTACATGCACATGCAAATAGGTTCCTTGGGTTATAAAGCATCAAGTGTTGATCTACACTATCTAAACACAACACCACTAGACCATTAGCATAGAATTATCCTAGATATTTGTAACATGCCCAATGTTTTACCTATTGATTTTACTTAATTTTTAACCCACGTGTGAATAGTTCATATTTACCAACATAAAGCAATATTTTTTTAATTTTCTAATTCAATAACAAGATGCACATTCAAAATAAACCCATTTCAAACTCCCATTGCATTTATAAAGAAACATTACATAATCCATGTAACGATTTCATATTACATAATCCCATGTAACAATAATATTTTTCCAATTATAATTCTCATAAAGATAGAGATACATGAATACATACATAGCTTCCAAGAGCTTAATGGAATAGACTGCAAATGGTCCATATGTCCCTTCCCGGGCATACATCCTTAAAATTTGACTACCAACAGTATGAGGGAGAGTATCACTCAAGCACTTTTCTGCCAACCATGGACTTATTGCAGTCCCCCGCACATCTACCTAACTAGTAAGATGGCTCTACCCTTCAATGAAGAGATTGGTCTAGTAACCTCATAATACTAGCCTTCCCAAGCATGGTTTTGTTTCTTGAATAACTAGAGCTACCATACATTGGCTACAACCTTCATGCATGACATTCCCAACCTAGTTATGCAAACCTAGCTCACAATGAACTGACAAGTGTAATTAGTGGCCACTTACACTATGTTGGCCAAAGATTTCATATATATATATATATACACACACACATGTACACACAATCACTTAGTACTTTGAGTGCAGTTGTATGTTCACCCACCCCTTAGCTTGATTTGATATTTGACCATACATACTCTTTTCAATCATAACATAATTTCAACCTAAAAGGTGATGTACATCTAAGTAATCTAACTGACCAACTAGGTTACTCCCATCCATGGATTTATCCCAATCCCAGGAACAACCACATTACTCACATAGGTTCCCATTGTTGAACACTCATAATATTGAGAGGGGGGGTGAATCATTATTCTATAAAACCATTGAAACATTAGCCATCTAATTACCAAAGCATATTCAATTGTAGTAAGGAAAGAAAGCATGAAAACATCCACAACATCACATAACACATGAACACCTGGATTTTTACGTGGAAAACCCAAAATGGGAAAAACCATGGTGAGGGTTAGCTCACAATATATTATAACTGTTACAAATTGCATCTACAATGTGTAGGAATATAATTCCAATAAAGTGTAGTATCAAACTTCACACTAATCTAGATCAATGCTCTGCTTTGCTCTGCATTCGCAAAATTCTAATCTCAACATTCACAACTTATCTCTACTCTAATCAAATTTGCATCACACATCTCGCATAACAACACATCACCTTGTCAATGTCAATTAGGATATTGGCATCACTTTGTTGCATAAATTGTATTGATTCTCTAATCCTTTTTTGTGAAGGAAGAGATTTGTTATATATAATTTGTGATTTGAAATGGACGATCAAGATCGCATAGTAGAATATCTTGATCGATGGTCGAAAGATGTTGAGAGGATTTAGATGGGCATAATATGCGCAAATTGATTACGTAATTAGTGTGATTGAAGAAATAGATTGATTAGTCAGGAAATAGATTAATTTGTCAGGAAATAGATTGGTCTATCAAGAAATAGATTGGTCAGTCAGCCAATCAGAGTGAGCAATCGATGGTTTGTAATTTTCCCAATCATGAAATTGGTTGAGGATAATTAATTAATTGATTTAATTAATTAATTATTTTTAGAGTTGAACGTGCAAATCAAGTTTGACTTTTGCAAACAAAGTTGCATTTGTTTGATTTGATTTTTGATGATGTTTTGAATAATTAAATTCAATTATTCAAATTTAGGGGGATGTGTTTTAATTAAACTATTATGTTTTAGTAATTTAATTGACTTAGAGGAATAAAGTGAATTAACAACATAATTAAATAATTGGCATTATTTAATTAATCAGGAAGAATAAAGTTAGATTGGTACTTTATTAAATAAATGAAATTTATTTAATTGGTTGAATTTGATGAAAAGGTGAATTAATTAAATAATGTCATTTTATTCAATTAATAGCAAAAATTAGGGTTTTAGGACTTTATTAAATAAATGAAATTTATTTAATTTGTCAAAAATGGTGAAAAAGTGAATTAATTAAATAATGTATAATTATTCAATTAATAGAGGAAATTAGGGTTTCTGATGCTTTTAATGTGAACAATTGATTTGAGGGTGAATTAATTAAATAATTTTAAATCACTTAATTAATATACAAATATGAGAATATCTAAATAATAATGTATTATTTAATCAGAAGGGTAAGAGTTAGTTAAATAGTGTTGTTTGTTAGTCAGGATAATTTTAGGTGTCTACACATATATACATTGTTCTAATCCATTACTCGAACTCCCCCTAAATGATGTAGCCATATATACATAGTTGGGGAAAAGAATTGACTCCCTCAAGTCATGTACCAAAGAAAAAAGATTCTAAAATATAACTCTATATGTCTGCATATGTATAAAGAATCAAAATATAAATGCATTAAAGCATGAAAGATAAGCCAACTAGAGGTGGTTGATGCTTGCAACTTCTTCACTTGATCTTCTCAGGCTGGTCTACTATCTTCCCCTTCTTGTCTGGCCTCACCGAGTAGCCTGATCTGAGTTTCAAATTCTAACAGCAGTTCTTCTCATTGCTCTGGTGAATTAGGTGTCGGATCCATCCCCTTTTCCTTGCTTGAACTGAGCAGAGACTTAGAAATCAATAGCAATTTGGGATTGACTATATCCCTTACTTCTATAGAAACTAAAAATTATCACTAGGCCCGTGACTATTAAAACCCCTTTTTCATCCTTGATAATTAAATAATCTTAATTATTTAATTATTATATAATGTCGTAAATTCTTTTATTAATTAAATAATCTAAATTATTTAATTAATTCATTTTATCCTTCTATGTCCTCTTTTAATTAATTAAATAAATTGTTAGTTATTTAATTGCGTCACTAATATCTTTGACTTCTATAATTAAATAAATTTATATTTATTTAAATATTTGTCACTTTCCACTATAATTAAATAATTATGTTAATTATTTAATTATTCACTTTTAGTTTTTTCTGTCACAAGTTAATTAAATTTTATTTAATTAAATGACTCATCTTTTCTCACTTTTTGAATTAAATTTCTATTTAATCAAAAAGTGATTTTTCATTTTCCTTTTACATTTAAATAATGTTTCCATTATTTGAAAATGCAAATTCCCTCTCAAACTGAAGTGATTTTTGTAAAAATTAGTCAATTTCCTCATTCTTCTATCAGTCTCGTTTCTATCTTATCTCGTCTCATCTAATTTCATCCATTGATCAAAATAAAAAACATTTAATCTCGATCATCCATTTCGCATTCGGCTCTCTATAAAAGGATGTTGTCACTATCGTTTTCAATCGAGAATATATATGTTGCCATGTTATTGAGAATAGCTTCAATATTTTTCTTTGTCTTAGTCATAGGCTTGTTAGTGCATACTTATAATCTGAGGGCATTAATTATTTATAGCAGAATGGAGAAGGGCTATGGAAGTCAGCCAATGGACACATGAACTTAGTAACATTATTTAATTTTATTTACGTTTATGTTTCCTTTGTTCTTCATAGTTGATTGGGGTTTTTGTGTTTAATGATCTTAATATCTTAATCGAAAATCTTAAATTCCTGATAACATAATGGTGAACCCGACGTGAATATCTATTCGCATGAATACTTTAATGGTTTCATAGATTCATCTAAAATCCCGCCTGTTACTCCCGCTTGAATACTATAAGGATTATCTTGCATGAATATGTCTTGTTGATTGAATGAATGACACTGCTATAAGAATAATGACCACTAGCGCTTTTGTTTTACTATTTTCATTTACTGCATTTTTGTATAGCAACATTTTCATTGTACTCTAACTGAAAGGAATTAGGTGATTTTGAAGAGATAGCTTGAGAAATTTTAAAAAATGCAAACCCAAGTCATACTAACACAAATCAAAATTTTGCGGCCCTTTCCTTAAACATGGAATCAGAACGTTCGAGCACATTATCAATATAGAGTAGGAAGAACTCACATACAAAGTTGGATCCTATCTGCAATAGCCATCAAAAAAGAAGAACCAGTCATCGGCGATAAATAGAACCAATTTTGGTAGCATCATATTCATTTAAAAGCTCTGCCTTTGAGCTACCTGCTTCAAATAAATAGCTCAAATATTTTGAAAATGTATCTGTCTCCTCCAAATTTTTGCTTCTGAAACATTTTATGTGGCAAGTGTGAGCAAATCTTCGGCGAGAATTGAGTTTTTAGTGGAGATTTAAAGAAAATGTGGAGGAAGAGCACTGGTGAAAATGGCAGAGATGCAATGGAAATGTTTGGGTTAGGGTTATAGGCCTCATGTTAATCTAAATTTGTTGATTTGGCAGAGCTGTGAAATTGAGGAAGCTATGAAATTGAGGAATGGATTTAGGGATTTAGGGATTTAGTTTTAATTTTTTTGGAAATATATGCCTCAATCATCATAGGTTGTAACCTCTACTGGATCAAAGTCGGTATGACATCTATCATGTCTGGCCGACTAGCAGCTTTGATACATTGTGATTTGTACAGGTCGTTGTGACCTAGGTTCTGTCTCACCGAACGTTCATATCGCTGTGACATTTTGTGTTCGCTATGATCTCTTACCGCGTGGAGATCTTTGGCCGACAGGCCATTCAATCGAGCGTCGGGGAGAGTCTTGGATGTTTGCTATGAGTTCCAGCGATAGCTAAAGTCTCACTGACAACGTTTACTGTTTGAAGTCTTCGGGGTAAGTCTTGGGGCTCGGTATGGCTTATATCGATAAGGAATGTCTTACCGATGGTATTCACTCATTAAAACACAAGGATCTCAAAGTAGAGTCTCTGCGAAGGACGATAGTCTTGGCGACTGCTGATGGCTTCGGTGTAACTTAAGAGCTCGGTGAAACCTTTGGCGAAAGATGAATGTCTTGGCGACAGTCGTTTGGTGCTCGGTATGATTTGGGAGTATTCGGAGTAACGTCTCAGTGATATGGATTTCTTGCCGAATGTTGAATGTTTCGGTATAACCTTAATGACTCGGTAAGTACTCTCAGTGAAGGATGATAGTATTGGCGACTGCTGATGGCTTCAGTGTAACTTAATGTAGCTCAATGAAACCTCTTGGCGAGTGGTAAGTCTTGCCGATAGGAATGTTGAGGTCAGTGTGACTTGTGAATAGCGGTATGAGTCTTGCCGATGAGGAAACTCTTGCCGACAGAAATGAAATGAATGTCAGTGGATTTGGTATGACTTGTGGTGATCGCTACATCATCTCATCGACTGTTGGGACTTATGCTGATATCAACAATGAAGCCGTTGGGCATCGGGGAGGCACTTCTTGTGTCTCACCGACATGTCGATACAGTGTGAAGCCGTTTGACCGAGTGAGACTATCCTACGTGGCTTGTGCTAGACCAATAGGAGAAGTTGAATGGGAACAGTTGGAAGATAATCGGTTGTGACAGTTTTGTGAGGAAGTTCGACAGACAAGGAATGCCATGAATATAGTTTGCAGTTGCAGATGCTCGATGGTTGGATGGTTGGTTCGATCAATAGGTGTGTGAACAGTTTGAATTGTATTAGAGTGAATTTTATTCTATGTAGACTATAACGTGATGGTTCCTGTACAAGATTGTTCATGGTGAATGCTGTTGTAAACAGACATCAGAAAGATAAGTCTGAAACTTGTATGTAATTATTTGTTACTGTAAGACAAAGTGACTTCTCTTGGTGTGGTGGGTTTTTCTCCCATAAGGGTTTTCCCACGTATATCTGGTGTTCATATGTGGTTGTCTAATTCTCTGTTTCTGATATTTATTTCAAAGTGCATCTTAATTGAACTGTAATTGAAAAAATTAAAAGTGTATCTGCATTCTTCCCTGAGGTATTGATGTTTAGGAGAGTTGTTTCCACATCTAGCTTTCCTTACAAGTGGTATCAGAAGCCTGGCCAGTTGTGTTATCCTTGTGGGTACTTGGGTTTTTTGTGTCAATTCTATTCAGTGGGAGTCCTGTAGAAGTTTGTCAATTTCTAATTACAGATTGAGATGGCTAGCACATCAGGAAATATTGAAATAGAGAAGTTCAATGGCAGCAATTTTGAGTTGTGGAAACTCAAAATGGAGGATCTCTTGGTGGATCATGATCTTTGGATTGTTGTGTCTGGAGTGAAACCTACAGGCATGAAGCAAGAGGATTGGGACCTAGCAGACAGAAATTCTAAGGGGCTGATAAGGCTCTGTTTGGCAGACTTCATTCTTCTCAATGTGCATGAAGAGAAGACTACATCTTCCTTGTGGAAGAGACTAGCGTCTATTTATCAGGGGAAGTCTTTGGTGAATAAGTTGTTCCTGAGGAAGAAGTTGTACTCTTTGAGAATACAGGAAGGAGGGTCTGTAGCTGATCATTTGAATTCTTTTAACATGTTGCTTGCTCAATTAACATTTGTTGGTGTGAAGACTGAAGAAGAGGATCGATGTATGCTATTATTGTGTTCTTTGTCAGACTCATGGGATCATCTAGTGATGTATATTGGGAGTACAACATCCAGCTTCAAGATGGAAGATATTGTTGGTTCTTTGCTATCAGAAGAAATGAGAAGGAAATCTTTTGAGATGGAAAAGGAGGCCCTTGCTGTTAGAGGAAGGTCAAAGGAGAAAGGCAAGAAGAAGGAAAAGAAGTCCAAATCGAAATCAGAAGGGAGATCAAAGTCTCCTGGCAAGAAGTCCAAGGTGAAGTGCTGGAACTGTGGGCAACCGGGTCATGTCCAAAAGGATTGTAAAGAGGAGAAGAAGAAGAAGAAGAAGCTCTTCCAACAATGAGTCTTCTCATAGTGATGGTGACGCCTTCATTGTAGCCTTGGCTACACAGGCATCAGATGATGTCTGGTTGATTGATTCTGGAGCATCTTTCCACATGAAATCTCATAGAGAGTGGTTCACAAAGTATGAAGAATACGATGGTGGAAAGGTGTACTTGGTGAGTGATTCAACTTTGGAGATTGTTGGTCGTGGAAGAGTCAGAATACAATTCCCTGATGGAAGAGTGAAGGGGATCAATGATGTTATGCACATGCCAGGTCTAGCTCAAAATTTGTTGTCTGTCAATAAGCTGAATGATATTGGAGTACAAGTCACATTCTCTGAAATGGCTGCAAGATGACTAGAGGTTCAATGGTGCTAGCTAGAGGTGCTCGAATTGGTACCCTGTACAAGCTAGATGCACAGGTTGTTCAATGTAATAGTGTCTCTGTAAAGTCACTAAAAGTTGCTCATGGAGGTAAAGAGGGAAATATCCCTAATTATGTAAACTCTATGGAAGTAAAACTTCTGCAGAGAAGACTATGCTCTGGCATCATAGGCTAGGCCACATAGGAGAGAAAGGTTTAAAAACCTTGAAGAACAAAAACCTGGTTGAGGGGCTTGAAGATTGTAATCTTGAATTTGAATTCTGTGAACACTGTATATATGGAAAGCAGCACCGTGTTTCTTTTTATTCCAGTCCTCATAAATCTTCTGGTTTGCTAGATTATATCCATTATGATGTATTTGGTCCAGTGGATGTTCCTTCTTTGTCTAAGTCAAGATACTATGTGTCGTTCATTGATGATTATTCAAGAAGAGCATTTGTTTATTTTTTGAAAAGTAATTCAGAAGTGTTCAGTCGATTTAAGGAATTTAAGAACCTTGTTGAAAATCGACTGGTAGAAAAATTAAATTCTTAAGGATTGATAATGGCGGTGAATTTTGTTCTAATGAATTTGAGAGGTATTGCAAAGACCATGGGATTAAAAGACATAAGACTACACCTTATACTCCACAGCAGAATGGAGTTGCAGAAAGGTTCAATAGGACAGTAATGGAGAGACCACAAAGTATGCTCAGTAGTGTTGGCTTGGAGGAGAAGTTATGGGCTGAGGCTATATCTACTGCATGTTACCTAATAAATCGTTCTCCAAATTTTGCTCTTGTTGAGAAAACACCTTTGGAAGCGTGGTCTGGTAAGAAGCCCTCTTTAAGACATATTCGTGTTTTTGGTTATGAAGCATATGCTCATGTTCCGGATGTGAAAAGATCTAAACTGGAGAACAAGGCTGTCAAATGTATTTTTATTGGCTATAGTGTTGTCATAAAAGGATACAAGCTTTGGAATCCTGATACAGAGAAGGTTGTAAATAGCAAAAGTGTAATCTTTCGTGAGCTGAAACCTTCCACTTTGGATCTACAGTCAGAGACAAAGTCAGAAAACAATAAGGATGTAGCTGTAATTCCTCCTACACCTGAGAAAGAGGAATTGAAAATTCAAAATGTACCTGAAACTGAGGAGAGCTCAAGTAGTTCTGAAAGTTCTAAAGAAGAAGAACCTCAGCCTCAGCAAGTGAGGAGGTCAACCCGTGAAAGAAAACAACCAGATAGGTATGGGTTCTCTTTCATAGATTCTACTTGTGCCTATGCTTTGATTTCTAGCACTGATGAGCCTAGGACTGTGAAAGAGGCATTTAGAATGTTTGATTCAGACTCTTGGTTGGAAGCCATGAATGAAGAAATGGCATCATTAGAGAAAAATGAAACTTGGAGTTTGGTGCCCTTGCCTAAAGGCAGAAAAGTTGTTGGCTGCAAATGGGTATTTAAAAAGAAGATTGGTCTGGATGACATTGTGTGGAAAAATATAAGGCAAGATTGGTTGCAAAGGGTTATTCCTAGGTAGAGGGAATTGATTATGGGGAAATATTTTCTCCTGTAGCTAAGCTGACATCTATCAGATTTCTTTTGTCACTTGCAGCAGCGTATGACTTAGAGGTTGAACAGATGGATGTGAAGATAGCATTTCTTCATGGTGATCTTGAAGAAGAAATCTATATGTCCTAGCCTAAGCACTTTGTTGAAAAAGGTAAAGAGAAACTGGTTTGCAAATTAAAGAAGTCTCTGTATGGGTTAAAGCAGTCACCTAGAATGTGGTACCAGAAATTTGATACTTTTGTATTGTCTTTGGGATTTGTGAGATCAAAATCTGATCATTGTGTTTATTACAAAGCTGAAAGTGATCAAGTGCTTATTATTGCTCTCTATGTTGATGATATGTTGTTCATAGGCAATAGTAAGCTAATGATTTCTGATCTTAAGTCTCAGTTGTCTACTAAGTTCGAAATGAAAGATCTTGGTGCAGCAAGGTATATTTTGGGGATGGAGATAACCAGGGACAGGGCTAATAGAAAGCTTTGGCTCAGTCAAAGGAAGTATATCAAGACTGTTCTAGAGAGATTTTGCATGAATGATTGCAAGCAGTTAGTTGTTCCAGTCTTGCAGGGAACGAAGCTATCTGTTGAAGACTGTCCAAAATCTCCTACTAAGATGGAGGACATGACCAGTGTACCCTATGCTAGTGTTGTAGGCAGTCTTATGTATGCAATGGTCTGTACAAGACCAGACATTGCCCAAGTAGTTGGAGTTCTTAGTCGGTTTATGGCTAATCTAGGAAGAACACATTGGGATGTTGTAAAGAGAGTTTTCAAATATTTGAAGGGCACTTCAGATTTTGCTTTGTGCTACCATGGGAACTTGGTTGAATCACAAAGGACTATCAGTATTCGAGGCTATGTGGATTCTGATTGGGCAGGGGACATTGATAGCAGGAGGTCCACCAGTGGATATTGTTAGCTCTCAAAAACACAGGTTTGAACCACAAAAGGTTGCCAAACTTTCACAACATTTTAGGGTAACAGACAAGGTCAAAATATTTAGACCTTCTACTCTTCAGGTGCTGCTAGACCTAGGTGGGTGTACCCATCTGGATGAATTGGGCAGACTTAACTTTTGATTCTCTTTTCTTGCAGTGATTTTTCCACGATGGCAAATGGAAGTGGACAAAATGAAATCAAATTTGGTATATATTGTATACCAATACTTAAAACTAAAACCTAATATGCTCAGTTAACAGATGTAAAGAAAAATGAATGAATCATAATGGTGAACTGTAGAGACTAGTGCCTTATTGGGTATGCAGAGTCAAGAAAAATCTGAAACAAATACTTCGTTATGGCAAACATTCAAGTTGTTTAGCATTTAATTTTGTTTATAATTTGTATAAAAATGCAAAGTTATGATTACCAAGTTCTTCTTAGTGATCCAATTGACATTCTCTAATTACTATGATCAATTTAAAGGGTTTAATCTTTACTAGAAAGAACCAATCAATTGACCATACAGATGCAGCAAATGTGCATTGACAAACTAGATATAAACTTGTTACACCTATTTAAATAACCAGAAAACACCACACGGGAGAGAACTTCAATAATACTTTCAACGAACACCACAAACAACTGATACCAGAAACAACTGCACCATATTATTAGATTTCAATTGATATCTCCATGATTTGAAACATGCAGCATAGTCTCATATTGGCAAAACATTGTATTACACTGTCTATTTTCTATCCTCTATCCTATTCTACTTATTGCCCCTCATTTCATTTCCACAATAGATATTTATACATTGAGAATACGAAAGGACACATCCTTTCGGAAATTGAAATGTCACATGTATACAAAACAAAAGGATTAGAGAATAATTATGCTCTATTTAGCCACAAGTGAGTTTTAGCAAGATGATCTAAATAATCTCGGCGCTCGTATGTGTCCGCATCTCCAACAACATTCTGGATCGTGATCTCCATCTTGACCATCTCCTCATTCTTTTCGCTCACTTCATCCAATGTCGTATCCTCAGTAGAAGCAAGCCTCATGACTTCATTCAGTATTGACTCACATTCACTTTTCCATCTGGTGGCTTCTTTCAATTCCCCTTTGTCATCAGAGAATGTAATCACAATTTTTTTGGTAGCTTCTATCAATCCTTGTTCATCCCCTTGTAGCTCAACATAGAAGTTTCGATGACGGTTCACAATATGATTTGCAGCTTCAAGTGCTGCACTGTTTGAAACATCACTTTGGGCTAGTTCATGAAACTTATCCATAATTCGTCCATCCATCCTTATATGTTCCTTTAATGCAGCATGAGTATGAGAGTACTTTCCCCATAGTTTATTTAACCAAGATGTCAAATTATCCTGCCTCTTCTTGACAATTGCTGCAATTGCATCATGCTTTCCCTAGGAATAAGCACTTGATCCTACCCAATGATCTTTTTCCTGAGAGCTTTCTCCTTGAGTGAGCATTTTGGTTGGCCCCATTGAAATACCAACAAAATCTTTTAGTCTTTCATTCTCTCTCAACATTCTTTCATTATTTTCCTTGTACATTTCTCTTTCTTTTATCAGCAACTGAATTTGTGCTTTGTTCAATTTTGCAATATTAACCCCAATCTCTATGGTAGCCACAGGATCAGCCTCTCCAACTTTTAGGGTCATGACATGGCCAAATGCCTTCTCTGTGTCAATTACCACTGATTTCCTGTGGGGTGGATATAAGGCCTATATCATCAATGACCCTTCATCAGTATTGTACTTGGAGCCAACATACACCTCTGTTACCTTTTCCTTGTCAAGCTTATGTGTAGCATTACTGTCCCTCAAGAAACTATCAAAGACAAGGGATGAATTGAGATCTAGCCCAGGAAAGATCATGACACCAACATCTTGCAGCATTTTCCTCCCTTTTTCAGGGGTCATATTTGTCATTTCATCATCCACACACCTTCTCAATTGACTCAACAATTGTTCCTCATTTCCTGAAGTAACATCATCAACATTTTCTCTTATTTCCTTCCCCTTCTGCTTATACAAGAATGCTTTGAATTCTAGGGAATTTATAAACTCATCATCTGAGACAAATGATCTATATTCCATATGCCTTGCATCAATATCACCACTTTCAATACTCTGCTCTCTAGTTGGGCAAACATACTGCTGAGTTCTCAACCTGGACACCTTTTCTGGTTTTCTTTGTGGCACATTATCTTTTGGTGCCTCTTCCCCTGAAGAAATTGCTCTGCATCATGCAGCCCTTGGTTATACCTTTCAACTACCATTTCAGCTTCATCTTCATCCAAATTCCTGATCATATCATCAAAGGGATAGGGTACATGCCGATACCCTCCAAAGTTTATCTTCAGCTTGGCAGAATTGATATATCCCTCTGGATCAAAGTTCTTCCTGGGTGGTCCTCTCTTCATATTATAATGCAACAATCTATCAAGGATTGAATTGTATCCTTCCTTAGCCAACAGAGTGAAGTCACCAAAACACAATGTACTAGGCATAAAATCCTGCTTCCCAAAAGAGATGAAATGCATCACACTGCAGTAATCCATCTGTCTGACAATTTCCAAATATGCAACTCTGTTTGGAACTATCCTTGGCAGAATGAAAGGGGCATCTTCAAATCCATATATTTTGATCACTGTAGCTCCCTCCAAGCAATACCAATCTCCCCAGTTATGATCAATTGGCCCATTGAAGTCTTTTGGCTGAAGGAATCTTTTAATCTCATCAGTCAATGAATAATTACAAGGATAATGATACAACTTATACAATGTCTTTACAAAATGTTCTTCAAAATGGATGAAACTAGAATTAGCAAACCTGCTGTCCCAAATAGCAGTCCACAACTGAACAGGCAATGCTTCACCCTCCTTACCAATTTGAGAAATTCTCATTTTTGAAGGCCATACTCCTAACTTCTGTCCAAAATACAGCACCAAGTGCATCAACAATGAATAGTGTCTGAGATGAACAATAGATGATCTGCCCTTGATAGCCATCAATCTTGAATCAAGGCCCTTAGAAATGTATGAGGCATAGTCAAATGGCCTGGAATTATGATACTGGATATCTGTTGTGATAATCATTGGCACAATTGACATGAATTATGGGGCATCCATTCCCAACACTTGACACACTGAGAAATATGTGTACTTCATATAGGGCT
Source organism: Sequoia sempervirens (assembly GCA_007258455.2). NCBI lineage: Eukaryota > Viridiplantae > Streptophyta > Pinopsida > Cupressales > Cupressaceae > Sequoia > Sequoia sempervirens. The sequence goes on along the minus strand of VDFB02000009.1, from coordinate 31,451,417 downwards.
CAAACAAATTCACATGATAAGGAGGTCCCTCACTATCTTGCAGAGGATCTGGCTTGTTGCCCTACTTAACCCTATGAATTGGCAACCTCCAGCCCTTATAAATCGTATCCATTCTTGAGAATTCCTTCTCCAACTCTTCACAACTGATCTCCTCATTGCAAAACCCTTCTAATTTGAAAACCTCACCTATTGTTTCCTTTGATACATATATCTGTGGTTTTCCAGATGGGTCACATATAGCTTTATGTTTTGGGTCATAATGATCAGCTAGTAATTTTACTAGTTCTGCATTCACAAATACATTAGGGCACACCAGTTTCCCTACATTCAACTTCCATCGATTACAAACTGGTTCAAAACGGTTTCTCCTATGATAGTGAAAATTGAAAAGTTCATACCCTCTTACAGCAGTCCAGAAATCACCTATGAACTTGCATTTATCATCCAATTTATCAACTTCTGCCCTAAGTTGTGCGAACCTCCTAGCTTTAGGCCCTGAATCAGGTAATTGGTCAATAAGGTCCTGATTTAGTCTCCGTTCAGTGCCCTCTTGTTCTGTATCAAGCTTTTGTTTCTTTCCCTTTGACTGACTACTCTCACCAATTTTTTTGCTTTTAGCTTTTCTAGAACCAGCAGACTCCATTCTTTCAAAATTACATAATCAAAAATATGGAAGGCTAAGAAACAATTACTTATAGTATACTGCTCGAGCTCCTCAGATTGAAAGATGTCTCGGTTCTCTGTTCACCTTGCTAATTCTTCAACAATCAATTCGACACTAAAGCATTGATTAAACCTTCGTTGTTACATCTCGTCAAGCCATTAATGAAGCACAAATGAAGGCTCATTTGAAACTAGCACTATCGCATCAAATGTCCTGTTGATGAAAGATTTTCAAATCTGAAGTGAAATCCTTTTGCAACATTTATTACACCTTTTGCCAAGACATTTTGCAGTCATACCGACACTTGGAATCAAATTGATGACTATCACTTCTGTCTTTCATGTCGCTGTGACAATTATGAGTCAGGGAGATGTTACATAGACTTCATTATGTCCTACCAATATGCATTCTTCAAGACATTCTCCAATCGCTGAGACAAAATCACCCCTTCGCCGATGAAACCACACATCGGCGTGACCATTGAGTTTCTCACCGATAAGATAAATCTTACCGATGAAATAAATCCATCGGCAAGACCATGAATCTTCGAAAAGACTCATACTAATACCAAATGTCTCACCGAACCCATTCCTCCAGATTGCTCCATTCGATGAGACTCACCCTGAAATATTATGTCGGTATAACTTTCAAACCTCGGTGAAACTTACGCCGAAGACTTCTTCTCCTGGCAATGCATATCTCTATCGGCACAACTTTTGAGTCGGTAAGATTGCAAGACCTTACTCTGAAACACTTTGATAGAGTCCCCTTGTATTCGGTTCGGCAAGACAAGAGCCACTCGCCAAGAACTTTCCCCGGTGCATATGAGTCTTACCGAGACATTTGCTTGTGAGCCAATCGGTGAGACAATATGACTTCGTTATGACTTCATGCCAATACCAATCAGTTTGGCCGAAATGACCCTTCTATGTGCTAGTCGGTATGACATATTGGATTCGCCGTGACATTACATCGATGCTTCAACCCTTCGCCGATATATTTTTTATACGTTGTTTGGAAAGACAAAATACTCCGCTATAACCCCATCCCGAATATGATTCTTATGCCGATATGAATCTTCTCTATCGCCGAAACAAAAGAAGTGTCCTGCCGATAATCTGTAGAAAACATACATTAGTGAAAATATAGGTCAGGGAGACCTTCACCCTATCTTGCCGATATGGGGAACATAATGAAATATCAAAGACTAGATGGATTCAAATGAATTATATGACAAAATACAAGCAAGACACCATGAGGAGGGAACTTTATGTTTATGATGAAGACTTATTTTGGAAACTCATGAATGCAATTGACTGTGAAAATTTCAAAATTTTACAGTTCTAACAGATACATTTTCATGTTAAATGGTGGCGTAGTGAGTTGGATGAGTAAGTAGCAGGCTGTAGTCGCTTTGTCCACTACAGAGGTTGAATATATGACAACTACACATGCTTGTAAAGAAGCAGTTTGGTTGAAACGTTTGTGTTCTAACATTGGTTTTGATGTAGGGAAAATAACTATTTTATGTGACAGTCAGAGTGTAATTTTTTTGGCAAAGAATCCTACTTTCCATGCCAGGACGAAACATATAGACGTACAGTACCACTTTGTACGAGATATGGTGGAGGATGGAAAGGTCAGTTTGGAAAAGGTTGATACTCTGGAGAATTTTGCAGATGCATTGACAAAGCCAGTGAGCACAGACAAGTTCAGGTGGTGTGCCAATTCAATGGGCCTTAGTGCCCATGATTTTCAGTAAGTTTTATTGTGCTCTGGAGGTGCCTGTGTGATCTTCGTCAAGTGGGATATTGTTGGAAATATATGCCTCAATCATCACAGGCTGTAACCTCTACTGGAGCAAAGTTGGTATGACATCTATCATGTCTAGCCAACTACCAGCTTTGATACATTGTGATTTGTACAGGTCGCTGTGACCTAGGTTTTGTCTCACTGAACGTTCCTATCGCTGTGACAATTTGTGTTTGCTATGATCTCTTACCGCATGGAGATCTCTATTTGACAGGCCATTTAATCGGGCATCGGGGAGAGTCTTGGATGTTTGCTATAAGTTCCAACGATAACTGAAGTCTCGCTGACAGCGTTTGCTGTTTGAAGTCTTCGGGGTAAGTCTTGGAGCTCGGTATGACTTATATCGATAAGGAATGTCTCACCGACGGTATTCACTCGTTGAAACACAAGGATCTCAGAGTAGAGTCTCAATGAAGGATGATAGTCTTGGTGACTGTTGATGGCTTTGATGTAACTTAAGAGCTCAGTGAAACCTTTGGCGAAAGATGAATGTCTTGGCGATCGTCGTTTGGTGCCCGGTATGATTTGGGAGTATTCAGAGTAACGTCTCAGCGATATGGATGTCTTGCCAAATGTTGAATGTTTCGGTATAACCTTAATGACTCGGTAAGTACTCTCAGCGAAGGATGATAGTCTTGGCGACTGCTAATGTCTTCGGTGTAACTTAATGTAGCTCGATGAAACCTCTTGGCGAGCGGTAAGTCTTGCCGATAGGAATGTTGAGGTCGGTGTGACTTGTGAATAGTGGTATGAGTCTTGCCGATGAGGAAAATCTTGCCGACAAAAATGAAATAAATGTCAGTGGATTGGGTATGACTTGTGGTGATCGCTACATCATCTCATCGACTGTTGGGACTTACACCAATATCATCAATGAAGCCTTTGGGCATCAGGGAGACACTTCTTGTGTCTCACCGACATGCCGATACAGTGTGAAGCCGTTTGACCGAGTGAGACTATCCTACGTGGCTTGTGTTGGACCAATAGGAGAAGCTAAATGGGAATAGTTGGAAGACAATCAGTTGTGACAATTCTATGAGGAAGTTCGACAGACAGGGAACACCATGAATATAGTTTGCAGTTGCAGATGCTCGATGGTTGTATGGTTGGTTCAATCAACAGGTGTGTGAACAGTTTGAATTGTATCAAAGTGAATTCTATTATGTGTAGACTGTAACGTGATGGTTCCTATACAAGATTGTTCATGGTGAATGTTGTTGTAATTTGAAACTTGTATGTAATTATTTGTTACTGTAATACAAAGTGACTTCTCTTGGTGTGGTGGGTTTTTCTCCCGTAAGGGTTTTCCCACATATATCTGGTGTTCATATGTGGTTGTCTAATTCTCTGTTTCTGATATTTATTTCAAAGTGCATCTTAATTGAACTGTAATTGAAAAAATTAAAAGTGTATCTGCATTCTTCCCTGAGGTATTGACGTTTAGGAGAGTTGTTTCCACATCTAGCTTTCCTTACAATTTTTTTGTTTTATTTAGTTTCTTTTCTTAGAATTTATATTTTGTTAACTAATTTAAATTAATCTTTTGTTTTGTTAGTTAGATTAATTCTCTTATATTAGTTTTAATTTTGATAGTTAGGTTTAGATTAAATTTTGTTTAATTAATTTTATTAGATTAATTTTAGTTTAATTTAGATTAATTAGTAATTTTGCTAGTTTAAATTTTAGTTTTGAGTTAGAATAATTAATTTTTTAATTTTAATTTTAATTTAGAATAATTAATATAAGTTTTTTTTGTTAGTTTAGATTAAATTTTAGATTTAGATTAAGTTGATTTTTGTTAGTTTTTAGTTTTGTTAGTTTAAATTAATATTAGTTTTGATTAATTTAGATTAATTTTAGTAATTAATTTAGTTAGGTTTAGATTAAATTTTAACTTTTGTTAGTTAGATTAATGTCATTTTCCTTTTTAGTTTAGTTTTAATTTTGTGGCTAATCCTTGTTGACTTGGCTTTTGTCTAGCTTCACATGTCAAAGACTTAAAATGAAAACTTAAACTTTGGTTTGTCATAGATCGGAGGCTTAAATTACTAATAAGTGGTTTTGCAAGGCTCTCCTTAATTCCCTTTATTTTAAGTGTCTATTTTCACATAGAATAATTGGGGGGGGGGATTAATTTTCTATGAGGTGGTAGGTGTATGCTCTCACCTTGTGTAAACTCAATGATCAGAAGCCAGACCCATCGTTTTCTTTTATTTTCATATAGGGGGTTAATGAACCAATATTTTTGTGAGTGAGATGGTAGGTGTATGCTCTCACCTTGTGCAAACTCAATGATAAAAAACCAGACCCGTGGTTTTTTGTTTAATCCCTTAAAGGGCTTGTCTCCCAACTTGTGAGAGGGAACAACCCAAGTGGCACTTTGTTTTAGTCTACTATATAAATTTTTGTGATCATTGGGAAAGTCTTTGATCACCTAGTGAGGATGTCCTATGCTGACAAGTGCCACCCCTAGTATCATGAGATACGTAAAAATCCTTTCTTAGGAAGGGACTTGGAGGCCTCTTAATTGAGCTATTCTTGTCGCATGTATAGGCACCATTATTTCCCCGAAACACAAAATAAGAACCATTTGTTGTAGTAGCCCAAAATCCTTTTTACTTGTTGGTGTAGGAGGTCAGACCTCTGAAGCTACCCTACATTCCACTATTCATTGTAGAGACAAAAAATCCCTCAAGGTCTTTGGATCTTCAGGGGTAAGAGAACTTGGTGTGCCCGTGTTGTGTAAGGGGGAGCTAGTGTCACCAAGATCTCTAGTTGTCCACTTTGTTTCAGTGTTTGCAGAAATCCAAGTAGGGACTGAGGAGGTAGTATCCACTTTCCAACCTAGGTTGTGCTTGCTTACAAGTGTTCTCAAAATTTGTCAATACCAGTGAAACAATTTTGGGACTAACATAAGCCCCTACTCAGACATTCTCTAATTTTATATCAGAGTCACTCAAAAACTTTCTATCTATTGTGTTTTATGTGTGTGTTCAAACAAACATTGCCAATACAAATCAAACACCACACCTGAAACTTACAACATTTAACCTTGAAACGAACTACGCCTACATATCCAAAATGAGCTTAACCTTTAATTTGTTTAGACCAAGGACTTTCTCACCTCATAATTACCATTATCCATTCATCCATCACCTCATCTTTTTGCATTAGATATTTCCCATATGTCAAAATTTCAAGTTATCTTTTTAGCTTGCATAAACCTCTTGATTAGGAAGTTCATCAAACTTAGACTAGACCATAGCTTCAAATCTGTATTCTCTTGACCTTATCTTTTAGAAAACAATAATTCTAGTCCTTCATCATTTAGGTTGGTTCCTCAGCTCATCAGTCTAGTTTGAGACCACCTTGTCAACATATCTTATCATTCTTTACTATACCCAAGGTCATTGATAATCATATTAGTTGTTATACCTATCTTAGTTTGATTAGCAACTGTATCTTAGGTTCGCCAAAGGTTTTAGTCTTCATACTAGATCATAGTATTTCATCCCTTCATCTCACATCTTGCATACCCTAGTCATAGACATACTTTCCATTTTGATCATTGTGACATTACCTTATTCACACCTTGACTATTGTCACCTTGACTCTTAATCATGGTATTGTTATTAGGCATCCCTATATCTTCAAAAATACAAAAAACATAGCATAGGTGCATACCTTCCATTCAATTGGCATCTCTTAGGCTTCATACCATCTACCACCATGTCTTCCATTCACCTTGATATGCTTGCTAATCAATTTGAATACCAATTACTCTGCAATGGTCAAGCCCAACAAGCCATAGACTTCAAAAGAAAATTCATCAAATCCAAATACCAATAAACCTTGACCCATGGTCAACTACCCACATACCCTTCTTACCAACAATCCATAAGCCCTAGTCATTCATCCATATAGCCTCACTATCAAGAGTCATTTGGAACATCCATTAGTCATGTTTATCCTAATCTTGACAAGGGAAATCAACCTTCCACAAATCCATTCCAAGGCTCCACATCATATCCTAGCCAACCTTCCACTAATCCATTCCAAGCACCTACATCCTATCTTAACTCGTCATCCACTAGTCCATTCCAATCCATTACATCCCAATCTACTATCCCATCCAATAAGACCATGATAATTAATGCTCTCCAAGGACGACTAGCAAGGAAACTTGTTCAACTCTGAAATGAAAAGAAAGTTAGACAATCTAGTCAAATTGCTACTCATACACTATCTAGCCATCTATCACAATCATGTATGCCATTGCCTACCAATCCCAAAAAGGATCTCGCCATTGAAACTCCATCATTTCTATGTCCAAATACTGAGTCCATTGAAGAAAATCATATCATTCCATTACCTAAATCATTAGACATATGTCAAGAGCATGATCCAAAGCATGACGAAATAAGCCTCAAAACAAATCAAGATCAAGTTATCCATGATATCTCAATTGTAGATCAAAATCTTAACCCTTTTCAAGACATCCACATTTCATCCACCTCCACCATTGCAGATGAGACAATTTCTCCCATGGGACACATAAATGATCTTCCTCTAAAACAAGAGTATCATATTCTAGACATACTCACAAATGATCAAGCTATAGCTAAATTCATAGGACTCTATGAAAATGACCATAAAGACGGTTTTGACATCAACTTGGAAGCACCAGTAGAATCATTTGAATTTGATATGTCACAAAATTAGACCAAAGATGTTAATCAAAAATTTATCCCACATGTCAATGAAGCTAAGAAAACCTATCAACTAGGATCATCCACTTTTATCAAATCAGGCTTTCTCGTAGAGGAGAAGATTCCAAGTAACAGTGTCCATATACACAATGATGGGTTAGCATCTTATTTTCAAAACAAAAAATACCCCATCACAAACAAAATTTATCAAAGCATGCAATATACAGGAAGAGGACTAGGCCTACATGAGCAAGGCATTTGAGAACCAATACAGTTTTATAAAAATCCTAGACATCAAGGTCTTGACTATCCTTCAATTGGAAAAACAAATGATGTTAGTGATACCTCCATGGCATTAGGGGACACTTTATCTAATACAAACATCAAAATGGGGGCCATGAGTAGTCCTTGTCATAAGGTCGTTGCCAACACTCCTTCCATCCACTCCATACACCATCATTCCAACATAATTAAACCCATCAATTGGAACCAAAAATAACAAAAGTCTTACAACTCTAAAGTCCAAAATCAAATATAAAAGGCCATTGAATACAAAAATCCAAGTGGACAAATGAGGTTGAAATGGATCCCAAAGAAAATTGGATCAAGTCAAGAAAAGAGTGCAATTCCAATTTCTAATCAAAATGAGGAGCCACAAGAAAAGAGGTCTCCCACATATAACAAATGTCCACCTCCTTCAAAATGGTCATCACACAAGGCATATAAAAGTGTTGGTTCCAAACACTATCCCAATCAAAATTTCAAACTCCATCATCCACCATCCCCCATTTGGAAAATAAAAATTGTTGCATCCAAACATCCAAATAATCCTTCCACATCTACCATCATCCATCATAATCCAAAATCTCATCTACATTTCAAAACTCCCACATCACAAATCCGTCACATCTTGGAAGCAACTCTTTATCATAAGGACTCTCATGGAACTCTATCATGCTGAGCGTATACTAATAAGGAAAACCTAAGTATTAGAAAGGATCACCATGACATTGATTAGTTGTATGCAAGTGTTATGATCCTGACAAGGCAACTACTTCATAAAGGTCATTATTGGCATATCATGGCCCTAATCTCTACATCAACACCATTAATGGATCAAAACATTCAATGATCAACTAAAATAGCAAGGCCATCCAAAAATATCAAAAATACCAAAAAAATGAAAAATCAAAAAATTGTCGCCTTGATGAAAACTTGGCAAACAGGCATCATGGTGACACCAAAAAGAAATCAAAAAAGAAAATAATAACATTAAAAAGAAAAAAAATTCGTCCAATAGTGAAAACCATTTTTATGGCACTTTGGATAAGTACCATGATGAAAACCAGGCAAACAGGCATCATGTGTAAGAGCAATTATCTATGTGGACCATTACACTTGGGGGCAAGTTGTCTCATCTTAGATACCCTTCGCATGAAATTTCTTATGAAATTTCCATCTATCCATCTAAGCCCTATCCTTTCCCATCCATTTTCCCACCTACCTTGATTTTGATAAGGACTGGGGTACAAACATAAATCATGCTTTGGAAAAACTCTTGACATGTATATCCTTCGGTTGTACACTATCCATTAAATATCATGTCATATCCTTCATAGCATTCCTATGTGATATAGTCCTTGGAGATCATATGATAATTCTTCCAGCCAATAATCCTCATGTCTCCTATCCTTTACCAAAATCAATCCATTATCCTTCCATACCTATTGTTGGAGTTGGCTTTCCTTTGTCATTGGTTTAATGACTCCAATCCACTTATCCAACATCCTTCCATCATCCCATTCAATCCTGAAAAGAATTCATTCCAAATGCAATGAGCCTAATCCATACAATCTTGCTATGCAACCTCATACATCATCCAAAAAATTCCTTGGCTTTGTTCCTAGCCTTGTTGCAAACCTCGATCCTTTAGTCACATTATCATCAATGGGATATGTCTTTTGCATTCCTCTTGTTGTTTTGGGATGTTTCCTTCCCATGTTAAAAACATCACTAGCATCATCACCTATTAACTGGTATTCAACTTGACTAGGGGCAAGATCATGTTTGTCCTTGGATTCTTTTGCATGCTTGCTCGCTTGCTTGTAGGAATATTTCATATGCATTTGTCATGACCCTTATAATTACCATCCATAACGAAATCTCACCAAAGCATAATAATGCTTTTTTGTCCTTCCCATAGCTTTGAATGATTGACATTCTACGTCTTTTTCGCCTTCCCACCATAATGCCTTTACCTTCCATCATCTCCCATTTGACATCCATCATAAGTCCTTGTCATCTTTATCATGACTTCCAAGCAATTGGCGTCTTGCATCCTTTCTCCTTCATCTTTCATCCATAATAAACCCCTGTCCCATCTCATCCCTATTGGTTAGTCTTATACTTGACTGGGGGAAATTTCCTAACACCTAGCTTTAGTAGATTCTACACTTGTCATTGGAGGTCAAAACATTCGAAAAAGACAAAAATAATCAAATATTCATAAAAAAGAAAAGAAAAAAATCATAAAACTTTAAAATACAAAAAATCAAAACATGTCAAAACCTAAAAACATTCAAATAACTTTCAAAAAAATCCCAAAAATAGAGTCAAAGTTAGTCATGTCAGTCTTTGTCATTGTCGAACTACGTTACCTCTATGACTGGACGTAGGCAAGGCCATCTGTCAATGTGCCCTTGAGGCATTAGTTTAGTCCTTTAGGTGTTGTCAAATAAAATCATGATTCGGTCCTTTGTCATTGAAACAAAGTCAAGGGTCATGTCAAACTACGAGGTCTCTGCGCATTGCTATGTAGGAAAGGCCATCTGTCGATGAGCCCCTGAGGCCCCCTAGGTTAGTATTTTAGGGTTCGTCAAGTCAGTCAAAATAAACGAGACACTATCAACTCATACGCAAAATAATCATCTAAACTTCAAACACAAATCCTGAATCAACAAGACAAGCAAGCCAACAAGTCTCCAAGTCAAATCAGTCATTTGTCAAATCAATCAAACAAGTCAAATCGATCAAAACCAATGGTCTTATACAGGATGTGTCCTTCCTGAAACTAGACCTTGTCACTATCACACTTTTTCATTTTTCTTATACACGTAGTTACATGATTGAAACCAAACTTGACGTCTTATAGGACATGTTTCCTCTCCTGAAATCGGGCCTTGTCAAAATAGTCCACCCATCACTCACTTTATCCCTTGACACATTGGTAAACACTTATTGGAAAATAATTTGAATGATTGTTGACCTTGTTGGTATACTTTATCTTATCTTTTGGATTTGCTTCTGTCATGTTACTAGCCACCTCGAGGATGTCCCACGAAGGATTTAGAGGAGCGATGATGTCTCATGACTCATCTTTTATTTGATTGTTGTCTGCAGTTTGTCTTGACAAAAAGACTGGGGCAACTTTTCCCTTAGTATGAGTTAGGACATTCCTTGTCTGCGACTATCTATTTTATAGAAAGATGACCTTGCACACCTTGGTCTATATCATACCATGGTGTTTGTTGTTCATTTGTCATATTTTACTGCCCAATGATGACTAAATGCAAAAGTCTTGTCTAACAAAATATATATCTACAAATTATCTCAACTAGTACTATATCAACATCCATGTCTTCTATGCTAACATCCATGTCTTCCATGCTAACATCCCTGTCTCCCATGCTAATATTTCTTCTATCTACCTCTTTACAGCATCCTACGACACACAAAAACATATCCTACATGCATGATCCAGTTAGGAAGCATTATAGACAACATTATAATAAGAGGCATCATCATACATATACATTTGATCATACATATTGCATTGGAAAATACAAAAATGTACATGACATTTAGACATTCACATAATCATTTCATTTCTATAACACCCATGACATCATAATAAAAATTAAATGCATCCATCTAAATATCTAGGAATCATATATAGGAATAGTCATCCATAAGGAATTCGCATGTACCATCATCATATAGAATGCATAACAGCAACATCATCCATCACATAACATCATAAACGCATCACATAGAAGTACATTTCATATACTAGCCACCAAAAATCATATATCATAGATACATCGCTCAAAATGTGTCATAGTACAATGTCAAGATGTATACATTCTTGGAGGCTTTGAACCTAATTTTCACCACCCCGACTGTCTTGCAAATCAAATCTTTCATCATTAACCAACTTATGGCTTTGTTTGGACTTAGCAAAATAATTTTCCATTTTTTTGGAAACTATCAAAAAATTGCAAAAAAGTTTCGAGGGGGCATAAGTCCACCCTACTTACACTAGGGCATGTTGACTAAATTTCTTTGACACAATGCGATAAACTGCATTGTATCAAAGAGGGGCAAATGTAGACACTGAAAATTATCACTAGGCCTGTGACTTTATTAAAACCCCTTTTTCATCCTTGATAATTAAATAATCTTAATTATTTAATTATTATCTAATGTCGTAAAGTCTTTTATTAATTAATTAATCTAAATTATTTAATTAATTCATTTTGTCCTTCTATGTCCTCTTTTGATTAATTAAATAAATTGTTATTTATTTAATTGTGTCACTAATATCTTTGACTTATATAATTAAATAAATATAAATTTATTTAATTATTTGTCACTTTCCACTATAATTAAATAATTATGTTAATTATTTAATTATTCATTTTTAGCTTTTTCTGTCACAAGCTAATTAAATTTTATTTAATTAAATGACTCATCTTTTCTCACTTTTTGAATTAAATTTCTATTTACTCAGAAAGTTAATTTGCCTTTTCCTTTTGTATTTAAATAATGTTTTCATTATTTGAAAATGCAATTTCCCTCTCAAACTGAAGTGATTTTTGTAAAAATCAGTCAATCCTCATTCTTCTGCTAGTCTCATTTCTATATTATCTCGTCTCATCTAATTTCATCCATTGATCGAAATAAAAATCATTTAATCTCGATCATCCATTTCGCATTTGGCTCTCTATAAAATGATGATGTCACTATCATTTTTAGAATCGAGAATATATATACTGCCATGCTATTGAGAATAACTTCGATATTTTGCTTTGTCTTAATCATAGGCTTGTTAGTGCATACTTATAATCTGAGGGCATTAATTATTTACAACAGAATGGAGAAGGGCTATGGAGGTCAGCCAATGGACGCATGAACCTAGTAACATTGTTTCATTTTATTTACGTTTATGTTTCCTTTGTTCTTTGTAGTTGATTGGGGTTTTTGTGTTTAATGATCTTAATATCTTAATCAAAAATCTTAAATTCTTGATCACATCTCCAAACTGTAGTGTGATATGTTCCTTTTGTGCTTGAAGTTGGAAAAATTTCTTATGAATCTCTTCAATTTTGTATCTTGTGACACCGATGAGATTAACAACCGGGTCATATGCACTGGAGGCGACATCAATCTATGACTCAATAGATTCCATCTCCTTCTTGATGAATTATATGGCTTCGGGACACTTTGCCTCACTTACACTGCTTTCAACATATTCCAATAGTTCAGAAAAATTCTTGTGTGCAACAACACACTTCTCTATCATCTCCATCATTCTCTTATCACCCAATCTCTTTTCCACTTCTTTCTCAGCCTCTTCCTTAAGTCTAGATGCATAGGACTTGAATGAATCACTTAAAAACTTGAAATTTTCCATATCGAAGAGTGTGGTATCCACATATCCACATGTGATCCAAGTATGATCTCTTGAAACACTTTGAATTCCTCATCTATCAACTCTCCGCTCTTTTGATGGGTTTCAATTATCTCCTTTCTGGCGGATGTATGAAACAAGTCTCCTAGTTGTAGCTTGAGAATAGGATAAATCTTGTTCTAGTCCACATTACCTTGACTCATCGATAGTTGTAGTAGTTATGAGGATACTATAGGTTGGAAGCTAGGATGAACACTTAAAATAAATTTCTTAGAGAATCTCCGAAGGAGCCAAAAGATCCACCAAGAGACTTTGTGGTCTCTGCAACCTTTCCCTTATCATCTGTATTCTTTCTAGAGTTATTTGTTTTATCCTTTTCAGTATCTCCAGATGTATCCTTGTCTTTGTTTTCTTCTTCTTTCGTATTCTCTTCTTCTTCCTCACCATGTTCTTCATCATTCTCATCAACAACCTTTTTCTCATCATCACCTTTATTTGCATTCACTTCCTTTGTTTTCCCTTTCTTTGTAGTATTATCTAGCTTATCAAAGGAGGGACTTCATCATTCTGTACCAAAGGAGTTGTTGTAGCATTTTCCTTTGCAATGTCTTCTCCAATCATTGCTTCTACTTCATTTTCCTTTGGCATATCCTCTACTTCTGGAGGGGTGTTATCAAATGCAACATTATCATTAACCTCATGCTCATGTTGAGCATCATCAATCTGTACTTCTTATGTGTTAAGTTATGGAGCACTAGTATCATCATTTATTTCTTCTTCAATCATCGAAAGGAGTCCTAACTTCTGCATAATCTCTTTAGATTTATTATTGATTTCCTTTTTGATTCTTTTCAAATCATCTTGATCTTTTCCCATAAGAGTAGTAACCCTTTGTTTGGTCCTCAGCTCCTTACTAAATACAATAACCAATGTGGCTTTGTCATCTTCTAAAAGGGGAGCACTAACTCTTACCAAAGCTTCATCTTTCAGCCTTTCATGCTTGTACATGGCTTCTTCCCTTCTTTTTAGCAAGATATTCCAAACATCATCAGGAACACCCTTCCTGGTATTCTTCATGTTAGCTTCCAGTATAATGATATACTTGACTATGGCTTTAATGATGGTACCTTTGTCTAATTCATCTGCATCTTTGTACAAAGCATCTGTCTCCTTCAATATTTCATTTTGCAACATGCTATTAAGCAGTGCCTCAAACTTCATTGGGGAATGAGGTCTTTCACATTGTTTTTGCTTCTTGTCCTTCACCAAAGACTTCTTCCTTTAACTTGTCTCCTTTTGCTTCTTCTTTTTTAGAGAAGCCTTCTTGGCTTCCTTTTCTTTTTCTCTTAAATGAATCTTGAAAGCCTCTCTTTCTTTTTCAACTTCCTCTTCACTTTTAATGTCAATTATATCAACTCTTTTCCTTTTCTTCAACTTGCACTTTCAATCCAGTGATGTTTTCATTTTCTTGTTTCAATTGATCACTGACTTCCTTATGCCTTTCTCTAAACTTGATTTTCTCTCTTAATTTTATGATGCATTCATTTGCTTCTTTAACATTTTTCTTCAGATCTCTATTTTCACATTCAACTTTGTCAAGATCTTCAAGAGAAACTTTGAGTTCTCCATCTTTGTCAAGCATGTAATATTCTTCTATGTATCCAATAGTAGGAATCTCTTTCGAAGGAATAGGAAAATTCCTATCAGCCATGTTTTCAATCTCCAATATCTTCCCAAAGCAATCAAGCTCTTTCCAAGGATCCAAGCTCTAATACCAATTTTTGAACACTCAAAATACTGAGAGGGGGGTGAATCAGTATTCTATAAAACCATTGAAACATTATCCATCCAATTACCAAAGCATATTCAATTGTAGTAAGGAAAGAAAGCATGAAAACATCCACAACATCACATAACACATGAACACTAAGATTTTTACATGGAAAACCCAAAATGAGAAAAACCACGGTGAGGGTCAGCTCACAATATATTATAACTGGTTATAGTATATTACAAAAATGCTCACTATAGGTGGACTCACTATCCAAGTCGACTCACTATCCATAGAGAAAAAGATAGAAGAGAGGGGTGGCTCACAACCTATTTTGAACTGTTACAAATTGCATCTACAATATGCAAGAATATAGTTCCAATGAAGTGTAGTATCAAACTTCACACTGATCTGGATCAATTCTCTACTCTGCTCTGCATTCACACAATTCTGATCTCAACATTCACAACTTATCTCCCTTTTGATCAAATTCGCATCACACATCTCACACACAACACATCACCTTATCAAAACACCGAAAACAATCTATCGTATATATATCGACATTAAGTGTAACATCAATTAGGTCAGCCTAATTGGATGTAACACACAAAATTCAATATGTCGACCACAAAAAAAATTCTCCATACTTCGCACCATAATTCATAATTCAAAATACCTTAAGATAGGTCACAATGAACCTAAAATAAATCCCACATAAAGGCTCAACACATATCAACCCTTCGCATACACATCAAACGTGTTAGGTCAGCACAACATAGGACCTACACAAAAATCCTTCAACTGTTCATCCAATTTACAACACATGGACCTCAAAACATGATACCATCTAAATTCACACTCATTTGACATCTAGCAACTTAACTTCAACACTGCAACATCAAAGAATCATCCACAGAGAAGTGTGAAATCTCCCACACCGACACACTATACAGGAAATGACTATGAAATGCTAGACCAGACTCTATCATTCATATCTCCCAAAATACTTCACCAAACAATATAAAATATTGGATTTAGAATCTTCTAACAACCACAAAAATTAGCTTAGAAGAGCAGAGAAAAATATTCCTTTGCGGAGTGGTGCAGACCCAAAATTTGATACACTGTGACTATTGAATATCCAAAATACTGAGAGGGGGATGAATTAGTATTCCATAAATCCATTCAAATAAAATCCATCTAAACATTATCACAATTATGACTGAATCAACAAGAGAGAACATAGAAACAAATCAATGCATCAACGCACATGAACACCAGGATTTTTACATGGAAAACCCAAAATGGGAAAAACCACGGTGAGGATTAACTCACAATATATTATATTCAGATACAATATATTACAGGGCTCACTGTCCTTGAAAGGATCACAACCTAAATACAAACGATGGCTAATCGCCAAGATACAAAGATTGTGGCTCACTACCAAAAGTATGAACTGATAGAATACACCTTATGTATGCAAGGTTCAATTCTAATGAAGCTCTGAATGAGAAGTACAACCTCTCACAACAATCACTCAACAATTCTATTACGATCCTTAACTGATAAAGAATTTAGGCTCACACCTTCACTTATCCCTTGATCCTCTTTACACTTCACTATACTTCTCTTTCTTCTCCTTCCATATTCACATCTTCACACTTCTCCACACACCACACACCCTCTCTACTTTTCCTCTTCAAAGAATCTTATATATATACAAGTATATCTCATTCATCAATTAGGTCAGCCTAATTAGATGAAAGAAAAATAATCAAAACACTCTTGTTGGCACCATATATGATTTAAAAACATTTTTTTCCATGTAGTGCATTATATCAAGTCGGCTAGCATCCATAAAGTATAACTAGTTTCCTTAGTGTATTGCATACATTAGGTCGACCAATACTAGGACTTAATCCACGAAAACTCCAAGCCAACATACAATCCTCAAAGCAAACACCTTATGAATCTGATATTACATCAATTTCTCATCATACTACCATCGTAGAGACTACTATTAGAACCACAACATTAGAATGTTCTCCTTAAGAAAATGCAGAGTCTCTCACACTAATATGTTGGGCAGAGAAACAACAGTAGAATACAGAGCTAAGTTCTATCAATGATAAGTTTTTTCTCACAACCCAAAACTTCTCAAGATCTAGGATATAGTTGTCTGAATGAGACATAATAACATGGTTAAGAGATTAGAATCATATATTTTCTTGCAGTGAATTCCAGACTAAAAAACCAACGCACTGGTTCATCACAAAAGAACACTACCGGTGGAGAACAACTTCGGGTAAACCAAGTAAACTTCCCGTATAGTTGTCACCATGTTGACATCAATGACAACACAGGAACAACCAACACAATCCATCTTGTTGCAAGGCTCCATAATTCCAACAGTGACCCCAAATTGGCAATTCTGACACTTAGATTTTCAAACCACTGAGCATTCTGAACCAAATATTTTTTCACAAATGACTTCTTCAACACCTCAAAACCATGTCAAGATTAATCAAATTATTCCATGATGATGTTGACATCAATGACAACACTGTATTACATTGCTATGTACATTCTCCATGCTCATGTTGCCAAACAACATCATCAATGACAATCTCCTCAAATTTCCAACACCCATAACATTACAAACTGATAATATAGCATTTCAATGCAATATCATTTCCCATAACTCTTGATCCATTCCAAAAGTATAATCTCAACATTAAATGACTCCATTTCAAAAGTGTAATCTACACAATCAAGTGTTCAAACTAACCATATAGGTTAATCCCAACCTCGGTTTATTCTAACCCCAAGATTAAACCTCATAATAATATTCTGGTTTACATGACATCCCATAATGACATTCCAACATGGTACTTCTATATCTTACCATTTCACATCATTACACTTTATGTAATCGTACATTTTCCCTTCGATATCCTAGATATTGTAATAATATATTTTAGTTGTCACTATTTGACTATCACCATCAAATGCTACAAACATGCATATCAAAAAAATATGATTTCTCTCATCATCATGCCCTTTTGATTATTCTCCATTTCTCATGGATCGTTCCAAGTTATCTTATAAGGTTTATATGTTTTCATGTTCATAGACAATCATAAATTATTTCTTTCAATAAGAATCAAATATCCACATGTGTATAATGTACACTAAACTCATATCTAATTTGGAGGACATTTTCAGATGGCGACGATTTTGTGCTACTGTACCTTATAGTTTCCTCACATTATGACTATGGGTTGTTGAGATGTAAAATCCTCTTCTTTAAGACTAGAATACCATAAAAAGGTATATACTATAATATAACAACATAATCAGAAATAAATAAATAAATAAATATATATCATCAATGTGTTTTTAATCCTATTGCTAGTTATCAATTTAATCATTTTCAAAAGTATTTCCTAAGTTCCTGATAGGGAGGGGTTGGAAGAATCACTCACTGATTCCTGCTCTAGGTCTTGCTTGCAAGACCTCCTTGGTGTCTTACTTCACCACCTTAACCTTTAGGACCTTCTTCAAGTTTAGGTACCCCTGGTTCTCTTGGCCAACCCCACTACCATCACAAATTCAACCTACCAAGTCAATCTTGGTGCAATTTCTATAACTCTTCCTTAGCCCTTAATCTACCCTAAAGGCTTCAAACCCCCAATTTAAAGAACTAAACTTTGCAGGAGTGTGGAGGTGCCTCAAAAGACTTCACTCCATCCTACTATGGTACTTGAAAGTCCACTTGACTCCATCTCTCAGTCGCTTTCACCAAACCCTCTTTTTAAGCCTAAAAAGGCTACTAGCCCTAAGAGCCCCAATTAGGTCTCCTTCTCTGAGAAAACAGGTTGGTTCTCTCAATCTTTCCAAAAAAACCCCCAATCTTTCTTTGAGATTCCTGCTTCATGTGAACACCTCTCAAATATTTTCAAGGTCTTAGGTCTCAATTGTCCGTACGAAGCCCTAACTTGAAAATGAGCCAAAACTAGGTCTTTCAAGCTCTTTTCTGGCTGCTTCCAAACTGTCAAGAATTTCTCACACCAAATGGATTGATGGAGCTTTCTCCTGATCACCAGGTCTTGGAAAGACTCACATCTGCCTTCTCCAAAAGGAAATTTATCAAAAACTTATCACCCCTGCAAGTTATGTGCTCTGCACTTCTTGTCTTCCCTAGCCAGACTCTTCCTGGCTCGCCTAGGGCAAGACTTTTCCAACAGCTCCTATGCTCACACAAACCCTAAATCCTACCATATTTACACACATGGAGTCTAGTCACTATTCCCAAAGGGCCGTACAATTTGTATGGTGGGAAAGTGAACTAAATCTCCATTTTCTCAAAACTGTCTGGTTCAGACCAGCAACAGGGTGTAAACAAACTATTTACAAACAATGCTTGAAATTGAATTGAAAACCTATCTAAATGCCACACAAAGCTTGAAAAGCTACCACACTACATACTACACAAATTACAGTGCTAATTTTAATCCATTAAAGCTCACTTCAAAGCAAAAATCAGAAAAAATTCACTCAAACACACTGTTTTCTTCTTGAATTCACAAACTTCAAAGTAATACAAAACTTCCAACCCTGCTCTCATGTCGAGGTCACCCCTAAATAGGGTCTCAAAATAGTTATGGGCTCCCCTTGGCCGCTTGAAACTATAAAATGAGCATTATTTGCCAAATTTGAAAAACAACACCTATACTCCTAAAAGGTCAAAACCTTACTAGCAAACACCTTAGGCCTAATCATTAGTCAACATGACCTACATCAGATGACCAACATCCAATCCAAAATTCCATGAAGGCTTACATCAAAATAAACTAAGATTTATTGCCTAGTGTAACTGCCTAGTGTTTCCTAGGTGCTCCTGCACCATTCTCCCCCTCTTTGCACAAACACTAAGGAATATGAGGGGAGATCAGTGACACATCAATGCCCTGCTTCTTAAATTGAGCTTCATCTACCCATGTAGCCTCAGACTCTGGCTTGTCCTTCCACTTGATGAGGTGCTCCATGTACACTTTATGCCTTGTATATTTCTTCACCCTTGACTCCAAGATCCTTTCTACCTGAAGCTTGTCTTGGGTAGGTAAGGCTATGTTGTTTACATCCTTGAAGATATCCCTATTGTTCTGATCCATGTCATTGACTATTCCCTTATATCTGATCAGATCAGCTACATTGAACACTGGTGAAATCCCTAAATCTACAGGTAGTTCCACCTTGTAGGCATTCTTACCATATTTGGCTAATACCTTGCATGGTCCCACTCTTTTCATCTGCAACTTGGTTGATATCCCCTTATGTAACCTGGATTTGTTGAGGTGAACCATAACATAGTCTCCTACTGCAAATTGTAGATCCTTTCTAGATAAATCCACCTTCTCTTTCAACTTTTTAGTAGCCTCGGTGACTGTCTTCTTCACCTACTCCTGAATCTCCTTCATGGTCTGAGAGAAATCCTCTGCATGTCCACTCCTATGCTCCATAGCTCCTAGGTCTCTAAGCTCACACACACCTCTTGGGTGCATCCCATACACTATTTCAAAAGGACTCTTCCCAGTAGTCTTGTTCACACTGTCATTGTATGCATACTCAGCCTGTGATAAGACCAAGTCCCATGTCTGTCCATACTCTTTGGTTAGGCATCTTAGAAGGTTACCTAACACCCTATTAACCACCTCTATTTTCCCATCGGTCTGAGGATGGTAAGCTGATCCAAAAGACAGGTTGGTACCTAATCTGCTCCATAGAGTCTTCCAAAAATGACTCATGAACTTCACATCCCTGTCCGATACAATGCTCAATGGCAATCCATGGATCCTTACAATTTCCTTGAAGAAAAGGTGAGCAATGTAGCTACCATCATGTGTGGTCTTGCAAGGGATAAAGTGACTCATCTTGCTGAATCTATCTACCACCACATAGACACTATCAAACCATGTCTTAGTCTTAGGGAGTCCTACAACAAAATCCATGCTAACACACTCCCATGGTCTGTTGGGAATGGGTAGAGGTTGATACAAACCTGCATTACTAGCTCCCCCTTTGGATTTCATACAAACTACACACTGCTCCACATACCTCCTGACATCCCTTGGCAACTTGGGCCAATAGTAGAACCTTTGCACTAGTTCCATTGTCTTGTTGATGCCAAAATGACCACTAAGACTACCATTGTGCTTCTCCTGGATGAGATTCTCTCTCATTGATCCTCTTGGAACACATAACTGATTCCCCTTGAATAACAATCCACTTTGCAATGTATACTCTGAGTATTGACTATGAAAATGATTCTCAAAGTTAGAACATACCTTGTAGGCCTCCGAGAAGTCTTCATCTTCCCCATAGAGATCCTTGAAACTTTCTATCCCAATGCTCTTGATCTGTATCTCTTGCACTACCAGCAATCTTCTACTTAGTGCATCTGCCACCTTGTTCAACTGTCCCTTCTTGTGCTTGATGGTGAAAGTAAAATCTTGGATGTATTCCATCCATTTCAAATTCCTATTACTCAACTTCTCTTGAGTGTTGATATAGCTAAGTGTCTGATTGTTAGTAAAGACTACAAACTCTTTGGGTAGGAGGTAATGCCTCCACTTCCTAAGTGACTGAACTAAAGCATATAGTTCTAGGTCATAGGTAGAATACTTTGTCTTAGCTTCATTGAGCTTTTCACTAAAGAATGCTATAGGCCCGCCTTCTTGGCTTAGCACTCCTCCTATTGCAACTCCATTGGCATCACATTCCACAGTAAACAACTTGTCAAAGCTAGGTAACAAAAGTATAGGTTGAGTTGCCACTTCTTGTTTCAGTTTCTCAAAACCTTTCTCAGCTTCTTGAGTCCACTTAAACTTAGTCTTTAAACCACCTTTGATTGTATCTAGGACTGGTGCACATATGCCACTAAAGTTCCTTATGAATTTTCTATAAAATTGAGCCAATCCATGAAAACTTCTTACCTCTGTCCCTGTGGTTGGTGTAGGCCAATTTAGGATAGCTTCCACCTTGCTTGGATCCATCTTCAATGATCCTTGGGATACTACAAACCCCAAATACACAAGCTCTTGTTTGAAGAACTCACATTTCTCTAGGTTGATGGCTAACTTCTCCTCTTGCAGTCTTCTAAGAACCAACTCCACATGCTTTAGGTGTTCTTATGCTGTCTTACTAAAAATGAGTATATCATCAAGGTATACCACCACAAATATCCCTGTAAAGTCTTTGAGCACTTCATTCATGAGCCTCATGAATGTGCTAGGGGCATTAGAGAGGCCAAATGGCATAACTCTCCACTCATTCAACCCATCATTTGTCTTAAAGGCTGTCTTCCACTCATCTCCATCCTTGATTCCAATCTGATGGTATCCACTCTTGAGATCCAACTTGGTAAAATACTGAGCTCCTCCAAGAAAATCCATTAAATCTTCAATCCTAGGAATAGGGAACCTATATCTGATTGTAATTCTATTGATAGCTCTAGAATCAGTGCATAATCTCCACTTACCACCTTTTTTGGTTGCTAAGACCACTGGTACTGCACATGGGCTGATGCTCTTCCTAATCAAGCCTTGGTCTAATAACTCCTGCACTTGTCTAGCTACCTCTAGATTCTGATCTGGTGTAAGCTTGTAAGCTACTTTGTTTGGTAATGATGCCCCTGGTATGAAGTCAATTTGATGGCTAATGGCTCTCTTTGGAGGTAAGGTTGTTGGTATTCCATCACTCACTATGTCCTTATACTTCTCAAGCAACTTCTGGACTGCTCTGGGTATGACTGTTTTCTTTGCTTTGTCTTCTTCCTTGGGTTGCACCATAACCACATATCCTTCACCTCCTTGATGTAGGTTGTTAATGAACTCTTTTCCACTGCTTAATAAGACACTAGGGGTCTTTGACTGTCCTTCTTCCTCATCTGACAGTGACTGCAACTTGAATGTCTTTCCATCCTTCTTGAATGAGATAGTATTTTCCTTTCCATCATAGATGGCACCTCTGTCATACTGCCATGGTCTTCCCAATAGAAGATGGCATGCATCCATGGGTAATGCATCACAAAAAAACTTGTCCTTGTACCCTCCAATGGAGAACTCCACCGTTGTCTGCTCATTTACAAGAACACTCTGCCCTTTGTTCAACCATGTCACCTTGTAAGGATTAGTGTGGGGTACTTTCTCCAACTTCAACTTCCTCACTGCCTCCTTAGAGATTATATTATCAGTAGACCCTAAGTCCACTAAAACCTTGCACACCTTCCCAAGTATCTTGCATCTTGCCCTGAATAAGGCTCT
Source organism: Sequoia sempervirens (assembly GCA_007258455.2). Taxonomy (NCBI): domain Eukaryota; kingdom Viridiplantae; phylum Streptophyta; class Pinopsida; order Cupressales; family Cupressaceae; genus Sequoia; species Sequoia sempervirens. The sequence goes on along the minus strand of VDFB02000009.1, from coordinate 31,428,442 downwards.
CCTTTGCTTTGGCTCTTCTTTGACTGGTTGTCTGATTAGAACCCTGCTAAACATCCGGTTCTCCCCGATTTCTGATTCAATGTGACTAACCTCTAGTGATTTGGTACTCATGGTTTCCTCTTGTGCATATTGCACTCTCTTCTTAGTATTTGATGAAGATGCTTTCTTCGGGCACCTATAAGCTGGATGTCCTACTTGACCACAGTTATAACATTTCATATTGGCAAAGTATGAGCTACTTCTGCCTGCTCCTCTTCCTCTATTTGAACCTCCTTGAGGTCCTCTACCTCTTCCATAACCTCCTCTAGAAGTTGTTTCACCTCCATGCTCTGTGAATTTAGACTCTCCCTGATTTCTTTGTTCAGTCCCTCTACCTTGATATCCACCTCTATGTCCTCTTTGATCTTTGCCTTTACCTCTACTCTTAGAAGCTTGGTCTTGTTTCCTCTTGCTTCTTTCCTCAATCTTTATAGCTAATTGGTAACATTGGTGTACTGTCTTAGGACTTAGAAGAGTCATCTCCTCTTGGATGTTCCACTTCAAGCCGTTAAGATACCTAGCCACCTTGAGACTTTCATCTTCTAAAACATTAGATCTCATACAAAGTTTTTGGAACTCCTCAGTGTAAGTGTTCACATCTTGGTCTCTTTGCCTCAAGCTCTATCTTTTCTTGTGCAACTGAATTTCAAAATCATCTGGCATGTATGCTTCTCTCACTTTTGCAACCATACCTTTCCAAGTAGAAATAGGCTTCTTGCCTTCCTTTTCCCTCTCTGTCTGAATGAACTTCAACCATGTCAAAGTAGAACCTCTTAATCTTGACTTTTCCACCTTCACCTTCTGTGCTTCTGTGACTCCATCACATTCAAAATGGTTTTCCACTCCCTCTATCCAATCCATGACTAGATCAACTTCCATTTTTCCACTAAACAGTGGTATGCCTTCAAGTGATTTTCCACTCAAAGCCTTCAATGCCTTCAAGAAAGGCTCTTCTTTCAAAACAGGGTCAAGTTCAGGGGTCTTGTCTTCCTCTGCAACCTCTTCTTTCTTTGGTACCCTTTCTTCAAACTGCACATCATTCAATGCTTGCTCAAGTTGGTCTATTCTTTCCCTCAATAGCCTATTGTCTTTCTCCTGTCCTTCGACCATCTTGGCTAATTCTGCATTTGTCACTATGATGGTAGAATCACTAGACTCAACCTATGACATATATTATTCTATCCCAAATCTTTTGCTTGCTCTGATACCAATCTGATAGGGAGGGGTTGGAAGAATCACTCACTGATTCCTTCTCTAGGTCTTGCTTGCAAGACCTCCTTGGTGTCTTACTTCACCACCTTAACCTTTAGGACCTTCTTCAAGTTTAGGTACCCCTAGTTCTCCTGGCCAACCCCACTACCATCACAAATTCAACCTACCAAGTCAATCTTGGTGCAATTTCTATAACTCTTCCTTAGCCCTTAATCTACCCTAAAGGCTCCAAACCCCCAATTTAAAGAACTAAACTTTGCAGGAGTATGGAGGTGCCTCAAAAGACTTCATTCCATCCTACTATGGTACTTGAAAGTCCACTTGACTCCATCTCTCAGTCGCTTTCACCAAACCCTCTTTTTAAGCCTAAAAAGGCTACTAGCCCTAAGAGCCCCAATTAGGTCTCCTTCTCCGAGAAAACAGGTTGGTTCTCTCAATCTTTCCAAAAAAACCCCCAATCTTTCTTTGAGATTCCTACTTCATGTGAACACCTCTCAAATATTTTCAAGGTCTTAGGTCTCAACTGTCCGTACGAAGCCCTAACTTGAAAATGAGCCAAAACTAGGTCTTTCAAGCTCTTTTCTGGCTGCTTCCAAACTGTCAAGAATTTCTCACACCAAACGGATTGATGGAGCTTTCTCCTGATCACCAGGTCTTGACAAGACTCACATTTGCCTTCTCCAAAAGGAAATTTATCAAAAACTTATCACCCCTGCAAGTTATGTGCTCTGCACTTCTTGTCTTCCCTAGCCGGACTCTTCCTGGCTCGCCTAGGGCAAGAATTTGCCAACAACTCCTGTGCTCACACAAACCCTAAATCCTACCATATTTACACACATGGAGTCTAGTCACTATTCCCAAAGGGCCGTACAATTTGTACGGTGGAAAAGTGAACTAAATCTCCATTTTCTCAAAACTGTCTGGTTCAGACCAACAACAGGGTGTAAACAAACTATTTACAAACAATGCTTGAAATTGAATTGAAAACCTATCTAAATTCCACACAAAGCTTGAAAAGCTACCACACTACATACTACACAAATTACAGTGCTAAGTTTAATCCATTAAAGCTCACTTCAAAGCAAAAATCAGAAAAAAATTCACTCAAACACACTATTTTCTTCTTGAATTCATAAACTTCAAAGTAATACAAAACTTCCAACCCTACTCTCATGCCGAGGTCACCCCTAAATAGGGTCTCAAAACAGTTATGGGCTCCCCTTGGCCACTTGAAACTCTAAAATGAGCATTATTTGCCAAATTTGAAAAACAACACCTATACTCCTAAAAGGTCAAAACCTTACTAGCAAACACCTTAGGCCTAATCATTGGTCAACATGACCTACATCAGATGACCAACATCCAATCCAAAATTCCATGAAGGCTTACATCAAAATAAACTAAGATTTATTGCCTAGTGTAACTGCCTAGTGTTTCCTAGGTGCTCCTGCACCAGTTCCCTAGGAATAGACTTTTCTCCTACCTTCAAGGAGATATGAGTAATCAATCGAGGATGAACTACCAAAATGGTTTGCATCATAACCTAACAATTTCAATAAAGTATCTCAATGCAATATTATTTCCCATACTACATGATCCATGTAAGCATACATACGGTCTATATCAACCCTGGTATTATACTAATACTATATGGTTATCTCGTTAGCAAACACAACCAAATAAATTCTAACATGATGGATAAATATATATGTATCAACTAATAAGGTTTCACCAAAAATAATTCATCAAAGATCATACAAGTTCACCAAAATAAGAATCCATTAAATTTTATGCAAGTAAGCTTAACATACATATAATCATCTTTCCCTCAAACACTTGTATTCATAAACGATATGATAACAATATTAAAGGAATAGAGAAATAAAATCAACATTCCTAGAATTATAGCTTCCAATGAAGAAACTGCCTTCTAAGCTTAATTCCACAGTCACGCTTGCTACTCCCTTTGTGATTAGCCTATCTCTAATCCTAGCCTCTTTTCATTCTCTCAAAACTCTCAACAAATTACAAACTCTCAAAGAAATCTCCCTTTTCTCACTATTGCTCTCATCAATGAATTGCACAAAAAACCTATAGCAACAAACTCTAAATGAATAAGTCAAAGATAAAGAATAAATGACCAAAAGGCTAAGAAGTTGCCTCTACTTATACTAAAAATTGAGAAACTTATTGCTACAAACAAGCTCTACAATCCACCACCTTTTCTCTTCCAACTACCACCACTTAACAACAAAAACCAACTTCTCCTCTAAATGAGTCAACTAAGCCAATTGAAGTGAAATGTGGCTTCTCAAACAATTGATATGCAAACACATATACAGTCCCTACATTTTCAATGTCTCAATTATGGTTGAGTCACCCTCTTTAACTGCCAAAATCTACTCTTTTACTGAGTCAAACACATAAATGTTTACCTAAAAGTTTCTTATTGGCATTGCAGCTACCACAACAAGTTGACTTCTTCCTTAGCTTCAACCAACTCATGGCTTTTGACAAAGTCATATATTCTTATGGTTGTGCATGGCTTTTCAGTGCAACACTTTCACTTTTATGTGCATTCCACTACTTTCATGGTGCAACATACTAAATGCCTTACAAATGTTTCCTTAGTGCTTTTAATTTATGCACTTTACTTTGCAACAACTATACTCACATATGTGTGAGTCTTTATACACAACATATGGTTATTATGTTGTTGGATTTTATACAAGCCATTCACCATTATATGGTCCACATTATATATGCACTAAATTTTACTTCATAACATTTCAAATATATATAAACATTATATATATTAATATATAAATGTTATAATGCCATATATATATATATGCATATTAAAATCATTGGTTGTCATTTAAATATATTAACAATTATATATATATACATACATACATATATATATATACATACATACATATATATATATATATATGTATGTATATACGTATACATTAATGCACTCATATACATATATCATTATTTTAGTATCCATTACAAACACATATATTTACATATTCATCAATCAATATATATACATATGTCTTATATGTCCAATCGATATTCTCATGCATATGATATACCTATGTGTACGCATGCACCTATATCCTCATATGTATGAGTTATCATAATCACATACATATATACATTCTATGTATATACTCATTGATTAATATATAAGTATAATTACACAAAGGAGAACTTATGCTCAATAGAAAGATTTAGTCACATAATCCAAACTAAGAAACAATCAAGAAATATAAGACTAAACCAAAACTATTTCAAATCATCCCCAAACTATGACCGAAGGTTTACTTACCAATTCCTGATCTAACTTGACTCAACTTAACCAAACTAGGACGTGAGTGTGTGATAGCTCAAATAGGAACATTAGGGGTTACCAAACCAAGCCCCTCTCTTGAGTGATACTCCCCCTCTCTTTTAGAGGGCTCGATTATTTTCCTGCATCCAACTTAGTGCATCATAAAGGTAGTTAGTTGATTACATGAAATTCATTTCTATCATATATCATTTGCATTATTGAAGCATTAAAAGGTGATAACATCATAATGCAACACATATTCATTCATCACATTTTCCATCAGAATGCACAAAACATAATCATGCATTAAAAAATTTGATAATCCTACAATGAGGTGTAACATATCAAAGTCATGATTTGCATTTAATATCACATTTACTTATAAAGGTAAAAGAAATATGGTAATTGAGAAACAAGGTGTAACAATATTAGAAAACATAGTACCCATATTTCTCTACCATTTTGAATATTGTTCAATATCAAATCCACATTTTAGAATATTATACACATCGAATCAATTAATCAAAATATAAAATCGACAATTATATTACAATAACTAAATACTTCTTATCCCTTTAATTTACATTTACATTCATTGATTAACTTTAAATCCAAGTTAAATTTAATACTCTCTCATTAACTATTAAACATATAAACTGACTAAAAAGTTAGATTTTTTTTTCCTATACAAACCTGAATTTAAACTATAACAACAAATAAACAAATCAAGATGGATCCTTGTCAATTTGAAATTATTACTCTCTTATTAAATAATTAAACATATAAATTAAGTGTAAAGTTGAATTATTTTACCCTTCATAAACCCGGGTTTAGACCATAGTAACTTGTAAGCAAGTTAGGGTTTATGTTGTTGGGTAGCTAGGTGATGGATTGTTGTTCATTCCCTTAAATTGGGGGCAACAAGGAGTAATGATGGAGTTGAGTCCTCCATGCAATAAAAAATAAAAAATAAAAAAATGTCCTGTTCTAAGATAGTATAAAACCGCTTTCCAAAAGAGTAGGACAAAGGCATCATTATGACCGACCATTTGTCACAACCATGGTAAGAATAAGTACCAACACACATTTTACTCCAACTAGATCCCACTTGGAACGATTCATTTATTATTATAATCACCTTTTTAAAAGACACCGTGAATAAACTTGTAATAATTATTATTAAGCTAATCTTATTATTCTCAACCGTAAACATCTCAATACCATGAGATTAATTCTTATTGCTATGACTTTTTTCACAAAAGTTAAAAAAAGAATCAATAAAAAAAATACTTTGCTATTAACATAAAGCTTATGTATAGAGAAGTATACATTAATTTAAGAATTACATTTTTGCATAATTGTATGGATAAACATTTTTATATTTTGTTTAGGAATTATTTGAATTTGTATAAATGGTATTATTTTGTATAAAAAATGGTAAAGATTTTGAATTTAATTTCATTTAATTTTGATACATTTTTAAAATTTCTATTTATTTTATACTTTGTGTTTTATTTTTTGTTTAATTGGGTTAAACATGTAAACGCCAAAATGAATTTAGAATTTTCAATTTAAATCTAAGTTCAAGCTTATTCTTCTCTTACTAGTCATTTACTTGTGGATTTGAACATGAGAAATATTAATATGCGCATTAGGGTGTTGTATGAAAGGATAAATTGTAGATCATTTATCATCTAGGAATCATGAGAGAGCTTGGTTATACATTGCATCGTCATTAAAAGAACATAACATCAACATGATATCAACACACCTATGTTTTAAGCTTACTACATGATTGTTTAGTGTATTTTCAATCTTATTCAAACCTTATATTCAATTCTAGGGGCTTGACATAAGGAAAAAACCCTTGCGTAGTAAGCTCTCATGGGTGTTCATCAACATTGCTAATCTTTAGATATGGATTCTATATAACATGGTGAATATTTGCTTACAAATGTAAAAGGTCTATAATTAATAAGGTTGAATATGTAAACATAGATTGAATCTATGTGTGTGGATTTCATATCTATAACTACAAAAATGATTCAAATTATTACATAATGATTTTTTTAATCTAATAGATCTTGTCTAACATGCAACCAAATATTAAACATAAGAATGACTTACATAATACCATCTATCACAAAATATATTGTATTGAACCTAAAGCTAAATATATTTATTTATTTCAAAACATATTTATTAGCATATTTATTCATTAATATAGTCTAAAATTATTTATCATAATTACCATGTATTGATTCATTTAAAACATTTACATAAAAAATATTTATTTTCCCTACAATTATTTTAGAAAATAAATTTAGTTTAAAAATAAAAAAGCAAATATTAAAAAAAATCAAACTAATCATATTTAATTAGAGAAATAGGTTAGAAAGTAAGAAGTCTTATTATTAAAATAGTTTATTTACACTTAGATTAAATGAATACATAATATAATTAATTTAGAGTAATGAGTTGAGATAGAGCTATTTATAAATTAAATTATGAGGTTATGTCCCAACAACAAATTCTAAGATCGTTACATACATAAATGCATATTAGATTAAATAGGCCAAATTACGTAATGACCAAAGAAACTAGATTATTTTTTTATCCATGACCTAAGTATTGTATGACTATTGGGCTATCTCTTTACATTTTTCTTTTTATTCTTTACTTTTGTCCATTCCATAGTAGCTTGCTCTAATCTATACTATATAGTATAAGACGATTATGGACAAGATTGGCCATATATTTGCTAATAAAGATTCTTGAATTTGAGGATCTACCTCCATTTCTTTTTATTGGATAAAGCAAAAGGTCATCCTACCCCTTGAACTTTTCCTATAGGTATTTTTGGTTATATAATTTTAAGAAGAGATTGATGATCCTCATTTGCATTCAATATTTCTTCCAATCTTCTCATATTTTCTAAATTGATCAATGTTGTTTGTTAACCTTTCTTTTATGAATTCTTCTAAGATCATTATTAATCAAATTGACCAACATTTGAATTATAGAAGGTGGAGGAGAAGAGTTATTAGATTCAATTGCATCCCTTGATCTATCTCACATTTAGTCAACTTATTACCTTCAAGATCTTTTGAATCTAAGCCCTCCAATCCTTCTAAAGAAATTGGATTTACAGTCTTCATTGATAAGTGAGAAAAGTGGGGGGCCTACCATCATGTAGCCAACTTTAGAGCTTTAAGCTTACCCATTTGGAAATTTTTTGTTATATGCCTTACTTGGAAACAACACCAACAATAAAAAGGAATATTGTTATAATCAATGGTCTACTTCCAAATCCTATCTAACACCTTTAACCATATCTCGTCTAGTAAACCTTTGGAAATATTTGGTTCCACTTAAATGCAAGTAGAGGTGGAAAGGATCAAACTATTTTTTTGTGGATCAATCACAATAAATATTTCAAATATATTTCTCATTACTTGAAAACAAGCTCCCACCCAAAATGGCAAAGGTAGATAATGGAGCCAAATCTAGACCAAAATAGCAAAGAAAGTTTCTATTATCAATTTAAATGGCATAAACCATCATTTAGTAAGCAATTTAAAAAAAAAATCTTATACCTAGGGCCCCTTCTCTAAATCATATGACTTATCCTCAACTATTTCAAACAACAAAACAAAAAACACCTTCAACACTTAAGGTATTTTTCTATTGAACCTTTAATATTTTCTAACCAATTTGTCAAAATCTAAGCATGAAGCTTAAATTATCTACAACAGAAATCATTAAATCTATAGACTACACCTCTTTTCATAAACTTTTTTTCCCCATCTAAGACTTCTTGACCATGAGAAAGAAGTAGTTGCTCGTTGGTATAGTGAATGCTATTTAATTGTTGCTTTTTCTTTGATTAAGCTTTCATTTCTTCCTTTCAATATTCTTTAGTCACACCCTCAACCCATTTGATAATGTGTAGGCTCTGATGTGCTAACTCTCTTTGCATGGAATGAGACTAATTTGTACCCACATGACCCTATTTACTAGGTGTAATAGGGGCCACTAGAGTCTTGTGCCTAGATAAAATTGGGCCCATCTCTAACACCTTTATTGTTTGTTAATCTTCATATTAGAAAAACCCCTTCAAATTTTGTAAGCCTATCAAATGCCTTCATTTTTTTTCCATTTCCCCCTTGTGTAAGCACTCGGGTTTATTATGGCTTGGGTGGGAACTACTGTATTATCTAATAGTATACCTTTGGGTCAAAGATGGTAGAATTGTTAAAATTGAAGGAATTAAGAGAAAAGGCTAGAAGCTACCTCTAAGGACATCAAGAAACTATGAAGAGAGTTGAGACAATAATATTACATAAACATATTTTTTGAAATTAACTTTAAGAAGGTTTAAGTACTCATCTTTAGATGTGACAATGGAGTACTCTATTATAGATTATGCTCAATGATATAATTATGTGATTTACGATTTATTATTTGATTTGGTTCACTTTCACAACTACACAAATAATCATTGTAACACATGTGTAACCATGATCTTCTTTTTTTTATTCAATCTACACATTGTTGACCTTCATTAAACTAATCACTAATACAATCTAAAAATTGTGGTATCTACAATACCATTGGAGTTTGTTGTGCAAGGTATTTCATCTTAGTCCAACCCCTTAAGTTGATTTATAATTTGAACAAGTTTGAAGACAATCAAACATCCATGAAAGATTCCTAATCTATTGCTAATGATATAGATGATGATGCTAGATAAAACTCTGACAATGAAATAATCTCTAAGTGGCAATGATATGATTCGATAAGAGATTGATGGATAGATTAGATACTATAACTAGATTATGGTTTGCCCATTTATATAATACCCTAGCATACAAATTGAACATTATGCTCCAAGACTAAGTAATGGCTAGTTGGAAGAGGGTTGATAAAGGCCCATGATTAAATTTAAATTTTCAAGTTTGGGGTCCAAATATGAATTGTGAATTCAACACAAGATAGGGAATGAAAATTTTGTAGATTAAATTTGGATCCTTGGGAATGTGTGGGTTTGGGCTTAGTCAAGATCCTAGTTAATTACCAACTTTTACACATTAACATATCACTTATAGACTAATAATTGCATATGAGACACCTAGGTCAAAATGAGTTGAAAACATAGGGGATGCACTTTTCATCCTTACAATTATTAAGAGATGTTTGTAGGTGCCTATATTACTAAATGTGTCCCTTTACCTTATACATTTAATTTGATTATTCTTTTTATTGTTATAGGAACATAAATCACACCCTATAATTATGGAATCTATAGGGTAAAAATGTTAATTAGATTAAACCTTAGATTCTATTTAATAAGAGTTGAGATTGATTAATGTAAAATAAGACTCGAATATGCTAAAATTAAAATAATTGAATGTTAGGAAGAGAGAATATTTATTTAGTTTTTTGTGTGATGTCAATTTCAATCACTTATACATAAACAATTTTTATGTAGAAACATACCACTTATACACCATTTAGTATGTATGAAACAATTGGGTCAAAGTGAGTTGAAAATACAAAGGATGCACTTTTCATCCTTACAATTATTTAAGAGATGTTTATAGGTGCTTATGTACTAAGTGTGTCCCCTTATAAATTTAAATTGACATTCCTTTTATTATTATAAGGAAATAAATCACACCCTAGATTAAACCCTAGACTCTGTTTAACATAGGTTAAAAATGATTAATGTAAATTAAGACTTAAGTATGCTAAAATAAAAATAATTGAACGTTGAGAAGAGAAATTGTTTTTTTTGTGTGATGTCAATTTTGATCACTTTGATTAGCTAAGAGGATGTGATAGACACCTAGAACTTGCAAACTAGAATTGGATCAATGGTTAAGATCCTAACACAAAGGTATTCTAAATTTGTTGATGCCTAGGACTAGGCCACACTCATAGTTCTAACTTTGGATACTCTATTCCTACACGATTTTGTCTATTATAAAAATATATATTTCAATTTAAAGAATATGTTCGCCTATGCTTATCCCTACATATGATAATTGGTGGTGCTAAAAGTAGGTTTGAGGGCTTGGTATAGATAATGAGATAATTGTTGACTTCCTTGATAACAATCAACCCCCATGATAGATGCAACAAGACTGAAGTGATGCAAAACATAGAATGTAATATGCTAATACAACTAAGAATGATATGATATTGAAATTGTGATTGATATAGTAAATGCAGATGCAAGATGCACTGTTAATGGGTAAAATGACCTGAAATGATGTCCTTATATACATGTCATATAAACATAACTTTGGCATGCAAGTCAATGGGTAATAGTTGTATTCCTAGAATGTCAAACCATGAAAACATGATATTTACATTTCAAATGAGGAAGACTAGACCATAGGTGTAAATTTGTTTAGGGGACAAAATCATGGATGCAATCTAGTCCATGTAGACAAAAACCTTAGAAATGGGTCACTACTATTCTAAAATAATAAATGTAGGATATGAAAATGATAGTTGAAAATTATAATGAAATAGTATATCAAAAGAGACAAATGAAATATTAAAAATATCTATTTATGACATCCACACAAAATGAATAACTTTTATAATTATTATAAAATATTTATATACTAAATAAATTCCCCAATTATAAATTTTATAAAATACAATTTCTACAATAACTACTACTAATAAGTTCTATTTAAAACAACTATAAATACATTCAAGGCCCACTTTAACATTATAATGTTAATTCAAATATCCTTTGTAATTAAAATACGTGACAATTCAATTCGAATATAATAATATTAATGGTACAATGCTTGCATGCATGTGCAAATATGTGTGTGTAATGAAAATGAAGATATAATCTGTTATTCTGAGAATGTAGGTATATAGTTATTAGCATTAGATGGTAATTAATGGATTAGGCAAGAGAGTCGAAATAAAAAAGAAATGCAAAGGTGGCAGGCAAGGCCAAGCCAAGTCGAAATCAATATTCATCTTTATGCTTTTCCATATAAATAGAATCGAGATACCCATCAATCACTCCCCACCTTTCCCTTTCGCTTTCTCTAAGCACTCACACAAAAACCATTCAGGCAGACAGCCACTTCGCATTGTCCATCACATCTCTTTTTCTAATTAATTCTATTTTTTTCTTCTTTCTTAGTACTGGTCTGCTTTGCACATGGGTTGTCTCGTTCAACGTTTGATCCCTCCAATGCCCGAAGCACCTGCTTTTTCTAGAATTGTAGTCTTGGTCGAGTCACAGTCACACCCATTTCAGCTGGATACCCTGTAACTTGTAAGCAAGCTACCATCACTTCATTTCAATCACCTTCCCTTGGTCAATGAATTTGGTGGATTCTGTAGATGCTGTGTGTGATTTGGTAGGTGAGGAGGTTGCCTGAAATGGGGATAGTGACAGGAGTGATGAAGAAATCACAGGCATGGGAGAGAGTTGGCAACAATTCCAGTGTGGCGAGGAGGAGGATGAAGGACGATGATTGTAATGACGATGAACACCAAGGCATTACTAACAATAACAAGTGTGGGTGTTGGCATTATCTCATGCCCAACTGCATTGCCACCAGATCCTCTACCTCTACTGTTATCATCACTACTACTGGTAAATCTAGCCCACTTTTGCCTTTTTAAACTTCAATTTTGTTTGCCAAGGAAATAAGTGCATACCAGGTAATGAATCTCCTTTCTTGCTTGCTTCTTTTGCCAAGGAAATAATTCCATGTGGGCATTGGGTTCAATCGTTATATATACCTACATCTATCTACCTACTGTTACCGATAATCAATCATCCTATTTTGGCTTAATTTGTTTAATTTTAGCTAAGTCTATGTGCAATACTCATAAAGTATCATTTGCCTGTATTTTTGTTCCACATACAACTACAGGTAAATCAAAGACCATTTTTGGCTTAATTTGTCTCATTTTGGTTGCCAAGCAAAGGAGGACATTTGGGTTCATTGCTTACAAAGTAGCTTTTGCCTGCTCTTTTCCTGCGCACCACCACTGATAATCAATCCCTGCATGATTAGTGTATGTCCAGGAAGGAAGTCCATTTGGGTATTGAGTTCAATGCTCATAAGCAGCACCTTTCCACTTTTCCGCTGCATAGCACCACTGGTAATCCGTACCTTTTCCTTTTTATTTTGTTTTCACATGTGGGTATGGATTCAATGCTAATACAGTAGCATTTGTCTGCTTTGTTTTCTAGATTTCTGAACGCTAATACAATTCCAACATCAATTTTGATCTTGGATGGGGTCACTGGAGCTTCGCTCACCCTGAAAGCTTAAATTGCTTAACATCAGCTTTCTGCTTTTCTTCAATTGAGCAGCTAAATCGGGTTGCTCAATCCCAGGGATAATTCCAATGCTCCTTTACTGCAGGCACAGTGCCAAGAAAATGACCATCCAGGGGACTAAAATGCAACAAATACAGCTCCAAATGCATGGATTTGGCCATATACAGCTCCATTTATGTGAATATGGCCATATACAGCTCTGTTTATACTGAGTTTCAGATATGTAGAGCTGTATAAAGCCACTGCCAGGCATATCTTTTGCGGCTTGGTATTTTAGATAGTCATGATCCATGCCAATGCTAGTTTATAACTGGGAGAAACAACATACACACACAAATACCCTTGCTTGCTTGAGTGATTGCATATTTATTTGCATACCTGCTTGGACATCATGCATACAGTTGAGTCCATATATGTCACTGATAACATGATTATCAAGAATATAAATAGACTCTGAAGGCTCGTGCTGCTGTGCATATCAAAGGCTCAGCTTACCCTGGTTCCCTTGCTATCAGGTTTTGCTATAAATCCAAATAACTGGGCTTTGCATTTGGTCTGACACAAACTAGTCAATGAATAAGAGGTCCAAAGCCAGTCTCACTTCCTAACAGGCTTAATGAAGATGTCAGATTGGTTTTGAGTGGAAGGGTCAGTCCTCAGTGACCAAAGAGCTTGCAAATCATTGTTCAAATTTTAGTTGTTCTGCAAAGAACCAATTTGGTTTTCCCTTTAAGATAGCATTAAGTAGGGTATTTAGCAAGAGGCTTAATAGAAGTGCAAGATTATACAAAATACTTTGTGGTGCCAGTGGCAGACTTTACTGGGATCTGAAGAGTCAGGGCATTGGTGGTTATTATTGGAGTTGGATCTGATTTGCAAATGCTATAATTTTTCTCTATTATATTTCTTATGATAAAACAAATGAATGAGTAAGATACTTACATCTGATTGACCTGACCGGCTTTGAGATCACAGCTATTTACAAAGGCTAACAATCTATAATTTGGATTTATGATCCTGCTTTTAAAAGGAACCACAACAAACCAAATTTTATGGAAGTTAGCAGTCATAGTTTGAGCTTACAGCTATTTAAAACGGCTAGTCCATTAAGAATTTGGAGTTATAACCCTGCTCATTTAAGGAGCTGTAACAAACCATATTTTGTGAGTTAGCTGCAGTAGTTAGTTACCCATAATTGTTTCATTGGAGGAAGTAAGACGGTTGTAAACCTAAGCACTCAGACAGTCGGTATTGATGTTTTGGCATTTTGATGCATATTTTTCTCTTATCTGCAAGGAAAACTCATAAACTGATGCAGACCACCTCTGTGGCTGCAAATTACATACTCTGCTCTAATCAATAATGGAACAAAACAGAACAGCCAAAACACAACATAGCATCTGATTTAAGCTCTACAAGTATTCATGCCATATGAACTACTAACTCACAGTGGATGTAAAACAAAATAAAGTATACAGCCAGTTAGCAGGTGGAAAAATCACCTTGTTATTCCTTCTCTTCAGCACCACATCAAGTTCCTCTGTTGTCCACAGCTAACAGCCCAGACCAAAAAAACTCCTAACAAAGACCAAAAACTGTGAGACTACAAAAGGGAAAGCCCTAAATATAAAACCACAACAACTGCCACTAAGGGCAATTACAAACCAAAATTCATAACAATTGAAAGAAAAGAAACTGACAGAAGAGTTGGGGGCCCGTTACGAAGGGTGGTTACATCATCCTCCCCATCTTTTAGAGATTCTGAATCTCTAGGTTCAGAGAATCTGAATCTGTAAACTTCTAAAAAAAATCATCACTACCAGTAGGGGGTTGGATTCCTTGGCACAATCTGAGCCACCGCTAAATCTTCCAATCTATGCTCTTCCCGCATCCAGAGTCTACTTCTGATTCCACCATCTGGGTGGGTAGGCAAAACCAGGTGAAATCTCAAAATTATTGCTGCTGCTGTCACCAACAGACCTGAAACTCCTCCCCTTTTTCCAATCTTGCTTCATATCACTGTTCTTAAACTGAGTTAGGCTGTCACCTTTGACCAAAAATCTTTATAATATTCTTGGAGTATTTTCTATAATCTTGCTTATACTCCCATGATTTACTATCCCTCTCCATCCAGTGAGAATTGCTTGTAGGATCTTCGTGTGTTTCCTTCGAATGAAGATCACAGCCAACCAAAACTTCAACACCTATTGCTTGAGATGCACCTTCAACCTTGCCAGTCGAGTCTTGTTTTAGCTTCACTTCTTTTTCATCAATTCTCTGTTTTATCACACTTTTCATGTCATTTGCACCGTTGGTTCCCAAACATGCTTCTGGCATACTTTTGGCTTATCTAGAATATGGTTTTTCTTTCCAGGCTCAAGTCTGGCTTCTGTAATAAGAGACAAAGTTGTCATTTCAGATTCTCCTTTCTGTTTACATGGTTTTAAACTTTTAAGAGATGTTTACATCCTTAATGTTGTGCCTCATAAGTGTTCTCCTAGCTATGATGGATTACTTTCAGTTTCTGATGGTATTGCCAAGGTCTTCCAAATATCAAATGACACACATCTATTGGCACCGCATCACATAGTACTTCATCCACGTAAGGAGCAATGCAACAAGACAAGTTTTATCCACAAGTACACTATGTTCCTTCTTCAACCAAGCAATCTTGTAAGGGTCAGATTTTGGAATACAAGCAAACTGCAATTTGCTAACCATTTCTGTACTAACCAGATTGTTGGTAAATACACACCTATGATCACCTTGCACACTTTGTCCTTATGCTTGCATTTTGTTCAGAAGATGCTCTTTCTCCTCCAATCAGCTTTTGGGGCCTCTTTCTTCATAAATGTCAAGGTTTTTCTCAACATCAAGTTTTCTCCCATCTTTGTTTCAACTTCCTCTGTCAGATGTTATTTTTCTTCGTAGGTTATCATTTGCCCTTTTGGGGTTCTGAGGGCAGCCTATGGCATTATGGGCTTCATTAAAAATAAAACATCTTAAGGGCTTCCAATCTCTAGAAGATTGCCGTCCTTGTCCCCTACCTCCGAAGCCTCCCCCTCCTTTCAAGTTGGCCTTCACATTCTTGCCTTTTTCTGTCTCTTCACTTATGACAAGTTCTGAGGAAACTTCTTTCCCTCTATTTTGGCTGCTATCACCCTTTTTATTTGCCATCTTGCTTTCCTGGTTCAGTCTCTCCTTTGCTCTGAAGGCATATTCATATGCCTCAACCACAGTAGATATCTTAAGCAAGGCAAACTCTTCTTGAGCTTGAAACTTTAATCCTTCACATACTGGGCTGCTGCTTGCCCTTCATTCTCCTGTATATCTGTCTGAATTTGAGACTTCATAAATTGCTTAGTATAAACCTCTAAGTCTGCACTGCCTGATTCCTTTGTGTTAAATTCTAAAATTCTTTAAATAATTTTTTCTGATAATTAAAAGGCAAGAATTGAGCTCTTAGATGTTTCTGCATCTTAGGCCATGGTCTGATTTTTTCCTTTCCCTATCTTCTGCTCAAACATTGCAGGTTCTCCCACCATAGAGCAGCATGCAACTTCAATTTGGATGTTGCAATTTTCACTCTTTTAGGATCATCCTCATCAATGTATTCCTTCTTGATATACTTCTCCAACTCTTGGACCTAGTCTAGGAATAGATTTGGATTGAGTTCACCTTTAAATTCTAATATATTGACTTTGACCTTGTAGCCTTGTCTAGTCCCGACTTCAATGAGCCTCCTCGTAGGTTCCACTGCCCTAGCAGCATTTCTCTGGTTCTCTGGTTTCCCTTCGGACTCATCTAGATTTAATTTGGCCTAATGGCTTCTAGTCGCTCAAGCCATTCATCAGCATTTCTTTGAGGGCCTACATTTCTCCTTCTCCTTCTTCCCCAGTTCATGTGGACTCTGCTCTGGGCCATTGCAGACTACTTCGATAACAAAAACTGATGTTGATTTTTCTCTGATCTGCATGGGAAAAACTCATAAACTGATGCGGACCACCTTTGTGGCTGCAAATTACATACTTTGTTCTTCTAACCAATAGTGGAACAAAACAGAACAGCCACAACACAACATAGCGTCTGATTTAACCTTTACAAGCATTCATGCCATATAACTATTAACTCACAATGGATGTAGAATGAAATACAGTATACAGCCAGTTAGCAGCTGGAAAAATCATCCTTTTATTCCTTCTGAGCACCACAGCAAGTTCCTCTGTTTTCCATTGCTAACAGCCCAGACCAAAAAGAAAACTCTTAATGAAGACCAAAAGCTGAGAGACCATGAAAGAGAAAGCCCCAAAAATAATACCACAACAACCAGCACTAAAAGCAGTTACAAACCAAAATTCAAAACAATTAAAAGAAAAGAAACTGACAGAAGAGTGGGAAACCCATTACAAAAAGGCAGTTACATCACATTTTGTAATATACAAATTCTTCTCTGGTTATTCCTATTACTGATTTTAGATCCATTTGATATTTGGTCATTGTTATGACTCACAAGTCAGGCAAAAACCTTTGTGTATTATGAACTTTTCTTAGTACTTATATAAACTTTCAATGTTCGCAGCCATATCAAATCTTGGAAAAGTTTAGTAATAAATATTACAAAGTATTCTGCCCCAGAGGCTATAGAAAAACGTGAAGTTGCTCTATGCGAGCACATATGATGAACAGATTTGTAGGAGATTTGTTCAAACACTTGGGGTCCATAAACAGAACAAAAAGAAGGCCAGCACTTATTATGTTTATATATAATTGCCCAATGTCAGTCCATCTCACTTGCCTCAATATTTTGATTTTTCTCAAAATCTCCTGTCAGATGTTCCTACCATGCTTCAGTTCATTCAAATTCATCTCATCTATCTTTTCTGTTCAGATTCAGAATAACATTCCTTCTCAATTTAAAATCTCTCAAGTTTTTTATGGTTGATAAAATTAACAGATTATTCCGCTGTCTGAATGTAGATTGTACTAGACTTAATGTTCTTAATGTTGCTGGAGGGAAGCAACTACTGTAGTTGCATAAGCAAGATCAAAGCAGCCATGAAAACAACGAAGTGCAACAACCACAACAAATTTGATACAAATATTTCAATCTAAAAACCTCAGTGTGGATTAAACCAACTAGATTGGAATATACTCAGCTTTCTCCTTTTGGTCAAAACAGTTTCAAAGAGCTCAAATAAAGCATGCTAGAGGAATTTTATTGTAATGCTTGTTCAAAGTACTTTCTACACCACAATTCTTAATCCGACAACCTACTGAACTTCCTAACTTTTCTTTTCACACTCATTCACTCCTGCTTTATGACTGGACTTGTACCTCCTACATATAGCAGTGTTGAGGGTGCCCTTTCGTACCCTAAAGGACCCCCAACTACTATGGAACATGAAAGACACTGTCCTCTGCCATTACTCTGCTGCTTTGTTTGAAACAGGCAAAACCACCACTTTGTCAGTATGAATTTGCCATGACACTAATTAAACTGTCACAATACTTATAGAAAATGCCATGAGATGTGAACCCACCATGACACATTTGAAACCACCAAAAAAATAACTCCATTGCCACCTTGTAGCTGGCTGGTTTTTTTTCACAATTCAAGTCATTCGCTATTTCATCTTTGATTCTGATGGAATTCTAGTCATTTGATGCAGTGAAATTTTGTCTAGATCCTTGTGGACCATAATTCAATTTTTTAGGAGGCTTTTAGTCCCACAAAAAGATTAGCGATTTTAAATATGTGGAAAGATTTCTTCCACTTACTCCTTGAGGTACAATCCTGCTTACCTTGGTGTCTTTCCCCTATAGTCCTCTATGTTTCGTTTGGGTGCTTTTGATGTGCCATTATGGGATTTTGTTTTGGGATGCTATTTTGAATTTTTTCTATTTTTGCCCATGTTTTTAAGCACATATGTTTATCTTTTGCATAATTCATGAATGTGTAAAACCACTTTCAATGTGCCTATAACTATGTGTGCATGCTTAAGGGCGAAGAAAGAGATTCATTATTGTATTGGAGAACATTTGAGTTTATTGTAATAGTAAAGAATTTTATTGTGTTGTGTTTTTTTACCTGAAAGGGTTTTGCCCAAATGAAGATACTATTGTTTTTTCTTTCTATTTATTTTGTTATTATTTTAGATTGTATATCTACTACTTCTAATGAACAGGTTTATTAGGCTTCTTTTTCTCTACATGTGGTATCAAAGCTTGGTTTGAGCTTTGTTAGGTTTCTTTTGCATGTGATAAACTTTGTCCTTAGTGGGAGCTGTGCAGGTGAGGATTTGTGTGTGAATTAGAATGACGAGAAGCATAAGGATAGAGAGAAAAATTTAATGGAAATAAATTTGAGTTATGGAAGTTGAAGATGGAAGCTTTGCTTGTTAACAAAGATTAGTAGATTGTTTTATCATCAACAAAACCATTTGGTATGAAGGATGAAGATTGGCTAATTATTGATAGGAAGGCAAGGAGTTCAATCAAATTGTGTTTATTAGATTCAGTTTTGTTGAATGTATCAACAGAAGCTGCGACAAAGGAGTTATGGGATAAATTGGGTTCTTCATATCAAGGAAAGTCTCTAGCAAATAATTTTTTTCTTTGAAAGAACTCGTATTCATTGAGAATGAATGGTGGTGACTTTGTGGCTGAACACTTGAATGCCTTCAATGCTGTGGTAAGCCAATTATTTTTTGTTGATATTAAAATGAATAATTAAGAGAAGTGTATTAGTTTGCTTTGTTCTTTACATGACCCTTGGGGTAATTTAGTAATGGCAATCACTAATACTATTTCTAAATTAAAAAGTGAGGATGTAGTTGCAGCCCTCTTATTAGAAGAAACGGAAAGAAAATCTTTAGGTGATTATCAATCAAAGGATTCCTTGATAGTTAGAAGTCATTCTTGTGAAAGAAATACAAATAATTTAGGAGAGAAAAAGTTAGGGGACAAGAGATCAAAATCTAGAGGTAAATTTAATGCTCTAGATAAAGTCAGAGAAAGTGTTGAAATTGTGGTAAAACAGGGCACTATAAGAGGGATTGCAAATTTAAAAAGTTAGGAAGGGCAAGTCATTTGGAGGTGATTCTTCAGTAGAATCTAAGAACTTAGTTGAAGATTTAGGGATACATTTTTGGTTGCTACAAGCTTAGATGAATGCCGTGATAAATGGTTGATAGACTTAGTGCCTCCTTTCATATGACTTCTCATAAGGAGTGTTTTAGTGATTATGAAAATATCAAAGGAGGTGAAATATTTCTAGGAGATGATTCAATATATAAGATTATAGGTCAAGGAAGAGTGAAGCTAAGGCTGAAGGATGAAAGAATTATAAGTATAACGCTTCCCAGTGTTTTACACACTCTAGGTTTGGCAAGAAATTTAATTTCGGTAAGCAAAATGAATGATTTAGGTGGCATTTAATAAGGATAGATGCAAAATGATTTGTGGTGTATGAAACTGGGAAAAGGAGTTCATTTAGGAATGTTGTTTAAACTTGAGGCAAGCACTGTAAGTGGTGGATGTAATACCTCTCATGTTCCTTAAGTAAATAATATTGTAGATAAGGCTTCTAAACTTCCTACATAAAAGATAATGTTGTGGCATTAGTGGATGGGGCCTATTGGAGAGAAAGGTTCTTGAGATTTAAAAATCAAAGGTATGGTTGAAGGAATTTCTAATTGCCCATTAGACTTTGATTTTTGACATTTTTGAACACTATGTATTTGGGAAGAAAACTTGTGTGAAGTTTCCTAGTAGTGCTACAAGTTCAGAAGGAATTTCACATTTAGTGCATAAGGATGTTTTTGGACCAACAAAAGTTCCAGTCACTTGGAAAATTGATGTACCATGTTACTTTTATAGATGACTTCTCAAGAAAGACTTGGGTGAATTTTCTATGAAATACCATGAAGTTTTCAATAAACTTAAAGAGTTTAAGGCTCTAGTAGAAATTAGACAAAAAAGAAAATCAAGGTATTGACAAGTGATAATGGTGGAGAATATTGCTCAGATTTATTCAAGTAGTTCCACAAGCAGTGTGGAATAGAAAGGTAAAAGACCACACCCTATACACTGTAGCAGAATGGAGCTGCTGAAAGGATGAATAGAACTTGAATGGATAGGACTCGAAGCATGCTTAGTTGTGCAAGTTTAGACAGGAAATTTTGGGCTAAAGCAGTAACAACTGCGTGTTATCTTATCAATGGGTCACCCACCTTAGCATTGTTGGATAAAACTCCATAGGAAAGCATGGACTGATAAGAAACCCTCTTACAAACATTTAACAGTTTTTGGTTGTGATGCTTCTATGTATATTCCCAAAGAGAAAATGACCAAATTAGATTATAAATCAACAAGTGTATGTTTATGAGATATAATACTCGTATTAAAGGATATAAGCTATGGAACCCAAAAACATTTGTAATGCAATTTTTAGAGAAGGAAAGAGGGCTCCAAAATAACAAAAAACAACGAGAGAAAGAACTTGAAAAAGTTCATGAGGAAACTAAAAGAGGGTAGATCTATGTCTGAATTAGAAACAAATACAAAAGATGATTCAGAGAGTGAGTTTGTAGAAGAGAATGTGGAACTAGGTAATGTGTTGTCAGAGGATACAGATTCAGATGATGCAGAACCAGATATTCCAACTTTGAGGAGATTGAATTGGGTAAGATGAAAACCAGAAAGGTATAGAGATCCTGATTTTTATTATGTATCTCTTTTATCAGCTTTATCTATTCCTGATGAAGTGCCCCAATAATATTAAGGAGGCGCTTAGATCAAATGAAAAACAGTCTTGGAAGAAGACAATGGAGGAACAAATGGAGTCCTTAAGAAAAATTCAGACTTCAGACTTGGGACTTGGTTAAATTACCCCCTAGAAGAAAAGCAATTGGTTGTAAATGGTTATTTAAGAAGTATAATGTAGACTGAAAAACGGAGAAGTATAAAACTTGTTTAATAGTAAAGGGATTCTCTCAAGTAGAGGGAACCAACTTTGGGGAATTTTTTTCTCTTATTGCAAAACTAACTTCAATCAGATTTTTGTTAGCGATTGTTGTTGCTTGTGATCTTGGAATTGAACAAATGGATCAAAAGATAATGTTTCTACATGGTGAGCTCGAGGAAGAAATTTACATGGTCAAGCCAAAATGTTATAAGGTGCAAGGTAAGGAGGATTTAGTGTGTAAGTTGAAAATGTCTCTTTATGCTTTGAAGCAATTACCAAGAATGTGGAATAAAAAATTTGACAAGTATGTTATGGGACTTGGGCTAGATCATAGCAAAGCTGATCCATTTGTGTATTTCAAAATGACATGTGATTAATTGGTATCAACATGACACTGATTAGTTTAGTTATCTTCAGAATTTGACATGAAAGATCTTGCTGCTACAAAATTTATTTTCGTCATGAAAATTAAAAGAGATTGTGTAAATAGAAAATCATGGTTACATCAAAAGAAATATGTCAAGATGATTTTGTAGAGATTTAGGAATACATGATATTAAACCTACGGGTACTCCATTTCTTGTTAATAAAAAATTGTTTACTGAACAATGTCCTAAAACAAAAGAGGAAATTGAGGAAATGTGTTAAGTTACTAGTGTTGTTGGCATCCTCATGCATGTAATGATCTGTACTAGACCTAACATTACACATGCAGTGGGCATTATGAGTAGATATTTGTCCAAACCAGGTAAAGTACACTGGAACTACTATAAAAAGGATTTTTAAATATCTGTATGGCACCTCAGATTATGCAATTTGTTACCAAGGAAGAGCTAATGAAAATAAAACTTTGAATTTGCAAGGATTTTTGGATTCTGATTGGGATGGAGATTTTGACTATGGAAGATATAGTAGTGGATATATATTCAGTCTTTCTTGAGGAGCAGTAAGCTGGATGAGCAAAAGACAGGTAGTAGTTGCATCATCTACAATAGAGGCTAAGTACATGGCAGCTATTCATGCATGTAAGGAAGCAGTATGGCTAAAAAAGTTTGTGTTGGACTATTGGTTTGGAATAGAAGACAGCGAGGATTGATAGTGATAGTTATAGTGCAATATATTTGACCAAGAATTTTTCTTATCATGCTTAGCCAAAGCATATTGGAGTACAATATCATTTTGTGAGAGAAATGGTTGAAGGCAAGCGAGTACTATTGGGAAAAGTTAATATAGAGAAGAATGTTGCTGATTCATTGACAAAAGTTGTGAGTACTAAGAAATTTGCTTGGTGTAGAAAACCAATGGGTATGGTTGCTCTCAGAAATTGACAGTTTAGAATTGTGCCCCCCTTATGTAGAGTATTCAATGAAGAGTTTCAACCCCAGGCAACTGCTGTCTGAATGTTCTTTCATTAAATAACTCAAAAAAAAAATTATTTAACAACACAAATTTAAATTTTTGAACATTGCATCAATCACACAATAGCTGAAACTTCAAATTACAAAAGCGTAAAACAAATACACAAAAAATTACACCTTCAAATCAACTTCTCATTCCTTAGAAAAACTTATTAGGAAACCTCTACAAATTGTTCACCACAGCTGCATGGAATTTATCACTGTATATCACTGCATATCTTTCTACTACCTTGTGCCTATCTTTATACCATTTAGGCAAAATCTAATCTTCAAAAAGATCCTATCTCTTACAAGAGATGAGTTGGAAGGTAAGTCTAAGTCATTAATGTATATCTACACTTTATTAGACTAAATTAGCTAAATAAAAGACATTCCCTTTTTACCTAAAAGTGAAATGCAACATAGAATAACTTGAACTACTTGAAGCACTTCTAACATGTTCACATGGAACTTGTGTAGAAGTTCCCATCCAAGCCAAAAATTCAACATTCAACAAGTGTGAGAATGTTGGATAAATGTCGTGTACTTTGCATGTTTTATAGTCAAGGGGCAATTTCATCTTGAATTTTTGTTTTTTGATGGGGGTACTATTTTGGGTTTTTTTCTATTTTTGCCTATGCTGTAAAGCACTCATGTTAATCTTTTGCATTATTATTACAATTTGTAAAATTGCTTTCTATGTGGCTATAAATACCCACACATGATTAAGGGTGAAAGTAAGAGATTCATTATTGTATTGGAGAATGGTCGAGTTTTATGCAATAGTGAAGAATTTTACTATGCTGGTTTTTTTACTTGAAAGGGTTTCTTAGCTGAATTTACTATGTATTATTGTCTTTGTTTTCTATTTATTCTGTTATTGTTTCAGATTGTATATGCACTACTATTGTATAGGGTTATTAGGCTTCTTTTTCTTTACAATTTGAAAATCATAATGATGATATAGAAAATTACGTTAAAACGCAATCGCCTAGAGATGGTAGATAGAGAATTGAAGGAAAATACCATTATTTTAAACATGATATGGTGGTCCATGGAGATCACTATATTCTCTATAATTTGATAAAACTTCAATGCATGTAGTTGTACATATCTTAAGGCATATTATTGTTTCTCTTTGTACTATAGCCTCTTTGGGATTTGATTAAAAAAAATTCCGCTACAAAAAAATTGTAAATTTTAATGTAAAAAATTGAAATTACAAGTCTATTAGTGTATTTGTTTAGGTGTTTTAGCTTTTTGACATGCCAACACTTCAGGGAAAATCAAGTATAATTTATTTGATATGTTTGAGAAACCTTTGTAGGAAGTTTCCCAGTTTTCAAGGAATGCTTTTAGGAAAGTTATAAGAGTGAAAGAAACTTCATATGGAGTCTTCTAATGTTTAGAGACAACCCCATATGGATCTTTGAGACAGGGATGTGTTTCTAGTACCTAGGACGAGTACTAAGGGCCAGGGTATGAGTCTTGCGGTAACTATGGTATTAGTGGACTTTATTAACTTTATCTTCGCAATTTATGGTAAGTTGCTTGTATCTTTTGGTTTTTGCTTTCAACATTTGTATCCTACTTCATTGTCAATCAACTCAACAAACCATATTTCAATGTGATGTTCAATGCATGCACACGATATATGTTTCAAAATATATGCTTATATTATTTATACACCATCAATTACTTGCAATTTTACAAACTAAAGCTGTATTGCTCCTAACATGCACAAACATATCCGCCCAAACCTTCTCAAATCCCTTATTGCCCTTGAAAAAGAGGATGTTCTTTTTCTTCAAGTGATCAATGACCCTTAAGAAACAAAGATCTTCTCTTGGAAAATACCATAATGCTTAAAATGGACAGTTTCTAGCATATTTTCAATCATACATCAGTGCAGAACATTAGGCTAGTCTCCATATATTCTTGATTGGTCCAATAATTTTCTCCGCTTTGGAGTCATCTCCCAATGAACGAGACAAATGCAGAGCCCCTCATGCCAAGGTTCTTTGTTGTTTGTACAACGCAGATCCATCATTAATCACACTGACCATCTGATCATAAATGGGAATGGATCAGGAAGAATACTTGCAGGGAAAAGTCATGCCTAATGAATGTCAACTTGTGTTCTAAGTTTCTAAGCCAAACATTGGGTTCAGGTAAACACTAAACAATGATTGATTTCTGAAAAATTAATCTTACAAAAATTCTTGTCTCTTAATTTTAACCACCATTGCTAGATCAGAAAAATCCATGCATATCAATAATTATTAATATTGATTTTGACATTGTTCTAAAATGGTATCCAACTGGACGTGAAGTTCAAAAATCTTTGACATCCAGATGGTAAATCCACATAAATTAACCTTTAGAATTTGGTGCGGATGGAAACCTGAAATTTCTCGTCACCTCTTAATGCTGGCATGTAGTACATTTTAATAAATCAAATTTCTGTATCATTAACCTGGTCAATACTAAAACATATGTTGCTTCTGATCAACATTTGACATAAAGATAATTTTTGGAGGTATGTTTATATTTTATTGCAGTATGCTATTCTTTGCTGATTGGGTTGGGCTTTATGTTAACTTTCTACTTTAAATGCTTCTTATGAACTAAGTCTATTCTGTCATCTCTTTATGCAATGCATCATATATGTGATCTGATAAGTATCGTATGACATCCTTTGCAACCATACCATAAAAACATGAATCTTGCATGGAGATTGGTTACTGGTTTTCTTTTTCATGCACAATTCTGTTTCTCTATACCTTATTTTTGGAAGCAATATAACTAGATATCTCAAATGAAGGCCCCAATACAAGTCACTGACTGCACCCAGGCATGTGGAATTGAAGCCACATTACAGTTTGGCTTATATAATTTATTGTCTATATCGTTTGCAAAGTGAACTGATTGACAAGCCCTTTCTGATGGAAGGCTTTACTAATCAACTAATTGTTGTTTGGGTATGGTGCAGTGGAAAGTAGATCCCTGGGTAATATCTGCAAAGAGCCACCCATCCCTCAGGCAGTTTCTTCAACAAGCAGTACTGACAATGAAAGTAATCCGTCAACCCCAAAAGGAGGTGAATTGAAATTAGCATCACAGTTGCTTAAATTCTCCTTTAATGAACTCAAAGCTGCAACTAGAAACTTCCGACCAGAAAGCATTCTTGGAGAAGGTGGCTTTGGCTGTGTTTTTAAAGGGTGGATAGAAGAAAATGGGACTGGCCCTGTAAAGCCAGGTACTGGTCTTACTGTTGCTGTGAAAACATTAAACCATGATGGGCTGCAGGGGCACAAAGAATGGGTGGTAAGTATTGACAGAATGATCAATGAATAAACTTTGTAATTAGTATAGTATGATCTGCATCATGAATCATTGCACTATTCTGACATCAACTGAAGCACTACAAGAGTGAAATCATCTTATTTCTGATGGCTTTACAGGCAGAAGTTACCTTCTTGGGTCAGCTTCATCATCCTAATCTAGTTAAACTAATTGGTTACTGCATTGAAGATGATCAGAGGCTTCTTGTTTATGAATTCATGCCACGAGGCAGCTTGGAAAACCATCTATTTAGAAGTGAGTAATATAAATTCAATTTCTTTGCTTTGCAGAAGTACAGAAAGGTGCACATACAGTTTGAATGCGACTTATGTTATGGATGTCCTCAAGCTAGTCATAAACAATGTATTGGTCATTGTTGCTGCAAGACTTTATTTAAATCTCTAAACCATCTTTACTGATCTCATTGTATGGTTTACTGGACACTATACTTATTCTTGTCATTACATGATTCCAGGCACATAAACTTACCATCCATCCATCAATCTGCCTGATAGTAATCAGGTTTCTGCACTTTGAAATAAATGGTCCTAAATATAATAACCCCATTTTTACATCCAATTTTTTCCCCTCCCTAATGAAGCCAACCCATTTTTCTTTGTATTCCTAAGTATTGCAGCAACACTAAGATTAAGTTGTACAACTCAAAAGTTACCTAACTACTAAAGTGCTTCTTGCTATTGTTTGTTTATTACTTATTAGTAACAAATATGTCATAACATTACAAGTTCAACAGGTCATTAATAAAAGCATTCATACCTTACATAGCTACCAAGGATCCTTCTTCCGATCAAGATCTCCTTGGCGTTGCTGTCGTCATTAACTTGCACACCACATATATGTTGCTAAAGCAACAACTAGCTGTGTGGCTGTTAATTGAGGATTGGTAATGACGATCTGATCATGCAGTCTTTTTGACTAAGAGTTATTACCTTTACTCACTATGGGAATCTAAATCATAACAAATCTTAGATCAGATTGATCCCATCACCTCTTTTTTCAAGATCTTAATCATGTTATTCCTTTAGATTAGGAAGGTAAAATAATTGCTTAAGTGTTACATATATTTCCACACATGTTCATGCTTAACCCTTAAGTTTTGTTGCTGTAATCAATTTCAACTATTTGTCTGTCATGATTGCAATCATAATAAAATCTAGACATTAGTCAACAGTCAAACATTACAAGAAAGGTAATCCATTTTCAAGTAGATTACCAATAGCAGCAATAAGTCCATTGAGGAATCTTTCATCATTTAACATTCAATATTCCTTAGTACAATTGTAAAGTACAATCTCATAGAGTCCAACGTGTCATTCATATCCGACAAGCATATTGTTCCTGCTAGGAGAAGGAATATTGTCCTACTTCCCTTTTTCATAGTGCATACAATTTCATTACAGTCAAATAATTCAAATACATTAATTCAATAGAGCCATTGGTTCCACTACGTCTTGCTCATTGATAATGGATGGTTAAATAGATTTCTGAAATACATTTATCTGTATGACAACATAAGGATTGAGTTCCAAGGAGAAAAGAGCAACACGCACATGCCTATTGGCCCAAGTCATCTCCTGACACCTAAATAGCCCCGCCTCTCTTGGAATCAGGCTCATGAAGCTCGCCTAAGAGCTCTAAGATTTAGGCAACATCAGCACAACAGTTACTTAAATGTAATCTAGATACCTCATGTCGTTTAATGCCAAGAGCCGAGTCAACGTAGGCTCCTTGAGAGACAAAAGAAGATCGTCATCACCCAATTACCTCACAGTCACTAGGAACTGGATACTAAACATCAATGGATCTCTAAGTAACCCTTCCTGCCAACAACTGAGTATTGAAAAATGTCATGATTGCCCTATTCAGATAGAGCGCAACACTTTCTTACTGTACCAATACAGGGATTAGCTGCTTACCACTTGCACTGCCTATAATGGCGAACTGTCATCTCTTGATGGATAGGAAGAATTAATAGTACTTTCTATATTTCACAAGCATGTGTATGCTTAACTTCATCTTTATCTGTCACAGACAACTTTCCCAGAACCAACAGATTTCATGACAACTTTCAAAGACCTCCATCCCAACTCACATGAGATGGGATTCCTGACTTATACAAAAAGTTCACAGGAACAGGATCCCTTCACACCCAAGTTATTGTCACAATACATAGATCTAACATTCCACATAAAAAACAAACATAATAAAGTTCCAACACAAACAAACAATGCCACTGCTACTCACCAGCACTGATAATCTTGCACAAGGAATTGTATGCTATTACAACAAGATCTATCCCAGTTACTCAGTAGTGACAGTGTATCATAGACACAGGTCTAATTATGAGTTAATCCAGATTTCTATAAGATCTAACTCTATTCCAAATTGTCAATATACTCAAGTAACTTGCAAGGACAGTCCTCCTAACAATTATCTCACTCAAAACCTTAATGGAAATATTTAATAGATACAAACTAGATTCCACTTTCATTTCCACAAGACATATCAGTCACAGAGAAATCAGCAATCCAACTGAACTCACATTGAAGTATTAAAATACAACTCTTCAAAGGTGTTGAAGAAGGTTCTTTGTCAACTGGGGTTTTTAGCAACTCTCTTACAAATCCTCATGTCAACTGAATCCCATTTCAAAACAAACAACACACCAGAGAAAATGTTTACTAAAAATATGTTTAGAATGTCCTATGGTACACAGAGACCAAGACTGTAGACAACCTTCTCATTCATAATCTCTCAAGACGAAGATCACCTGTCACAGTTCTAGTCTTTTTCACTTTTGCATAGCAAGATTATGGTTTCAACCAAGACTCAGCAAGGCAACAATTCGAGTTCCATTCATACTTTGTCAACATAGAGCACAAACGCAATCTATCAAGACATCTATATTCAGTGAACAATCCTCACCAGACAATATTGAAGTCCATATATCCCTGTCAACACAAGATATAAGTGATCATTGTCAACATATGACATAACACAACATAAAGTGAAACGCAGAGTCTCCTAGAAGATCAGGGTTCCCAACAACTTAAAGCCTTCTCAGAAACAACCAGGTTAATGCAACTCTCAAGCATTAACACAAGGATAGCTGGTGTTAGCATTTACCAAGAGATAGAGTTTAAACAGAACTCTTAACAACAAGAACACTCTTTAACTAGGGTTTCCTCACCATCCCAAAGTCTATTTGCCACAGTTAACATAACTTATTATCAACATTCTTCAATTAAAGTTAAGATTCTATTGAAAACTCCAAAGGACAAGCACAATGTGTTTCCTAGAACCCAGTAGAGTCTTGAAATACCCAAGTTTTTCAATGGATAGAGTAACAGTTCTAAGACTGCAAAGCTTTCCAGGCAATATAGGGAAAATAGCTAGGCTTGTCATCAGCCCAAAAAGCAACATTCAACTAGATGCAATTTAGGGTTTCAAGATAACCTTGGTTGTGGAACCTGCTCACTTAGAGATCAGCCGTGACAAGAAACATGAATTAATTTTAACTCAACTCAAATAAAACTGAAAGCGATGCCTTAAAGATTTAGATTCAAGCATTCAACTTTTTCTTTCTTAACCTTCTAGGGTAAAATCACAACCTATATCAATTGCATGCAGAGAAAGAGAACTCACAGAAGGTTATCATCTATTACCACACAGTGAGAAGATCAACCACAGTCAACCAATACAAGCTCCCTTGAGTCTTTCAAGCCCGAAAGCTTTAAACACAGACCCTCTGTAAGAAATAGCAGATGCAAAATCCCACCATGCTCTTGCCAAAGATGGCATTCCCACACACCATAACCATAACCAACTATTAAAACATAAAATCTTGTGCATTAGATTTTGATGAGTATTTTTATCATTTATGTCACTTGTTAGCTTGTTGGTTATATCTGTTGACCAAAACACTGAGCACTTAGAGAATTTGTTGTATTGTTTCATAAAATATTTGTGAATGAATTTACATACTCTGGGTGATGCGAGCTTTGATAGTACATCAGCTTTTTTTAATATTGTATTGCCTTTTTAATATTTTTTTTCGTATAAACTTTAGGGATCCTTAGCTTGAATCCCTGTACTTTAGTTAGAGAAATGTGTGGCTTTATTGGATAAAAATAAAATTTGACAGGAGATGTTATCTTTCTGAATAACATTTTAATAGGAGTTTTACATTTTGTACCAATTGGGAGTTGCATAGTTTTCCTTTGTCTTTCTAAACAATCTGATTCCTACTTTGTAAATATGCATTGGAAAAAATGCTCTTAGATGTTTGATGTCTTCTGGTAATTCCATTGTCCACACAGAAGGGTCCCAGCCTCTCTCCTGGTCTATCAGGATAAAAATTGCTTTGGGTGCAGCAAAGGGCCTGGCATTTCTTCACAGAGGGGCTGAAAGACCAGTTATTTACCGAGATTTTAAAACATCAAATATCCTGTTGGATTCGGTTAGTACCTACAACTTCAATACTTAGATGGTTCAGTATTTGGGTGTCTGATTCATTTTAATAAAAGGTGATTACTTGAGGCAGGAATATAATGCCAAACTGTCAGACTTTGGACTAGCGAAAGATGGACCTGAGGGAGACAACACTCATGTGTCAACTCGAGTTATGGGAACATATGGTTATGCTGCTCCAGAGTATGTTATGACTGGTAAGCACTCTGTTAAGACTAAAACCAGTGACAATAATGTTTTTTCCAGGAAATTTTAAATTTGATTCTGGAACTAAGTGAACAAGGCTACTGCCTTGTATATAAGGGAGGTTGTAGAAAAATTCATGAGTTTGTTGAGATAATGTCAAATGTAGTTTGATGGTGAACCTATATTCAGGTTTCAGGACATTTGACAAGATGCCTGTATTTGCCTAAATTTCTGAATACGCATATATGACAAAAAATTGTCACTTGCAATGCTGCTTTAGATAAAGCGCAATGTTCCCTCTGTTGGGTTCTACCCTAGTATCTTTTCATATCAGGTCATTGCCTATTACTGTTCTTTACCTCTCCTAAAATCTAATATACTTTATTTGTTACATTGATCAATAAATTATATATACTATAAACAGAAGTAACTCAGACTATAAGCCTGGTCCGGAAGGTTCCCAAACTGAATTTGGGCTCAGGATCCAAAGGAATGTGTCCATAAACAACAATAAAGAAATTAGGAAAATGAAATTATTGTGGAAATCACAAGCATAAACTGTTAGTGTCATCAAAACTTACAAGGATAAGACCATCCTTCATAAGAGTTGAATTTTTTATATTTTAGTTATTTTTTGACTCCTTAGTCTTCTCTATTTTAACTATTTACTGCACTCATATATATTTAGAAATTTGATAGTACCGTGTATTTTTTTACAGAGCATAATTTCTGCTGAGCAGGTATACATTGCAATCAACTGCAGGCAGACTAAGTTTGATGCCTCCCTCTCCCCTGAATTCTACAAGAGCAAAAGATGGCAACATCTACTGTCCCAGACCTAAAATTGTGAAGTCCCAAATTTGAACCTGCATGATTCTTCCAAGCCCATTAACTTGAAGTATCTTTTAGCATCAGAAATAGGTTAGACTTCTTACTCCATCTTGGGCAGCTAAGCTAGCGGCTTTGTACCAAGGCTGTAGCTTCCTTCAATGTCTATATCTGCAGACAATTCTAAGTTCATACAAGTGTATCGATGGATTTGAGGCTCAACAGAATCTATCATTCTTTTTATTCGGGATTATTTCTTCCATTACTTTAAGGATTTTAATTTGGTGCCTGCATCATGTAACATTGTAAGCACATATAAGGGGTAAATGTATCTGCGATTTCCTCCTGTTCCATCCTCTGCTCCCGAAATCTACTACCAACTCACAATTTGTCCAAGCCTGCTCAACAGTTTATCAGCAGCATAGCCTTTCTGCATTAGCTTAGTTATGAAAGTGCTTTAGGAATTAACAATGTGTTTGATAACATTTTTATAGCATTTTTCTTGGATAACAAATAGTTTCCTATTATCAAGAAAAAATAATCAGCAATGCATGTGAACCAGATCAATAATAATACTGTTCTTGAAGAGAAATGCGATTTATTGACATTTTTAATTTTTTTGTAGATTTTATGGTGCTTTTGTAATGCTCTGCTTGTTTGGAACCAATGAAATATTTATTTATATAGTCATCTTGAGTTCCTTTGCTAGGGTCATCTATTAAGCATGATATATATATATATATATATATATCCATGCTGAAGTATGTCAATCATTACAAAATGCATCCGTGTAGACGAATCCTGAATGATGTTATCATAGAGAGGCTTCATTGAGTTTATGCATAAGAAGATGGATTAAAAATGAAGTTTGTGTGACAAGAATGTTGGTATTTCTTGACATTATAATTCATTTTGGAGTGAGTGACTAGTAATCTTTTGATGACAACAGAAATATAATAATTTGATGGGTTGTTTGATAAATCAAATGAAGAAAGTGAGTTGTCTGTTATAAGTGAGTAGAAAATCATTAATTTGTTCTACTATATTTATGTAAAAGATCAAAACATTTCAATGCTCTCTCTCCCGTATTGAGATTGGAATTATTCTACTACTGAAATGAGTACAAACATTTTGGGGTTCTGAAAATTATGACAGAAGCTTACACACTAGTTCACGGATTTTCATTTGTATCTGTCTTTTTTGTGGGTATGCATATGTAAATTTATTGAAATGACAGGCACCCAGTTACTTTCCAACAGGCATCTTTTAGAAGTAAGGTGGTCCTGAAAAGGATGGCAATTCCTAAATCAGCCCATTGGAGTATGTTACCATCAGTCTCTAATACAATGAATACACTTCTGAACCTAGTTTTTCTGGCATTCTATGTTTCAGGGCACTTATCATCTAAGAGTGATGTCTACAGTTTTGGTGTTGTGCTACTTGAAATGTTGACTGGTCGAAGATCCATGGATAAGAACAGACCAAGTGGTGAACATAATCTGGTGGCGTGGGCTCGGCCTTATCTTACAGAGAAAAGAAAACTTTACCGTCTTATGGATCCCCGGTTGGAGTTTCACTATTCTGTGAAGGGGGCCCAGAAGGCTGCTCAGATAGCTCATCATTGCCTAAGTCGAGACCCAAAAGCCAGGCCTCTTATGGACGATGTTGTTGAGGCTCTTACACCTTTGTTAAATCTGAAAGATATGGCAAGCTCATCATTGCATCATCAAGTTGTACAATCTGTTCATTCAGGTCGCCATCCACGCATGGCAAATGGAAATGGACAGTTACCTTCGAAGAATGGACTCCCTAGAACCAGTTCTAAGGATGCCTGTATGTCACCATGTCAGCATTCCCCCAGGCATAATGGCAAATGATTGTAGGTACTGAAGCGCTTTTTAGTTGTTGCTTGAATTTGCATATGAATGGAAATTCTGAGACTGATTTGAAATTTACCAAGGCATGTCAGAAGGGACATCTTTTACACAGATTATCTGCTCATGACTTAGATGTCTGAAGGGGTGCTTGTTTGATAGACAATTCAGCCTATCCTGATAGTAAGAAGAGTCTTGGTCTATCTAATGTCAAAAGCATGTGTGATTGATCTCGGGGGACATACAGCACAGACTACAGCTTCTCTATGTTAAAAGGAAAAGCCATTCAGGTACTTCCAAATATTACTTTCACAAGGAGGCACACTACACTTGGTGGCAGAAATTTTTCAAGGTAACTCCTTTCAAGTTTTTCTTCTGGGCTCTTAAAATCTATTGGTACTTTGAGAGTGTACTTTGTAACATCTCTACATACAACTTTTGGAAACCAAAGGCATTTTTTATTGAAGATTTTGTTGTACATGGCTATGTTCCCTAAGATTACTGGTTTCCCACTTCGACTCCAAGCATTTCTGTAATTAATTCTGATTTCATTCTTGATTTTCTGGAGTCTGCATAAAATACTGAAGAGGCATCGATCTCTGAGCTATACACTGTATAGGATAAGACACCATTAATGGTAAAGGCCTTTGGTACCTTCTTCATTTCTGAATTTTGGCTTACTCAGTGGGGTGATATTTTGTCATCCTTAGATTCATAATGAGTACTTCACATCCAAAATTTTGAGTGATGCTGCCTGCACTATGATGTTCAACCTCAAGAAAAGAATGGTCTAGTACAGAGCAAATTCTATGATAGCCCCTTCAGACATGATCTTTAGCTTCTTTACAAACGAGAAAACATTTCAAAATTAATTTATGTGCTTTTGATCAAGCAAGTAGAGAACCATTCAATTTGCAATTTGCCCGAAAAGCACAAACATTTACATGAATCTTTATGCCACAAATAGTAAATCTGAAATTTCAGTTGTCTCTGTCAAATTGGCACATCTCAGTGTAATGGCTTTTTGTAATTTATGTTACCATGTACCATTTCAATATTCCCCATTAGTTATCATCATTTTCATGTTAGTTTCAAATAAATTTTCCTGTTTTTTAATAATAAATTTTTGTCATTCGCTGTATCAATTTAGTTATGATTTATGAACTACCATGTTTACCTGTGAGATCTCTTTTATAAAAGTTCCTTGGTAGTTGATGTAAATGGATATTCATTTGTAACCAATTTACAAATATATTTTTAAACATATCTATGCTGATCTCATTGTTATCCACTTTGTTTGGACAACTGTACTTTGTAATCAATCTGGTGTTATAGGCTGCTATTGTAAGTGTCTTGTCAGTTAGGTTATTTAAGAAGTTTTTTAGAATCTAGGAAAGAAAATATTACGGCTTGTTTGTTTTCAGATAATTATATTATTATTGCCATAGTGTGGACACTCAGGCTCGTCAAAAACTCTTCAAGTTGTTTTTTGACTTGGATTCGGTTGAAAAGCTCAGCTAAAACTTAGCAAGTCTTGGCTATTAGATTCAACTGTCTGCAAGTCTCAACTGTAGAGTTGCCGAGCCCAATTTGGACTCCAATCTGTGAGTCCTTGTTGAGACTTGCCTAGTTTCAACTTTCAACACACTGATAATTTCTTTCTTGTTAGTTGGTTGTTCTTGTTACACATTTGGTTATGGGTACTCAGTTTGCCAATTTATTTATCCCAACCTGAGTTTCAGCAGACTCATGAGTCTTGGATGTTAGAATCGGCCATTCCAGACTTACCAAGCCTGACTCAGATTCGGATCCACAAATCCTTTTCGAGTCTCACACATTGATTATTGCTTTCTTGCTAAGTTGCTGTTCCTGGTACACGTTTGGATATAGGCATGCAGTTCCCCAATTCTTTTTCTAACTCAAGTTTGGTACAGCTTGGGTATGGGCCTAGAAAACACACAAGTTCTTACCAAATAATCGTATTTAATCATGATATGTATAGCATAAATAATATTTAATTCAATGCTTGTCAAGAGAGAAAATTTTCAGTCCATATTATTAGCTTGGAGTTTCTGGATTTGATTGTGTAAGTATTTTTTCATCAACGTTTTGAATCATACTCCATGATCCATCATTAAAATGAAGATAGTGAAGGAAAAGAAAAATGAATCCAAAATGTTTAACGGAAAAGTACTTGGTCAAATCCAGAAACTCAATGCTTTTGTTTCAGTTTTTTAATATATATTTTCTCAATTTAAAAATGTCTACTTTATATTCGTTGTTGAGGAACCTGAAATCAGTTTGAACAAGGCACGGGGGTATTTGTGTAGGGCAGGAAAAATCAGTACCCAGGCCATTTAGATATATGAACTGATCTGAGACCAATAACCTTTTGAACCAGGGTAAGGTACGACTCATAGTTTACATACTCTCCGATTACTCTCCGAGTAGCCGAGTAATCTCCAAAAAATTTGCATGCTGAGTAATTTCTGCTTTTACTCGCGGGCAGTATGCAGATGGATTTTCTCCCGTCAAATTATCGAGTAATTGCCAGTAGCTCGCAAAAAATCCACAAACTTGGCGTGTTTGTGTTTGTATAAATATGTCTGCTTGTGTATATGCATGCAAACTTGGCATCCTGTGTATGTTTATAGATATGTATGTGTGCACAGTGCAGTCTTGAGTATACCCATACATAAATATCCACACACATTTGCCAAGTATTTGTCGAGTATTTGCCAAGTTTTTCCCGAGTCAAAATTTTTGGGCTTGCCGAGTACTCTCTGATTCCGAGTATGTAAACTATGGTACGACTTACAGGGATCCAGGGGTAGAAATGGGTAACAAAGCTTTTTTTCTTTTTGTATTAAATCATTTTGGTGTAATGAATACGAGATTTCAAAGTCCACGAGATAGAGAAAAGTCGTAGATAAAAATAAAATATCAACACTTTTTCTCCTAGATAATTTGTTCTAATTTTAGATACAATGC
The DNA here is from genome assembly GCA_007258455.2 of Sequoia sempervirens. Lineage (NCBI taxonomy): Eukaryota > Viridiplantae > Streptophyta > Pinopsida > Cupressales > Cupressaceae > Sequoia > Sequoia sempervirens. The sequence goes on along the minus strand of VDFB02000009.1, from coordinate 31,391,439 downwards.
TAATATTCCTGATGAAATGAGTTTTAAGAATCACCATTGCCAGCTAAATATACCAATATGCTATGATGTCTTACAATTCATACCTATTTCAGCGCAATTTTTTGAGCTTTGATCTAATATACTGTTCGAATTGATAGTCAATGAACAATATGGATTTGTCGATTGCAATCGTTTTGGGCTCATTTGGCTACTAAGTGCCTGTGCTACAAACATTTAAAATACAATAAAGGTTTTGCTAAGCATGCAGTATATGTTCGAAGCTTTGAGGTTCAATTTGTGAACTTCATTTCCGTCACTAAGCCGACTCGAACACAGCATTTCAGGTTCCAAATCAAACAAATTGTACATTTTGATGATTTTATGATTTTTTTGTTTCTTTTAAAACAGAATAATTATGAATTTGTTATCATAGGAATCCATCTTTCATGGGAAAGAATGGTCCATTTAGCACTCATTGCATCTAGGTGATGCTTACAGAGTTGAAGCAGTGAGATTTTTGAGAGGTTACTCATTCCAGTTTCCCAGAGATTAAACATCAGACTATTCCAGTTTTACTTTTGGGACTATCTTAAAATTTTAAAATGTAACCAAATTAATAATTAATAATTATTATGCCCAGCACCCGACGTCGCCACATCCGTAAAAAAACAAAAAATTCGAAAAAATAAGAATGTTAAAAAACAGAATAATTTTTCAATATTCTTTTATTATTTTTTTCAAAAATAAAAAATGAAAATTCTTAAAACAAAAATATATTAATTATAATATGTTGTATTAGATAAGAAATATACTATATATTATATAATATAGATATTAATATATAATGTATATATATTAGGTTATTTAGATTTATATATTAATAATTAACAATAATTTATATTATATATTAATATCATATAGTTATATTAATATAATATTTCTATATATATAATCAACTTTTATATTATATATAACATTATTTATATATATTAATAATAATTAATAATCTTATTATATGGAGATTTAAATTATTTATAATAATATATTATGATGAGATTTGTAATATAATAATATATTGATTTAATATATAATATAATTTATATTATACATTTATATATACAAACAATACTTATATTATATATTAAGTTATTTATATATATTAATAATAATTAATAACTATATTATATAAAGATTTAAATTACTTGTAATAATCTATTATAATGAGATTTATAATATAATAATAATATATTGAATTAGTTTTATATTAATATTTGATAGATCATAATATAATATAATTAATAATATATCAATTATTATTTTAATATTTATTATCTCTTTTTAAAAATCAATATTTAGGTTTCTAAATTTTTTAATTAACACTAATATTCATTAAATTTTATTATCTTATCTATTTAAAAAATTCTATATTTATGTTTCTAAAAAACAAAAAAATTAAAATTAAAATGAAAAATCTAAGAAAAAAACAAAACAATCAAGAAACGCCAAATATCCATTTATATCTTATTATCAAATATTTTAAAAATTATAATTATGTTTTTAAAAACAATTTTTTTTTAAATAAAATAAAATTTTAAAACAAAAAACAAAGATTGCGTTCACAATTTAATATAGTGATCCATTTTTAAAATAATTGGGAAAAGATGGCAACCATACCATCCTCTCTTTCTAATTTTATATTTATTATTTAAAATATATTATTAATTCATTATATTTTAATGAAAATATTATATTATAATAATAGTAATAATATAATATTAATATAATATTATATTGCAATAATATTAATATAATTTTAGTAATACTATAATATTAATATTTATAATATAATCATATAATATATATTATTAATTATAATCTATTAATTCTCATTTAATATTTAAGTGAATATTAATGACTGTTGCATTGTCATGTAAATTAGCATATGTATCTTAATATTAATCTATATAATATAGACATTCTTGAGGGTATTTTTTAATAATGGATTTTTCAAAAATATTAAAAAAATTACAAATTTTTTTAAAAAATATTCTTAATTTATTTATTTAAAAAATATTGAAAAACAAATAAAAAATAACACCAAAATAGAAAAACACATATGGAATGAAAGAAGTTAAAAAAGGAGAACATTTTAATGTTCAAATGTAATTCTTTGTAAACAAGCAAATATATAACCTATATATAAAATATACCGAGAGATGTATCCAGACGTTGAATTTTTTCAACTTTAATTTTTATTAAAGCTGAATGATGAAAAAATTAAACACCTCAAGACATCTCAACGTATTTTATATATGGGTTATATATTTGCTAGTAACAGTCGCAGTGTGCATAACACATTGAATAAATTAATATATTTATTAGGGTTATGATTAGAGTTAGCATTTAGGATTAGGGTTTATATCATGGTTAGGGTTAGCATTAAGGTTAGGGTTTGGTTTAGATTTATTATTATGATTAGGGTTAAGGTTTAGTGTTAAGGTTAGGTTTATGGTCATAGTTAGTGTGAGAATTATGTTAGGGTTAGGGGTAGAATTATGGTTAGGGTTTGGATTATAATTATAACAGGTTTCAAGTTATGAATAAGGCTTTGGTTAGTGTTAAGGGTAGGGTTGGAATTACTATTAAGGTTTGGATTGGAATTATAAATAGGGGTAGGGTAAGGATTTATATTTGGTTAGGGCTATGGTTTGGGTTAGGGTTAGGGTCAACTTTAAGATTAAGGTTAAGATTAGCATTAGGGTTAGGATTTGGTTTACGATTATGATTATGGTGAGGGTTAGGGTTTAGACTTATGATTAGGGTTATAATTAGCGTTAGGGTTTAGTGTTATACATTGAATAAATTAATATAATTAGGGTTATGATTAGGGTTAAAATTTAGGGTTACGATTTATATCATAGTTAGGGTAAGCATTAGGGTTAAAGTTTATACCATGGTCAGGGTTAGCATTAGATTTAGGGTTAACCATTTAGGATTAGGGTTTAACATTTAGGTTTATGATTATGGTTAGGGTTAGGGTTTAGGCTTATGGTTAGGGTTATAGTTACAGTTAGGGTTTAGTGTTAAGGTAAGTGTTAGCATTAGGTTTATGGTTAGGGTTAGAACTTTGTTCTATGGTTAGGATTATGTTTAGGGTTTACATTAATGTTCGGGTTAGGGTAAGAATTATGGTTAGGGCGAGGAAATGGGTAGGATTGGGATTATTATTATGATTATGATAGAATGATAGAATAATAGTTATGTTAGGTTTAAGTTCAAGATTAGGATTAGTGTTAATGTTAGAGTTCAAATAATGGTTAGGCTTAGGGTTTACATTATGGTTAGGATTATGCTTAGAATTAGGGTTTGGGTTATAGACACACACACACACACACAAATCTGTGACACATTTAGTATTTCATATATTTGTGACACATTCATTACAATTATTTTTTCACATATATTTGCCTCACATCCACTTCAAGACATTATTTAATGCTACACATTTTAGAAAGCCACGCATATTACAAATAAGTAGTAGAACAAAATATGTTACGAAAAGTTAAAATTTAGATTTATGGATGTCTTATCTACTACTACACATCACTTCAATCTTTTCTAAAAAATATTTCTCTTATATTATAATATAAGTTAAACCAAATTGGTAAACTTTTCTAAAATGAGTAAAATGTTTGTAAAAATTTGTCAAAAATTATATCATATGTATTTGCCACACATTTAATATTTCATATATATTTGTCACACCTCCATTTCAAAAATATCTTTAACACCACACAATTTAATAAACCACATATATGAAAATTAATATTGTTGTACGTTGAACTTATATAAATCAAAGAGAAAATATGTTTCACTACAACCAACTTGAATAACTAAGAAGTAACTATATGAAAAAAACTTCGTCATAATGATGTAAGTACATCACTTATTCTTCAATGATGAGATTGGTATTGCGACCTTTATTTGCATAATGATCATGATATATTTCTTTCATCATAGATGGAAATGCAACTACTTTTATAGATGTCTCATTAACTACTTTTGCAACATCTTCCATTTTCAATATTTCTAGTTCTTCAACATTGTCAATCATTAAGGTTGTGTGTTCAATATCTTTGACGATTTTTCTGCAGGACTCTAAAACAGACCTTGCACATTTGTCCACATCAGTTTCAAAAACTTCATTCGAGTTTATAGAGGCATTTGGGCTTGCAACAATGATTTTTGATTTGTTCTCTAGAACATCCATAGTTTGAATTCTTTGCTGATTTTTTTTTTAAATATTAGTATTTAGGAATATGAGAATAAAACTATCCATAATTTGTGATAAAATAAAAATTGAAATTAATAATGTTTAGTAATACACACTATGAAACAAATAATGTAAACACTTAGAATAAGATATTAGTTGACTTACAATGTTGAAATGTCACCAAAATCATTTGAGATACCAAAAACAATATATATAATTATAAGGAAATGATGTTACATAGATAAATTTAAACATTATATTTTATTAAACTATGAATAAAATACATACAATGACATAATAAATGTTGATATATTTTATACAGTAGATGATTAGTTGTGTAATTACCAAACTCTTTCAATATAAAAAAATGAACATGTAGATTTTTACTACCAAGCATTTGGATCAAGAGAGAGAAAGGATCATGATATTGTTGATTAATTAGAGAAGTACAAACAACAAAAGTGTGTTGACAATATTTATTACATCAAATAATTTCTAAGGATTTCAATCTGCTCTCTTCTTTTCTTCTAGCAACTTGTTTTCCTCTCTTCATTTTTTCATATCTCATATGTGAAGGGTGGCATAATTCTTAGTCCTTGCAAAGATTTGACATGTGATATTGCCACAAATGTGAGACCACTTCTTTCGGTGGGACCTATATCAATAGTAGCTTTCTCTAGTGTCAGCCCTTGTGACTTGTGTATGGTTAAAGCCCAAGCTAATCTCAATGGAATTTCTTTTGTGCTACCCCTATCAATTGCTGGAATTGGAACTCTTTGGGGATGACGATCATTGAAAGAAATTCCAAAGTAAATATCAAAATCTACAAGTAAATATGATGGCAGTAGAGGTGGTACACTTCCAGGTCTATATACAATACTTCGAATATATCTGAGTGCTCCATTGACAAGCCCTGCTTCATTCCATAAGTTCGAAGTTAGCATTACCCTTGCATTTTTGCTGAGTAATAGTTTCATGTCGAGCTCATCACTTCCATCTCCATCTATAGAACTATGTGTTGTTTTAAAAGCAATGCTTCATGCAATGGGGTTTGATAATGATAATAACTTTTTCTTATTATGATTGTGCACATTATCATTTGTTGAAAATAAATGAACACTATTTTTGAACTCGCCATTTTTTGTAGTATTCATGTTTGCATTGGATCTTGACATAAGTAACATCCAATCATCTATTGTAGGGTTCACATCCCTTATGTTTGATAGAAGAACACATAATCTTTCTTGCTCATTGCTTTGTCCATCCTGTCTGAAAATATGACTTAAAGTAACTACAATTTTGAATTCTTCCCATAGTAGCTTTGCATGTCTTTTGCTTTCGTATGCTGGTCTATCATTGACAGGAGGCAATTGTGCCAAATATCCAACCAATATCATAGATATGCCTGAAAAAATATTATAATATGTATATTAAAAAATATTTACTTTGAAATTAGTATTCTAATAGTAAGGAACAAAGTATATTACAATGTAGATCTCTTATTCTAAGAAATTTAAATACTAGCATACCTCCAAAAATTTTATGGCTATTTTCTGGAAATGCTTGTCGAAGACGAGAGTCTATGTTTTGGAGTAACCTCTCTCCCAGGAAGCTCATTTCATCTATCAATATATATTTTATGTGAGACATTTCCTCTTGTAAACTTGCAAGTCTCATGCCTTGTAGCTCACTGAATTCTTTTATCAGTATTCTCAACTTAGAATGAATTGTTGATGCTCCAATGCTGAATGCTGCAACTCCCGTCGGTGCAAGTAGAAGCAGAGGAGAGCATTGTGGAGAGGCTGCATTTTGTAATGCTTGACTGATTGCACCAATTAAATATGACTTGCGTGTTCCTGCTGTGCCTTGGATTATCATATATAAGGGTGATGCATCTTGACATGTATGATAGTGGGAGATTATGGTGTTAATTGCTTTATTTTGTTTGTCACTAAGGTTTCCATAGTGCACACATTGTGGTATCTCATCATGAATAAGACAACCGATATTTCTCATCAAGTTAATGAAATTTGCAGCTTCATTTGTGTATTGTTCATTTGAAATTCTTGAGACCAATCTGTTTGTCGATCTATATCTCTTCTGCCCAACATATCTATCTCTAAAACTTGCATAATCTATCCACAATGAAGTCTAGACAAAATATCCCATTTGTTCTCTATAGTAGTACCTTGGACATTATCGTTGTCTTCATATTCGGAATCAGTCTCATTGTCAATATTTTAAATATCTCCTCTTCTTTCTAGGTGGCATTGATTATATCTAAAGTTATCCCATGTGGCAACTATAGAATCATCATTATTACCAATTGATATCTGTGTGAATGTCACGAAAAGGTTTGTAAAGCAATAACTCTGAAGAGAAAAAAACAATCCATTTTTCTGAGTGACGTGCAAGAATTGATTGAAATCTAGGAAAGACTCTTACAATAGCTGCTATTTTTCTTGGACTCCATTTATTGTCACCTCTCATTTTTTTGTTATATATCCATGATTTCACAACATTAATAAGGCACAAAGCTTCCATAAATTGGGGCCTATTCCTATAAGCATCGATGAAGGTTATGGTCTACTCCTCATTCTCTTCATCAACATTTAAGTCTACACGTTTGAATACTTCCTTTAAAACATTTAAGTTGACAAATAATCTACTACTCTGTACTAATGGAAGTTCTAGTAGCATGACTTGTTTCTTGGGCTCCAATATCTCTTTCTATAGTGTTTTAGTGAGAATCCGTCTATAAAATTTTGATGCTAAATCATCAGGATTTTCTACATTTGCTAGTCGAAACAACATCTGATGGTATGTCTTGAACTTCTTTCAGCTTTGGCTGCATACTTTGTGATATACTTAATTACGAATTGTTTCGACATAACAAGTTGCCAATCAATATTTTCTCTCCAAAGTTGGAGTATGTAACGGTTGTATGAATTAACTCTATCATCATTTCTGAATGCCTCAAATTTTATCTCGCTAGTTTCTAAATCTTTATATATTCTAGATCCTTCTAAATTCAATGGACATGGTGCATTATACCTATACGTCATTAACATATTTTCTTGGTAAATTGATGCAGTATAGGGGTGACAAATCATTCAAAATGTAAATCAAGTTGTTATCAACCAGACCTCAAAACAAATCAGATGATTTCCTCAAAAAATCACCTTTTAACTATGCTTTTCCTTGTAGCATATGCAACTCGGTTTAAGGGATTTTTCAACCCAACTTCCCAAAACACCTAACACACATATTAGTGAATTAGATACCCTTTTCAGGGTTATACAACATATGTGAGAACTAACATTGATTCCTTTGGACCAAAATTGAGATTCAATAACATACCCCGTTCTAGGCTAGTGAATTAGCCCTCTTTTACAAAGAGAGTGCCACCTATTCACCTGATCTTCTCTCAATCACCTTGGAAAGTCTTTTATTATGTCACAAAACAACAAATTTCAATATTAGTTTTCCCATTTAAGGCCTTTATAACATTGTTCTAGAAAACCCCCACTTTACCATGCAAAGGCATAGGGTTTTTAGGAAATCACACCTCTAGGGCTTACCCAATCAAACAAATGATTCAAACACCTTAAAAATCACCTGCAAAAACTCATCAAACATTCACAAGACTAGTTCTTTCATCAATTTTTCAAAACCCTATCATGGTTCCTCATTTTCACAAGGGAAAAAACACTGCCCAACACTAGAACATCATACCAACACCATTCAATTGAATCTCCTTGATCCCAAATGCATTCAAAAATATAATCTAACATGTTGCAAGTCAATCCACCGAGCCACAATATCAAATAGTAGGTGGATTGATCAATACATTATGTTTTGCCTTTCAAACCCTTATGATTGTGTAACAGGGCAATCTAAGCAAAATGGAGAAAACTCAACCCAAACACTGAATTAGGAACTCAAATCAACTCCAAATAAGATTAGAATCATATACCTTCAAAACATGGAAGCCTTCAGATCATTCCACACCTGTACGGGTCTGTAAAAAGAGAGTAAAGTTCATAAAAATAGAAAAATAATAGAAAAATGACCTTTTTTGATGAGAAATCTTCACAATGTTCTTCAGCCAACTTTTGGTTCGATACTTAAAGGCCTTTAAATACATTTTCCCTCCAAGATACAACTTTCCAATGGCTATAACCAAATTTCAAATACTAAAACCCTTAATTATGCTCAAAATTGCAATTTGACAACTTGTCTTGACATGATAACATTACATTTTGCAATTTTTCCTAAACTTGACATCCATAACACAATATCTCTCAAATACATAACAAATGGTCTTGATTGACCTTATTTAGGATAAAAAAACTTAAAACACCCCTATGCCAACCTTGAATCAACTAGATGACCAAATGAACAACCTTCAAGATTTTAATTTTATCACTAAGGTGTAGGTGCTCCTGCACCATACACCCCCACAGAGGAAAGACTCTTGTCATAAGAGTTGAAATGTGTTCCATGCCTTATCATTGCTCCATGCATCCTATAATCAGTAATCTCCTTCAACTGGTTCAAACTTAGAGTTCTCTTGATCCGCTCCACTCTCTTGACTGAGTTCATGTTGAAATGTGCCTGCTTCTTCATGCTCAGACCTGATATCTGCCCCATCCTTATACCTGGGTCAAAACTTGATGTTGTCCTAGTCCCTATACCTACAAACAAAAAATAGTTAGCAATACCTTGCTCTACCTTCTTCTTGGCTTCATTTGCATACTTGTATCCATCCACATTCACTTGTATACTTTGCCCTCTCATTATTGTCATCAGACTTTTGTCCCTTTTCTCACACTGTCCTTTTCTCATTGTTATCAGACCTTGCACATTGTCATTTCCATGTACCACTGTATTATCAAACTTATCAACCCCTATACTTGCAAATCTCACATGCCTTGCAACATTGTTCATGCTTATAGGACACACAATGGTCCCAACAATAATTTCATCCCACTTCACAAACCTTCCCTCAAGCATTGTACCCTGTTTTTCATGCTTATTTAATATCTTCCCATCATTCATTTTTACTGTTTCTGACTTAGGCATGAATTCTTTCTCTACCTTTAAACTCTTAATTGTCCTAGCATCATTTGTTTGTGTTTTTCCTACTGCCCTAACACCATAATCTTGCTCCACACCTGCAAATACACAAGTCTTACTGTCCTTAGGCCTTAAAGGCTCTCTTTTTCCAAAGATGACAACCTTATACTTACCCTTATCTCTTCCATTTTCTTGCAAAGGAGTTAGCTTAAAGCTCTTGTCATCCTTCTTGATAATATAAGTATTTTTCCTACCATCATACATAGACCTTCTGTCAAATTTCCATGGTCTTCCCAATAGCAAATGGCAACAATCCATTAGTAGCACATCACATAAAACCCTATCCTTGTACTCCCCAATTTGAAAATCCACATATGCTTGCTCATTCACTACTAGAGTTTGACTATCATTTACCCAAGAGGCTTTGTATGGTGCTACATGAGGTATTTTCTCTAGTTTTAACTTATCTACCATCTCCCTAGACACCATGTTATCTTGAGAACCTGAATCAATGACCACTTGACATACCTTACCTCTACACTTGCATGAAGTTCTGAATAGACTCCTTTGACTCATGTCTTCCTCTTTAGGTTCCTGCAATAAGGTTCTTCTTACCATAAGTGTTTCTCCCACCTCTGGGTATGCAGGAGTGCTTGAACTTTCACATTCTTCCTCTTGGACCAGTTGTGTTCTTCTTTCACTCTTCCTATCACCACTTGATGTTGAACCTTGGTTTTGAGGACACTTGAAAGATGGGTGTCCAAATTCATTGCATCTATAACACCTACCTGAAAACTCATTGAAATCTCTCCTTTGCCTAAAGTTTGTCCTTCCACCTCTCCAGATCCTCCTCTTGCTTCAGGTGCTTGCTCCTTATTCTTATCAGCATCTTCAAGGTATTCCTTGGTGTTGAAGTTGTTCCTCTGCCCCTAGAAGTGTTGCCTCTTCCTCTTGCTTCCTTCTCTTGTCTCCTCTTGATTTTTTATTTTGCCCTCATTGCCATTTGAAAGCATTGTTCAACTGATTTTGGTGCCAACAAATTGATTTCATCTTGAATGTTATACCTTAGACCATTCAAATACCTAGCTACCATTTCTTCCTCATCTTCTTCATGCTTGGTTCTTATACTTAGCCTATACAATTCTTCAGTATATGCTTGCACATCTAAATCCTTTTGTCTAAGATTTTGTAACCTCTTAAGAAACTGAACATTATAATCACAAGGAAGGAATTTACCTTTCAGTTTGGTCTTCATCCTCTCCCAAGAAGTGATCTTTCTCTTTCCTTGTCTCTCCCTTTCCTCTTGCACAAAATTCCACCACAACAAAGCATTTCCTTTCAGTTTTGTTTTGGCCTTCTTACCTTATGTTCTTCATCAATATCTTCACTATCAAAATAGTTTTCCATGGCTCCAATCCAATCCAGGAGCTCTTCACTGTTGAGTTTTCCTCCATACATAGGTACATCCATTTTTCCATGTCCATCTTTCTTCACAACCTTCAACAACTTCATCATTCTTACATCATCTGGATCCATCTCTTCTTCTTCACTGGAAGTCTCTTCTTCAATTTCACTTTCATCCACTTCCACTCTATTCTTTGCTTTCCATACAACCATCTCTTTTCTCAAGGATTCTATCTCTCTAGCCTACTCATCCATTCTTCTTGCAACTAGACTTCCCTTAGGAGGCATCTTCACAATCTTGCCTCTTCACCTGCCAACCTGCAAAATTCAATTAAAACACCAACAAGGGATCTAATAACTGAGCTCTTATACCACTTTGATGCAGTATAGGGGTGAAAAATAATTCAAAATTTAAATCAAGTTGTTATCAACCAAACCTCAAAACAAATCAGATGATTTCCTCAAAAATTCACCTTTTAACTATGCTTTTCCTTGTAGCATATGCAAATCGGTTTAAGGGATTTTTCAACACAACTTCCAAAAACACATAACACACATATTAGTGAATCAGATACCCTTTTCAGGGTTGTACAACATATGTGAGAACTAACATCAAGATTCCTTTGGACCAAAATTAAGATTCAATAACATACCCCTGTTCTAGGCTAGTGAATCAACCTTCTTTTACAAAGAGAGTTCCACCTATTCACCTGATCTTCTCCCAAACACCTTGTATAGTCTTTTATTATGTCACAAAACAACAAATTTCAATATTAGTTTTTCCCATTTAAGGCCTTTATAACACTGTTCTAGAAAACCCTCACTTTACCATGCAAAGGCATAGGGTTTTTAGGAAATCACACCTCCAGGGCTTACCCAATCAAAAAAATACTTCAAAAACCTTCCAAATCACTTGCATAAACTCATCAAACCTTCACAAGACCAGTTCTTTCATCAATTTGTCAAAACCCTATCATGGTTCCTCATTTTCACAAGGGAAAAAACACTGCCCAACACTAGAACATCATACCAACACCATTCAATTGACTCTCCTTGATCCCAAATGCATTCAAACATCTAATATAACATGTTGTAAGTCAATCCACCGAGCCATAGTATCAAACAGTAGGTGGATTGATCAATACATTATGTTTTGCCTTTCAAACCCTTATGATTGTGTAACAGAGCAGTCTAAGCAAAATGGAGAAAACTCAACTCAAACACTGAATTAGGAACTCAAATCAACTCCAAATAAGATTAGAATCATATACATTCAAAACATGGAATCCTTCAGATCATTCCACACCTGTACGGGTCCGTACAAAGAGAGTAAAGTTCAAAAAAATAGGAAAATAACAGAAAAATGGCCTTTTTTGATGAGAAATCTTCACAATGTTCTTCAACCAACTTGTGGTTCAAGCCTTAAAGTACTTTAAATAAATTTTTCCTCCAAGATACAACTTCCCAACAGCTATAACCAACTTTCAAATACTAAGACCCTTAATTATGCTCAAAATTACAATTTGACAACTTGTCTTGACATGACAACATTACATTTTGCAATTTTTCCTAAACTTGACATCCATAACACAATATCTCTCAAATACATAAAAAATGGTCTTGATTTACCTTATTTAGGATAAACAAACTTAAAACACCCCTATGCCAACCTTGAATCAACTAGACATGACCAAATGAACAACCTTCAAGATTTCAATTTTATCACTAAGGTGTAGGTGCTCCTGCACCATAAATAAAATGATATATTGAAGAACAATATTTATATTTGAAATAAATAAAATTCGTTAGGAAGCATTTACCTTCAAACCAATTTCCCTCTCTTTTTGCATAGACATGCACCTTCTTTGCACATTGTGTGTCTTTATACGATATTTAGAATCTCGCCATAGTCATCATTGAAAGAAGTTTCTATCAGTTGTCTGATGTTTTTCAAACATGGGTGCAGACTGAAATTTTGGTATTCCTAGAACATAAATTTAGATTTTTCAATATCATATTTGTTCTATTTTTAAAGTAACTATATTAAAGAAAAGGTTTAATTTGTTAACTCACTATAATCATACATGTATGTTCTGAAGGTGTGTATCTCATCGAGGGTTGCATGCATGAACTAAATCATGGATATATGATGCAACATAATACAATTGATCTAAATTATTCCAATCTATAGTTTCCATATTTGGTGCTCCATTTAACCATATAAAACCATGCACATGCGCGAATCCCCTATGCTGCCATTTGTATCGGCACCAATAGTCTTTAACATTCATACCATTCTCAAGTATCTCTTTTTTGAAAGTTGAGTTTCATAAATGCATATATTATGCAACAATGTGTGGGTAGTCAATGACATTTTGTTTCCGCCAAAGTTGTGCTTCTTGTGGAGTGCTTGGTGGTGTTCCAGGCATCAATGTGTGCAAATATGGCCAGTACAAGTCTGCTACGATTAATGTGAAAAATATTGTTGGCATTCCAATTTGATGAAGGATGCCTATTAATTCTACTCAACACTTTGCCCAATATGATCTTGTTCCCCTTAAAATGGTTCCAAATTTCATCAATTTGTCTGCTAGATGGGAGTGTGGTGTGTTCTCCATATGTTCACGCAACTCCTGTATTGTGATTGGCATTTCGTGCAGACTTCTTTTAACACAAACTGTTGTGTTATTTTGTGCTCGGTGTCTCATAATCATAATCATCATATAATAATGAAACCTTGGATGCTTTCCAAATCTATTATCTCTATATCATAGCAAGTGCTTGAAAAATTCCTGAAGATGTACTCTCCTTAGTCGTGGTTCCAACCAATCACATTTACCATTGGGAAACAAAGAGGGGAATGTCATGTCAAACAAACCTGGTGTGGTATATTCATTTATGGGAGACGCACCAATGGTAGGCCAATCCACCATCACTGTTGGGTCTACATTAGGATTTCTGACCCATGCACAAATCAACTCCATTTCCCTCTGAGCATTTGGCAGTTTGGATGCCATCGATGTTGTGTACTCTATTATGTTTCTCTCATCTGTCTCCACCAAGGGGCCCACAAAAATAATATCATTTTTGTTTGAATCAAACTCTGTATGCACTGTTTGCAACTCATTGAAAATGTTATGATCTAAATTTGGTGATATATTGTCAAGAGCATTTTCATCAATAATGACATCAGAGTAAAACTTGTCATGCATAATTTTGTACATCATAGGGAAATGTATACATGAGCTCTATTTGTACTGTGAAATTATAGTTTGTTCCACGTTGATCCTTTCTACATACTACAATCATTGGAAGATCTTTAACTAAATGTGGCAATTTTTTTGCCACACTTTCTATGTTCTGTGGAAAACTTATCACGTGTGCTCTATATTTCAATTGACCACTAGTTGCATGTGTCACCTGCAAAATTGGTCTCACATGTGCGATGAGCATTTCTTCCACTTGAGTTAGATTTCCAATTCTACCGGTTGGTCCCTAGGATCCATATTGTTTTCAACTGAGAATCTATGGTTGCCTTTTTCTTGTCTGCATCTATTACAAACAGGACCTTGGGGACTACGAAAGACGCTAATTCCAATGTAACATTCTTGACAAATATAACACATCGTTGGTGATGCCAACCTATCTAATTTATTAGGAAACGACATCTGAAATTTCATGAAATTCATTTCTAGCAATCCATTGGCATCTGGGAATTCATGTGGAAGTGATTCGGGAGTTGATCGCATTGCATGTTGATTTACATTTTCTGGTGTTTCTACAACACGTTCTACTGACCTAGAAGCTTCCTCTTCTATGTTCCTTTCAAAATCTGCTCTATGTATATTCATTTCAATATTGTCCTGATGTCTAATTTGTTCTGTTTCCCCTAGTTCGAGATTTTTTTGTACTTGTCCCTCATTATATCTAGAGGACATACCTCAACATCCTTTTGTTCTCTTATCAATTGTTGTGAATGTTCCTCCTCAGATGTGCGTTGGCGTGTATTTCTATTTGTGTCTCTATATTGTGGGTTGTCCATATCCTGTCTTTGAGAATTTGAGTGATGCTCAGGCATTTGGTGGCCTATATTTCTATTAACATTACCCTCTACTATTGTTTCACTTTGTAATTGTTCAATAGTGACCTCTGATCTATGTTTACCATATTGTTGTCTATCAACTTCGTTCATTTGGCCTTTGTACACATCTGCTTGAGCATCTGCCAATTTTTGCATATGACGTCTACAATATGCTTGTTGATATTCTCTATTGTATTGTTTTCTTTGCTCCTCTGTCTTGAAGAATTTTTTCCTCGGTCGAACCATAGCTAAATTATATAAAAATACATAGAGAACTTAAATAAATAAAAAATATTTGTTTATATTATCCTCATAAAGATAAAATTTCAAAAATAAATAGAGTGTGCAATAAATATTAATGTACAAAATAAATTAATAGTATAAAAAAATAACTCAAAAATAGAACTTCTAAAAATAGTAAAGACATAAATACTTAAAAAATGTGTTCTCATATTCTATGTATTGAGCTTTTGATACAAATTTGTACAACTTCCAATCCACTATTTCAAGTCTTTTTGATGTCATACATATTTTTATTTTGATAAAAACAAAATTTTATTTATATTTTAATAAATACAAAACTGTTTATTACATATTACAATTTTTTGTTGTTGCATAGTACTATGACTATTTCTTGCATTACATTTGGTTGAGATATCTTTGAAACCCCTGTATAAGTAAATCAGAGTTTCCCTATTCGTATTGTTCATTATAAAATATCTCCCTAACAAGGCCCCCAAATGCAACAAGTATGGCAACTGTGGCGTAACATGTTTCAACTGTTTCTTGAATTGAAGTAACGTCTCTGTCTTCAATTGCACGTAGACGGGAGGTTATGAATTTAAGCCTGTCTATGAGTTCCTTGCGTTGATTCATAAGATCTCTTCCCAATCGTTGGAATTATGTACCGTTGAAGTCATTTGAATCAATGCTTGAAAGTGCAAGACTTGTAATTGAGTTGTCCTCAGGATCAGTATCTGGAATGCCAATGATTTCTACTTCTTCTATATGATTTTCCATGACTGAAATCTCGATCATTTCTATTTCTTCAATATGATTTTCCATGACCTAAAATAAATAATAGAAGGATTATTTGTAGATGAGAATAAAATATATAGATTTAAAAAAAACATTATAATATTAGTACTAGCCTTTATTATTATGTTCTTAAACTATTCCCTAACTCTAATTGAATTGTGATAGTAACTCAAATCCTACCTATAATCCTATTCAAATACTAAGAATAACCTCAACCATAAAGATAATTGTCATTATCAACTATAATCCTAATTGTTAATTTTATTTATCTTTATCAAAAAATATTATAATACTATAATATTATATATTATATGATTAAATATTATTTATCTTTATAGCATTATAAATCATGAAAATTATTTTGTCAAAGACTATAGGTCATAGGTCATAGTATTGGTGTAACTTTTAGAGATAATTCAATAACTGTATATGTTAACAATATAAGTTAGTAGTAGTAAATATTATACTATTTAATACTACTAACTTATACTGTTAACATATACATCTATCGAATTATCTCTAAATATTAAGCCAATACTATGACCTATGACGTATAGTCTTTGACAAAATAATTTTCATGATTTATAATGCTATAAAGATAAATAATATTTAAATGATCTATAATATTTCAATAACAATATATATTAACATATAACTATTTTAAAGTATATTTCACTATGCTTGTTTTATAGCTCAACAATTTTTCATTCATAAAATCAAATGTTTGATTAAATCAAATTTATCCTTGGGAAAAAATATTTTTAGTCTTCTAACTAAAACCTATTTTTTCATCTTGTAATACCATCCCTTTTCTATATTTTGATTGTTAGTATCTTAATTTGCAATATAAATCTTTTCTCTTCTACTATTATTGTTCAACGCAAACTACATTACATTCTTCTCCTATACACAAGATTGACATGTTTGAAACTTTATAGAAATAAATGATGTCATGCAAGAGAAATTCTAGGCATTATTAGTGATATTGCATATGAGAAAAGGGAAAGCAATTCAAATGATGTTATGCAAGAGAAATTCTAGGCATTATTATTGATATTGCATATGAGAAAAGGGAAAGCAATTCAAGAAAGATAGCAATTTTTTTTAGATGAATTGGCATAATATGAGTACTAAATAGTTAACTTCTAAAATACTTAATAGTAAAGAGTACTAAATGTGAGTATTAAATAATATAAAGTATTTATAATATGAGTACTAAATAATATAAAGTATTTATAGCAAATTTTTTTAGATAAATTGGCAATTTTTTAAACATTTATAATATGAGTACACATTTTTAAAGTATTACATTACATAAATTGACATATTTATTTTGAAATTTCAACCTTTAAAATTTCATATTCTTATATAAGATAACAAAAAAATTAGATGAATTTGATATACAACCCTAAAAAATATATATATCTATATTTTGATGTCTATATAAACAAAAATCTAACCCTTAATTCAAATACATCTTTTAAGTTTTCTTCCTTTTGCACTCAAATGAATCCTCCTTATTTGTTATGCAATACTGAAAATGAAATCCAATAAGCCTTAAGTATAATTTGTTTGGGTTGAGGAATGTTAAATAGTAAATCTTCCATGAAAAGATTCGAAATGAAATTAAGTGACTAATGCAGTTACAACAGACAATATAAATTCACACCTGCAAATGATCAAAACTCTTTGTAACTGTATGCTCAAAATTCTTGATTTTTTCTAATTTCAAATCTCATCCTGACTCTTGAATCAACTCGATATTAGAAAACAAAGTCTGCCAGGAATAAATAAAACTTCTTCCACAAAAAAGTTACACTGAGTAATGAAGAAATTATGGATAAGATATTGAATTAGCTGCCCCAAAAGAAATCAGCGCTAATAATAGAGGAAACAAAGGTTTAAAACTAGAGTCGTTTCAAATAAAATATTTAAGCCGCCACCACTATACTCGTCATGCCTGAAGCCGTCACAGCAAATCTGACAAAAGAACAGAAACTGACACTCATGAAGGAGCCGCCTAAAATGAAAAAGCCGCCTAAAATGAAAAGTTATCAAGTTCGCCCGAAGCTTATTAATAAATTCGTCTTCCACCTGTAGCCATCTTCATTTAGACTCCCATTCAATATATGAAACTGAAGCAGGATATTCATATTTGTTAATCCACTATCTATTCCTCCTATTAATAACTGGCATAATACGAATCATTTCTTTTTTCTTACACCATTACATTCGCTGGCCTCGTATAGGGGCTGCTGTCATTATAGGGTTACGTCTCTCGGCATAAAAAATTGTTACACTGAGTAATGAAGAAATTCTGAATAAGATATTGAATTAGCTGCCCCAAAAGAAATCAACGCTAATAATAGAGAAAACGAAGGTTTGAAACTGGAGCCGTTTCAAATAAAATATTTAAGTCGCCACCACTATACTCGTCATGCCTGAATCTGTCGCAAAAAATCTAACAAAAGAACAAAAACTAACACTCATGAAGGAGTCGCCTCAAATGAAAAAGTTATCAAAATCACCTGAAGCTTATTAATAAATTCGTCTTCCACCTGTAGCCATCTTCATATTTGTTAATCCACTATCTATTCCTCCTGTTAACAGCTGGCAGAATACGAATCATTTCTTTTTTCTTACACCGTTACATTCGCTGGCCTCCTATAGGGGCTACTGCCATTATAGGGTAACCTCGGCGGCGTAAAAAAATTACATTGTAGAGATAAAATAGACTTTTACATTAAGTTGTATTTTGTCTATTTTTAATTTCTATTGTTATTTATTTAAAAGCTAATTTGATTAGAGTATTAAATCTATTATTTTCTTATTTTATATGTTATACATTTTTTATAAGACTTGAGGTTATCTATATTTATTTTAATTTTATAATAGAAATAAGGGCAAGGAAAGAAGAAGCATGTTTAGTTTTGAAGAAAACACACACACATTTGTACAAAGAGGGGAAGTGAATCACCATATGACCAACTTTTTCAATTTATACCTTTGACAATCATAAAACAATAATCAAAGTATCCACATAAGTAAGATCTAACAATAGAGAACACAAGATGCAAACATGATTTTATGTGAAACTCTTGTGGGAGAAAATCATGGCAAAATATTACTTCTATAGGAAACTTCTTACAACTTCTTAGGCACCAACCCACATAAGACACCAATCCCCTCCACTGAACACCAACTGAGCAAGAGACACCGATCTCTTTGAGTGAGAAGCTTCAACCTATGGATCTTCCAAATTAGAAGACACCAACTTTTGAAATATAAAGTGATTATAATGTTGTTGGATTTTCCCTAGATCCCTTGAAGGACTTCAACAAAAATCAATTTGCTTCTTCACACAAATCTGGCCTGAACTTGCTCTTCTCTCATAAATTTGCTGCTATAAAATTTGCTCAAATACGCCTTGTAGATCTGCTTAAATAGCCTTTTATTTTTGTTCTTCATTCAAAGATACTTCTTGAAAATTGATTGTGTTTTGAACCATCTCCCAACATGCTTCTATTTATACCTCTAATATGACTCTTCACCTAAAGTTGGGTGCTTCTATCTGCTTCTAGGGGGTCATACCTTTTTGGGAGCCTTGAAAAAATAATGAAAATTAATTTAGTATTTAATTAAATTTTCAAAATTAGGGCAACACATACGAGAGGGTTGTCTTATTTTTTCTGATTTAATTTTGCAATTGACACTCCTCCAAAAGATGCATTACATGGGTCGGCCCATGTGGGAGATACACCATTATTTTGGAAAAAAAATTCTAGACCATCAACAAGCCCTTTGACATCAATGACAACATTTTTCCAACAATCCTCCCTTTGTCATTGATGACAACCCTATAAAGGAATAATCTTGAAATGCAACAGGATCGTACTTCTCCCCCTGATTGAATTGCTCCCCTTGACTGAAATGCTCCCCCTGACTCTACTCCTCCCCCTTTGACATTGATGTCAAAGGGGGATCCAAGGCTAATCGAATAAGACAATTAATAGATTCCCTTGAATACATGCTTCTCTTGAAGAACTTAGTGAATGGATGAGAGTGACATCACTCCCAATTTCTCCCTTAGGTACTCAAAAGACTCTTTTGGAAGAGGCTTCATGAAAATATCTACAATCCGGTCCTTTGTAGCAACATACTCCAACTTTACTTGTTGCTCAAGTACTTGCTCCCTCAAAAAATGATAATCAAAATATGCTTTGCCCTAGAGTGTATAACTGGATTCTTTGATATGTTGATGGCACTCGTATTATCACAAAGTATGGGATGGGATGCTCATATTCAACCTTAACATCTTTCAAAGTCTATTTCATCCATAAAACTTGTGTGTAATAAGATGCTACCACAATATATTATGTCTATACTGTAGATAGGGAAACTGATCCTTTTTTCTTGCTTAACCAAGATACAAGGCAATTTTCAAGAAATAATGCTCATCCACTAGTGCTCTTCCTGTCATCAATATTTCCCTTCCCAACCCACATCCGTATATGCTATAAGGGTGAAATATTCACCCCTTGGATACCACAATCCAAAATCCATAGTCCCCTTCAAATATTTCAATATTCTTTTGACTATGTTTAACATGGGTTTCCTTCAGAGATGCTTGAAATCATGCCACTAAACCAACAACTTACATAATATCAAGCCTTGTAACTGTGAGGTATAGAAAACTTCCAATCATGGATCTATACATAGTTTGATTTGTTGTAGGAGATTAATTATCTTTTCTCAATTTAAAACCAATAACCATAGGAGTACTTATTGGATTACAATCTTTCATATTGATTTTTTTTAACATCTCTTTAACATACTTGGTTTGAGAAATAAAGATCCCTTTATCTGATTGAGAAATTTGTAAACCAAGGAAGAAGGATAAATCTCCTAGCATCAACATCTCAGATTCCTTTTGCATGTTGGAGGTGAAGTCTTCACACATCTTATCAGTATTACCCCTAAAAATGATGTCATCGACATATACCACAATATTAACAACTTATCTCCTTCATTCTTGATATATAGGTTGTTATCCGCAATTCCTCTTTTGAAGCCTTGCCCTTAAAGATACTTGTCTAACCTTAAATACGAAGCCCTTGGGGCTTGCTTTAATCCGTAAAGATCCTTCTTCAACCTAAAAACATAATCCCCATTCTCTGATAGAATGAATCCTTTAGGTTGTTCAATGTACACTTCATCTTCTATATTTCCATTTAGAAAAGCTGATTTGAAGTTAATTTGATAAACTTTGAAATTATTGAAGCTTGCAAGAGCTAAGAACAATTTGATAACTTCTAATCATGCAACAAGGGAAAATGTTTCTTCGAAGTCTATTCCTTCAAATTGTGCATAGCCTTTGCACACAAGTCTCACCTTGTTCCTTGCAACTTTCCCATCTTCATTTAGCTTGTTTCAAAAAACCCACTTGGTTCTAATGATGTTCTTGTCCTTAGGTCTTGGGACAAGCTCCCAAATTTCATTCTTCTCTATTTGATCCAATTCTTCATTCATAACATTGATTCAATATTTGTCTTCACTTGCTTCTATAAATTTCTTTGGTTCGACTTTGGAAAGAAAACACAAATTTGCATGTTCCGTTGTATTGGCAAGTCTTCTTGTTGTTTGAAGTCTCTAATAGTTAGATCTCCAGGATGGTTCTTTTGAACAAATCTAGATGGTGTCTTGGGTGATGCCTTTGATGGAGTCTTCATATTTCTTTTCTCAACTTCTTAGTTTTTAATTTCATCCTTTGTTTCTTATTCTTTGCAACTTTCTTCTTTTTGATAATCAATTTATTGTGCTATCTCCTTTTGATGCCTTTCTCCATCAATCCTCACATTTTCACTTTCAACAACTTTGTGCAATCTCTTGTTATAGTATTTATAATCTTTGCTCCTTGTGGAATATCCAAGGAAGATAACTTCATCACTTTTGGAATTGAATTTTCCCAAATCTTCTTCATCTCTTCTTATATAGAATTTGCTTCCAAAAACTTTGAAGTAATTTACTGATGCAGACTTTCACTTCCAAATTTCATATGGATTTTTGTTGTTATTCATCCTAATTTGTACTCAATTTAAAATATAGACAGCTCTATGAATGACTTCTTTTGAAAAAGTATCATAGATCTTGGACTCATTTAGCATAGCTCTTGCCATTCTTTGAATTGTTCTATTCGTTCTCTCAACTAATCCATTTTGTTGTGGAGTTCTTGTAGCTGAATATTATCTCTTTATCTCATGCCTTTCATAGTACTCTTCAAATTCATTTGAGGTAAATTCTCCTTCTCTGTCAGATCTAAGACATTTTATCTTCAACCTTGTTTCATTATCTACCAAGGATTTGAATGCCTTAAACTTCTCAATTGCTTCAAATTTTTCTTTAAGAAAAGCTACCTCGGTCATCATGGAATAATCATCAATCAATAACATAAAATAACTCTCACATTGTAAGTTTAAATTAGTTTTTAGTAACTTTAGGTATGCTTTAGTTAACGATTGTTTCTTTTTAGAAACATTGTCTTGTAAATTTCTTTATAAGGAGCTTTTGTCTCCTTTTGTAAACAAGCAATTATGAATATCAATTATCTTTTCAAAAACTCCATGGGACTCCTTCTAAACATATTTTTGTTCCTAAAAATTCTTAATTTTTGACAAAAATCAAGTAGCAACATCCAAACTAGCCTGAGAAAAAGAAACATCTAGTTGTCCCCATATAACATCAACTTCTATTATTTCTTGATCAAATGCACATCAAATTTTGTATTCATATATAAAAAATCACCCTAGTTAAAATACTCAAAAATTTAGCACAAATTTTCAAAATACCATCTATTTAGCCATTTATATATAAAGCTTCTTGCTTGGCCTTAACAATAGTCTCCCTCTTATAGCTCATTACATGCATCCAAAAATGGGGCTCTTTTAGCTTGTCTCTTCTAAAAATATTTTCTCTTATCAACACTTCAAAGGATAACCTCTTTATAGCTTCAAGCTTAGGGGAAACCATGAATTGAAATTTCTCATTATCCTCACAATCTTCTAATAATTTGTCTAATTCATTCTTCAAGGCCAAGAAATTATTTTGCACGTAGATTGCTCTACCAATTTCTCAGTTTCCCTAATAAAAACTGTTGTCAATCCAATATTGTGTATCCCGAGCCATAGATTTCATTTTCTCCATTTGATCAACTTATTTCTTTGATAGAACCATAGGAGGAAAAATATAACCTCTTCATTTTGAATCAGACCGACCAAATGTTTGATATAAGCATGTAATTTTTCTACTTGTACCTTTAATTGAGCTTGTGTAGCCTCATATTTATTCATTCTTTTCACAATTATATTCATGGAACCATGTAATTCTTTAATTTTCTAAACTCTTGATGTTGTACCCAAATTAAAAGTAGCCACATACAAATCTATCTTATTCTTCTCTATTGTAGGTGTGGAAAAATATAAAATCTTGGATCTAGATGAATCATTGGTCATGTAAGACCTTATTTTAGCTTTTTTTTTTCTCTTTGGGTTGCTCAGTTCTACTCAATAGGCTAGCCAAATCCAAATTGGGAGCCTTAATAACTATTGCTTTTGTTTCAATTGTGATTGCAACTAGTTAGGTGTTGTGCAGTCATTTCTAACTTGTCCTAGAGAAGAAGAATGAGGTAATCCTTGTTGAACTTTCTCTACATTTATTGCCTCCCCACTTGGATGTTGAATATTAGTAGGATGTTCTTAATGTCACATTTGTTCCTTAGAAGGAAATTTTGCTGCTATTCCTTGTTGTGTCTGTTCAAAATTATATTGATCAATAGCTTTTTCTCTCATTTCATCAATAACCTTTACAATTTTCTCAAATGTAGATTCACTTTGCACTAGAGGAGATGGGACCAAAGTTGTATTTTCAACCTCTCGATCCTTCAATTATTGATACAATTGCTTAATTTTCTCCAATAATAGGGTCATAATATTTTCTTGAGATACAATAGTGGAAGAGACAACCCCAAGTTGAGCCAATAGTACCTTGTTTACCTCATAAAGAACATTTACTACAACCTCTTTGGGAAAATGGGCAAGGTGAGAAATAAAATATTGTAGAAAATTAGAAGAAGTGGAGAAAGGAAGGGAAATGGATGGGATGGTAAAGGAAATGTTAGACATGGTAGTGATGACTTCAAGATGGATGGGAATCGATATGTTAGACGGAGCTAATGGGCGTGAAGGAGAAGAGGAAAGTGGTGGAGGTGAAGCATTAGGGGATAAGTCAATAGTGATAGGTGAAATGGAAGTAGTGGAAGGAGGGATGGTAGCTTCAAGAAAGTATTTTAGTGGAAATGGTAGAAGAGGGGGGTGGTTGAGTGGATTCAATAACATGAGGAGTGGGAGAAGGAGGAATGGAATCATAAGGTGGAGAAGAAGTAATAGACTGAGGTTGCTTGGTTGAGGTTTCCCTCTTATTCTTCTTAGTTTTCTTGGCATCTTTCCTTTCAATAATTTTTTCCTATTCACTATTTTTTATACATTTTTTTACGAGCTATGGTTGTCTTCCACCCTCCTTGGTCTTCTTTCCTTTTTCTTCATTTCTCTATTCTAAAGGTGTTGAGGTTGCCTCACCTTCATCTTGCTCTTTACTCTCATCCTTATCCTTGGAGGAATCTTCTTTAGAGGATTTTGGTCCTTCCTCTTCCATCAAATTAAATTTTAAATCAACACTTT
Source organism: Sequoia sempervirens (assembly GCA_007258455.2). Classification (NCBI taxonomy): domain Eukaryota; kingdom Viridiplantae; phylum Streptophyta; class Pinopsida; order Cupressales; family Cupressaceae; genus Sequoia; species Sequoia sempervirens. Next base: position 31,366,853 of record VDFB02000009.1, on the reverse strand, counting down.
TATTTATCAAATCATAGGTCTGGATTTTGACCCATCTCCTAGTGAATTTGACCACTAGTTTCACTATCTCTTCTAAATTTGTGACCTCCTCTTCAAACCAATCAAGAAGTGAAATTGACTTATCAAAGACTTCCCTATAATCTTCCTACTACACTAACTTTCCATTATTTACTACTTGATCTAGTGCCATCATGATTTAAACTTTTTTGATGTAGTCCAAAGAAGACCTAGAAAATATCATTTTCCTTACTTCATGTCCATCTAAATTTCCCGATAATCTCCAATATCTAACTTGTATCTATATTGCCTCCCAATGCTTTTTTCAAATGGGTCAAGTTATTTTTTGGCATGATGAAAATTCAAATGAAATAACTATATTTCCACATCAGAGCCTTCTACAAATTGAGAGGAAGGGTAGGCATATGCTCCCTTTCCCACAATGAGAGGGTAAGGAACACCATATTGATGCATATATTTTAGGAGTTTGCTTGAAGTACATAGTTGCCTTGTTACCTCTAGTAATACTATCTTTTTAGTAGGGTATTTGGGAAGCCTATAGGGTGCTCTTGAGAAGCCTTCCAATCTCAAATATGTAAATTTTAAAAATTGAATGTACCAATAACCAAATCTATGACCAACTACTTAGCATGATTGGATAATCTTTTAGTCAAGTCTCCTTACAAAATTCTGGTAATTTATGTTTTGAATGCATTATTGACTCTTTCGTAGTGAGATGAAGAGTTGTGTGATTGCAAATAAAGATAAAAATCATATAATTTAACTTATCCTAAGGCATTACCAATATTGCCTACACAAGTTAGCTCTCTATATTTGAATTTTCTTGCTAACATATTCTATATAAGAGGTCATATGAAAACTATTCGTGTCCATCATCATGAATTAGGTGTGAAAGTTGTCATTGATAAGCTTTGACCAATGAATTTTCTTGTCACCTCTTATTATCTCCTCAATGAAGTATAACATCAAATTCTCAAAGATGGAGATTGCCCCTAAGCCCATGACTCTACTTAACAATGTTGCTAAACTATTGATTTCTACAATAAAGTCACTTTTGCATAAGTTCTTAGGCATTTTAGCAACTAATGCCTTGGGTTTCCTCATCCAATGCTCATTAATAATATTGAGAAATTCTTAGGTTCTAACTCATATTTTCTTTGCTTGCTTCTTGTTTATCTCTATCATGGTGGATGAGTAGGAATCTTGAAAGTTTTTTAAATTTCTATAATGGATATATTTGCTAAGACCCTACCATCTAGAGCAACAATCTTTCTATAATTTGTAAAATAATTCTCCTTGCATTCAATGATTAGCTCTAGGCACTTGACTGATGTGAAAAAACCAACATCTTGTGTGATTCCATTATCCACCAACTTTTTTTCCTTAGGAATACGATTTTTATCGACCATTCTCTCTCTAAAGTCTTCAATATCTATATGCCCCCAATTGGTATCTCCCACAAAGTTCCAACATGAAGTGAGTTTGGATTGGGAGGAAACCCCTTCAAACTCAAACTTCATCTTAGTGACTTGATATTTAGATCTCCATAAAAAGACTTAATATCTTATAAACAATTATTTCATACATCAAAACATCTTATACATAACAATTATAATCATCAAAATATAATAACTTGCATAATAAAAGGTCACCTATCAATTTAAGCCTATACAAACTAAAACCCATAAGAAAATATTCCAAAATTACGAAACTTTTTATTAAAATGATAAATTTGGACATTTACCAAGTCATTGTGGAGTTTTACATAATTTAGGACATTATGAAACTTCTATGGTGTTAGGGATGTAGGAAATAATATTAATCAATCCTTAAAAACTATGCCTTAAACACACTTTACCCATTTTTACTTATCGCATAATAGGTTCTTGTATTGGTGGGAAATTTAAGTACATGAGGATATAAAACACATCAAATTTTGAACCTTTTAACTTTTGCATGTAGAAACCTCAAAAGCAACTATTACGAAGGCTATAGGTTTTTCTGAATTAACAACTGGAAAAATTTATAGTACCGGGAGAACAACTAGATTTTTCATCTTAATAAAGTACCAAATGCCTCTCCTTCCCTTGTTAATGGGCTTATGTTACTATTTACATTATTAATTATTCGACATGTGAAGGAAGACATTGTGTACTTTATATTGTTCATTTTAAATTACTCGGCCACTTTCATCACAATACACGTGTAAATGTCCAAAATATTTGGTGTTATTTACCATCAAGAATGCTAGATGAATTTAGAAAACGGAAACTTTCATTGTCTAATTCAATTGTTAATAAAGATTAAGTCTAAATATTTAATTTTTTGTGCTGCCCTTTGAGGAATTTTTAGAATTAGATGATGTCTGATGGTTAAGATTTAGACAACCTTCGAGGGTTAGAGATCAAGAGGAAGAAGAATAGAAGAAGGAGAGCAAGCAATCTCTTATGATAATGTAGACTCTTTTATCCATAATTCTAGTCTAGGGTATGTGTTACTAACTCCTTTTTATACAACAACTTCTCACCACGTAGTGTCCCCTATTTAGGATAATTCTCATGAATAAGTTCATTTACCTACACAAAGTGTTTCTTTTAAGCATGCAACATTTATAGCACCACCTACAACAAAGACAAGGAAAAAACTTCATTTTCAAGCAAGGCTTTAAAGGAATAGAGGATTTATTCAAAACCCCCAAGGCATAAATGAAAAAGGCCAATAATGGGAATGACTTCAAAGAAGTCAAAATTTATTTTTATAGATTCAAATACAAGATTGAAGAGGGAAGATTTGTTTGTAAGAAGAGAAAATTCTAGTCCACCAGTTTCTTCCATTGAGTTAAGTGGAAATGAGGAATAAATAAACATGATGTAGGAGGCCATGAAAAAGATAAAATAATTAGAGGGACAACTTCTATTATACCAACAACAAGCTATTGGACTAGATTAGTTGACCAAAATAGCAATCATGAAAATAGAAATAGGGGAAGGAATAAGGCCTACTCAAAAGAAATACCCACAAGTGACCTCCCCATGATTGTCCTAGCTAACTATTGCATTGCGACTATGGAAACGAGTTGGGAAAAAAATCAAGGAAAAAAATAACAAAAATAGATAAGGAATTTGAAAGAGTAAAGAGAAAGGTGGAGCATATGGCTACAATTGCACCCCAAGTAGTGAATTATAGACCACTAGCTAGGGTTTACACATTGTTTTTGAAAGAATAATTTCTAAGTTTTCAATTCATGTAAATATATTACAACCTTCCATACTTCTTGGGAACACCCAATACCTTTATTTTTTAGGATTATACCCCTGAACTACAAAATCAATTCTACAAATTTTATTTGCACAAGCATGTAATACCCTACCAGAAAAAATGGAACGTGTTTCTATATATAGGTGATGTCCAATTGAAATATTTGACATCATTTATTCAAAATGAAAAGAACAAAGGTCAGCAAATGCAACAATATAAAGAATTGGAAAAATATTTTTTTTGAAGATCATAGTAGAAACAAAAGATCTATGTGGAGTGTTAGAAAAATGATTTACATTCATGAAAATTTTGTGATAAAAGGGGAAGTTTTGGTAGCAAGATAGACATATTATGAAATATTCAAACAATAAGCCCCACAAGCAAGAAGAGAAGCATTATCATTCTATATAGCTAGATGAGATGAATTGAGCAATGAAAACAAGAAGAAATAACTTCACTCAACCCACAATTACTCTGTGGCAATAACTAGAGTGCATAGATACCTTTAGTTGGAAATTAGATATGGGATCTTTAGGTTACCTTTGACTTTCCAACCTCCACACCTTTGGTATCCTTACCATACTAGCAAGGGAGAATGACCTATAATAAAATAAATGAAAATACTTGGTGATAATGGATAGAAGGTCATAAATTACTTAGAGTATATTGAAGGAAGGACAAATCAAGAGTATTTCAGGCTATTGGCCCATATGTATAATCAAATACCTTATCCTACTTGAGGACAAGTGGTCATTTAGCTGAGGGGAGTGATGATCCTTTTAATTATTATCGATAATTTTATCTATTTCTTGTTTCATGATACTATTCTTAGACATTCCCAAAACTTTATGGTATATTTTAAGTGGTATACTTGATAATTGATAGTTTTGTAAACACTTGCATGCTTAGATAATTATCATTGAATATGATAGCATTAAAGGGAACACAATATACTGAGAGGGGGGTGAATCAATATGTGCAAAAACTCTTTAATTCAACATGAATTACCATTATTAACTTCTCCAAACATGAACCTCAAAACATCAAAGTAACAAGTATTAATTTACTTAACCATTATGAAGCATAAATGCACACATTCACACAAAGAACACCAGATATACATGGAAACCCAGAATGGGAAAAAAAAAGGTGAGAAGAGTTGCTTGGTGTTGCTTTCCAAATCTAGTCTCACAAAATAATGAATCACTTACAATTATGAAGTAGGCACCAACCTACCAGAGACACCAATCCCTAATTGTGTTTGTAGGCATTGACCTATTGGAGAAACCAATTCCCAACACAGATATCTAAGCACCAACTCAATAGGCAAGACACTAGTCCTACCAGATTACAAAGATATAATTTTTGAACCTTCAAGACTAATAATGTTACAAAGGCGGCTTCCGTTGCACCAAAAGATCGACCTATTAATGCCCGATACGATTGCTGGATTTATACAAGATCCAAGATCCACAAGAGGTGGTTAAACCATGTCACGAAGCCCAAGCACCGTGTTGGAACATGTCAAGGAGACCAAGAGTGACACCTTGAAACAATCTCCCCACCCAATGCAAGTGAGGGGTTTGGGGTTCAAACCTGTGACCTCAACTCTGATACTAATTGTTGCAAAGGCGATTGTCGTTGCACCAAAAGATTGACCTGTTAATGCTCGATACAACCACATGATTTATACAATCTATCCAAGATCCATAGGAGGCAGTTAAACCATGTCACAAATCCCAAGAGCCACACTGGCCCATGCCGAGGAGACAAAGGGCAACACCTTGCAACAAATAATACAAATTCCACTTGATATGATCAACCTTTAGATAATCTCCCACACAACATATGATCTTTTGATTATGGCATGCAATGATTGGAATGCAACTCCCATTACATTACTTTGATACTCGCATTGAAGTCCCTGATTGAATAGCATTCCTACAACTCACTCACTATATAACTTATAATGAATCCTAGTCATAAATATATACATTACAACATATCAACAATATCTCATGTCAACCAAGAACCTCTTAACACCATCCACAATTAGCCATGTTGGCTAAGGGTAGACCTTAATTCAAATTGATATGAAATGTGTATTTAGCACAGTCCTAAATCAATTGTGATACCATCAATGTTGAATGATGTTATGTGCTTCCTTTAGTTATCTTAAATTGGACCTATTTTATCTTTATACACTTCCTCCAATTGACACACACTTCCCTTCTCTGGTGCAAACACCTAGACATTATTCATAGTCATCTAGCCAACATAGACAACACATTGTTAACTTCTCAATCTACATCAATTCTTCCTCCACAACTTTGATCCAATTTTCATCCTTGCATGCTTCAGATACTTTTTTAGGTTCCAAATTTGACAACAAACAAAAGTTTACCTATTCCTCTGTCATAGTAGCTTTCCTCCTTGTCAACACACCTTTGATTTTATCTCCAATGATTTGATCTTCAAAATGACTCCTTTGCATATACTTAGGAGTCTTAGGATTATTTTTCGGAGCTTCTTCCTCTTCCACTATCATCTCTTTTTATTTTTCTTTTTCTTTTTCTTTTTCTTCTTCCCTATAGAGGGATTCATTAGATTCATATCCTTCTATCAACACTAAGTTCTAATGTGATTATTTATCCACTTCGACACTTGCACTTTCAACAATTGTTTTTAGCCTTTTGTTGTAGCACCTATATGCCTTGCTCTTTGTAGAATATCCAAGGAAGATTCCTTCATCTAATCTTGCATCAAACATTCCTAACTTTGTTAGATGTATAGGAAAACTAAGATGGGGGGAGTGAATCATTTGTATACATTCAAAACATCACAAACCCTCATTAAAATTCATATATGCATTAGCTCTTAAACCCTTGTCCGCCATTAAACCCTTAACATGCATTAACAAAAAGTAAACATGTAAAGTAGTAATGCAAACACAAAGCACATAAGAAAACTAGATTTACATGGAAAGACCAAGAAGGAAAAAACCATGGCGAGAATTAGCTTACTTATATATGAATTGCAACACTGAATACAATAAGGCTCACTACCAAGGGCTCACTGCAAAGAAAGATAAAGAAAGGCTCCCTGCAAGTGGCTCACTACCAAAGGACTCACCATCCAAAAGGTAGAAGAATAAAAGAAGGGGTGGATCACTACCAATTTGAACTTCTAACAATGCATCTCTTATATGCCAAAGATATAGTTCCACTAAAGCATAAATAACTCATCAAACTAACTAAAATGTAGACACCTTCTGCTCACTACATTAGGAAGTCATAGACATTAGGGCTCACACTCAGATCATCACACTTGATTACATTCACATATTTTGCATCACACACACTTCACACAATCCACACAATAATTATCCTTGCATTTATACCCTATGTGACCTAAAACAATCTCAATTAGGTTAGCCTTAAGGAAACGTATACACCTCTACCATGCAACATCAAATGGGTTAGTAAACAATTTTTTTTTTAAAGAAGAGAATAACACCTCAACTCTCACTCTACAAATTTCCCGCTCTTGATGTTTTGAATATTTTCGTTCCTGCTCTGATTTGATTGCCTCATGGGTCGGGCGAGTGAGGGACCCGCGAGGGCTCCCCATTCCAGGGATGTTGTCCCTTTGTTTGGTGTGGTGTCTTCTTTGGCAGCTGCCAATGTTGATGTTCCCCATGTGAGTTCCCCTCCTCGTATCTCCATCCTTTCTCCTGGGGGAATGACTGGGGGTATTTCTAGAAGTTCGCCTCTATCCTTGACTCTTGGGTTAGACTCTTTCTTCTTTGAAGAAGAACCAACCTCTTTTATGGAAAAACTAGTGGGTGTCAGCTCACCAACTATGGGAAAAAGGTTTTCAAAGTCTATTTTCTGCTTTGTGACTGGCTGGGAAGTCGACGTCCTAGAAGCATTGATGTTGAAGGAAATGTACAACCTCAAGTTGGCAAGTTTCTGGCCTATTGATTGAATATTGAACATGTATGTCTTTGGGCTACTTCAATTTAGAACCTAAAAGGTAGTGTCTTTATTAATGTTATGCCCAAAGGTATCTTCATTTTCTCCTTTGTGGTTTATGAAGACATGTTAAAGGTGTTAACGAGTGGATCCTAGGCCTTTGATGTTGGCTTTAAGAACTTCCTTTCCTTGTGTAAATGGAAACCAGGCTTTGACCCTTTTGCTGACCTGGAGGCAACAAATCCAACTTGGGTTCACCTCCATAGGTTACCCCTTGAGTTTTGGGAGATGGGTATCCTGAAATGGATTGCTAATTCTTTTGGTAGCCTCTTAGTGATTGACAAGATTATGCAAGAAAATTCTAGGCTAGTTCATGCCCGTATATGTGTTAATGTTGTTAACACAATTTTTCCAACCTCTGTTCTTCTTAATTCAAAATTTGGAAATTGGTCCCAACCCATTGAATATGAAAATGATCATCAATTCTGCAAGCTTTGCAAGAAATTTGGTCACCTTATTGATTCTTGTGGTAAAAGGTCTATTGAGGTGCCCAACAATGTTTTGCAATCTCTTTCTGAGAAGGTTCCTAAGATCTCTAAGGTTGTCTTTATTGATTTCCCTCCTAAGGTAACTCCTATCCAAGTGGAAGTTGTCCCCCTTGAGAAGGTTGCTCCTTCTAGTGGCATGGTTGTTGTCCTTGTCGAGCCTCTTGCTATTTCTAGAGCTATGGATAGTAAGAAATTCAAGGATGTAGCCCCAGATGAAAGAATCCCAACCCTGGGTTCCCTTAAGGATTGTAACCCAAAGGTGGAGGAGGAAAGGACAAAAGTTAATTTGATTGAAGAAATGAGAATTCCCCATAAGGAGGCCAACATTTTGACTCCTAAGGAAGATGGTCTTGTTGCTAATGAAGGGGTAGAGATGGATGAAGGAGAAATTGTGTCTTCATCCCCTACTTTGTCCTTGGGAAATATTACATTTATGTCTCAGAAGGAGGTTGGAAACCTAAGTGAATCCCTAGCCATGTTGGGTTTTCCCCCTCACCCCAGTGATAGAGAAGATGATGACGATTTGCTACAAGCTCCAAATAAGTCTAAAAAGAAAAAGAAGCCAAATATTGGTGGGGGAAACAATGTTGGGAGACCTTCCCAAAAGGAATCTAGGAACAAAGATACTGTGAGGGATGTGGCTGCTAGTGAAAAAAGAACCTTGGACTCGATCATGGGATTGAAGTCCAAAAAGAAGTGGTCTTGACTGTTCTCTTAATGGACTTATGGTGTTTTTGTACCCGTTTTGTTTCCATAATGAAGTTTCTTTCCTAGAATATTAGGGGCCTTAATAGCCCATACAAATAATTTTTGGTTAAAACCTGTATTCTGGACAATAAAGTGGATGTTTTTCCAAGAAACCAAAATGAAGAAAGAGACCTTTGACAAGGAGATTTTGAATTTTTTTCCTAGTGTGAATTACTATGTCAGTGAGGCTGAAGGAGCCTCAGGGGGTATAGTTACTCTTTGGAATCCTTCAAAATTCAAAGGAACTTTGGGATTTGCTGGAAGGAACAGTCAAATGGTTTCTCCGGAAGATCTCTCTTCTCAAGAGAAATGAAACTTAATCAATATCTATGCCTCCAATTTGAGCAGGGACAGATTACAACTATGGGATTCTCTGAATGATGTTATTAAAAGTAAACAAGATGACTATTGGATGTTGGGAGGTGACTTCAACTCCCTTCTTCTACCCTATGAAAAGTCAGGGGGGTTGGATACTATACTGATATTATGATGGAGTTGGCTAGATTCTTAAATTCTATTGGGCTTTTTGACATTCCTCTACAGGGCTCCAAATTCATATGGTCTAATAGAAGGATTGGCAATCAACTTATTCAAGTAAAGTTGATAGGTTTCTCATCTATTCTAATTAGAACAACTCCCAATATCTCACTCTCTACTCTCCCAAGATCTAGATCTGACTATAATGCTATTGTGCTTAAAAGGAATGTTGATCACAATAAAGGCCCTTTCCCTTTTAGATTTGAAATAATGTGGAGCCTTCATCCAGATTTCACTGCCTTAATAAAAAATTGGTGGGTTGAACCCACAAGAGGCACCCCCATGTTCTGCTTGGTGGAGAACCTAAGAAGAATCAAGTAGAGAGTGAAAGGATGAATAAAGTTATCTTTGGTAATATCTTTGAAATTAAAAAAATCTGGGAAACAACTTAAAGGAAGTGTAGGATAAAATGGAAGTCATCCTTGTGGATAATGAGATTTGCATTAAGGAATGTGATCTAAGATCTCAATGGTTTAAGGTCAACAAAAAGGAAGAGATTTTATAGAAAGAAAATTCTCGAGTCCAATGGCTTATTGAAGGAGACCATAACACTAAATTCTTCCATCAATCTACCTTGAAACACAGAAGTAGGAACATGATTAGATTGCTCAAGAAAGATGGATCCATGGTTTCAAATGAAAAAGAAATTGCTGAGGAAGCTGTTAACTTCTTTTCCTCCTTCCAAAATTCCCAAGGTGATGCCAATAGGGTATATCATGCTTTCCTTGAAGTGATTCCTAAAGTTATGTTTGAATAAGACTTAAATATTATGTCTAACGTTGTTTCTATGGAGGAAGTTAAATAAGATGTTTTCTCCTTTAGGGCTTACAAAGCCCTAGGACCTGGTGGGTTCCCTCCTGCCTTTTTTCAAACTTATTGGGATATTGTTAAAATTGACTTATTCAATGTTGCTAGAGATTTCTTTAGATTAGGGAGGCTCCTAAACCAATTGAATGCAGAATTTATTGCCCTTATCCCCAAGAATGAAGAAGCCTCTTCTGTTAAAGACTTTAGACCCATTAGCCTCTGCAACATTGTCTATATAATCTTTTCAAAGCTCCTTGTGTTCAAACTTAAAGCCGTGTTATGCAAAATGATAGCCCTGAACCAGAAAGGATTTGTCCAAGGAAGAAACATTTTAGATGTTGTTATTAATACCCACAAAATCCTTCACACTATGGATCTCAGCAAAAACCCTGGGATGGCCTTGAAAATTGATATCTCTAAGGCTTATGATAGATTTTCCTAGCTATTTCTCTTTGCTTCTCTTAGGGAATTTGGGTTTGAGGGCAGATTCCTTAAGTTGCTCACTGCATGTGTTACCTCCCCTATGTTCTTAGTTCTTGTTAATAATCTCCCCTAAGGTTTCTTTTCATGTGGTTGTTTCCTAAGACAAGGAGACCCCCTCTCCCCCTATATTTTTATAATAGTTGTTGAGGTCCTTAGAAGGAATATCCAAAAATTAATTGACTCTAAGGCCCTTAAAGGAGTTAAAGATACTTCGTCACTCTTGCCTGACTCCCACCAATAGTTTGTTGATGATACCATCCTATTTGGTGAAGCCTCAGTAGGGGAAGCTAGCCTTTGGAAATCTGTTTTAAATGACTATGCTTTTGTCTCTAGCCAACATATTAACTATGATAAACACAATATATACTTCTTTAATGCTGAACAATTAGTGAAGGAAAGAGTGGTGAGGATCTTGGGCTATTAGGAAGCTGTTTTACCTGCAGCCTACCTTGGGCTACCTCTAATATCTAGAAAGTTGGAAAATAATTATTGGAATCATCTGATTGAGAGAGTTCAAAAAAAGCTGACAGGTTGGAAAGGTAAACTTCTAAGTTTAGCTAGGAAGATACAACTACTAAAAGCCTCTCTATAGAATATCTCGGTCTACTATTTGTCTCTCTTTAAAATCACATCCTTCATTGGGGACAAAATAGAACAGATTCAGTGAAGATTCATGTGGTCTAGAGCAAAAGAGAAAAAATAGACTGGCGCTGGTTAGTTGGGATAAAGTGTGTACTCCTAAGAATGTTGGAGGGCTAGGGATAAAGAGAATCCAAATGCTTAACAAATCCCTCACTGTTAAGTTAGGATGAAATCTATTGGTAGGGTCTAAGGATTGGGTGAATATTTTATGAGCTAAATATCTGAAGAACAAAGATCTTGGTTGTTTCCTCTCTACTACTGATTTTCCTAATGGGCCAGTTCTCTGGAACCATCTTATCAAAATAAAAAATGTGCTGAAATTGGGGGTGAGAAAGAGGATTGGTAATGGAAAAGACACTAATTTTTGGAAAGACCCTTGGATTGAGGATTCCCCTCTCTTCCTTAGAAGGCTTCAACCCCCTTAAACAAAGTATGACAAGAATATGTGGTAAAAAGGTGGCGAACTATATCAACTAGGAGTTTGAAGAATATAAATGGAAGGAATTTAATAGGCTGCAAAAGAGTGCCAATTTGAGAGGTCAGATATAGATTAATTGGGAGCCAACTCAACAAAGGTTACACAAGCTCATTGAGTAGGAAAATTGGCTGTCCAATGAAAGGAAAGATGAATGGTTGTGGAAGGGGAAATCTTCAAGCAACTTCTCAATTAAACATGCTTATAATGAACTGGTGAAACCCCTAACTGACTATAGAGACCCTCACTGGGAAAAAGTGTGGATTAAAAACCTTACTTTGAAAGTTAACTGTTTGTGGTGGGCTGCTTCATATGGCAAAATTCTAACAATAGATAATTTGGTTAGGAGAGGATCTTAACTTGTCAATAGATGTGTTCTCTGCAAGTAGGATGAAGAGTCATTAATGCATCTTTTCTTCCATTGTCAGTTCTCTAGAGAAGTGTGTTCATTCTTCCTTCCTTTGTTGTTCATTGACTGGGTGTTTCCCCTGACTATGAAAATTTTTGTTGAAAGTTGATCCAATTGTCATTTCTCCCATAGGGTCATAGTGGATCTTTGGAATCAAACCCCCCATTCTTAACCTAGGGAATTTGGAAGGAAAGGAATAATAGGATTTTCAAGGAGGTAGAGAGAAGCAACTATGAGGTTTGTATGATCGTAAAAGCCTAGATATAGGAAAATATGGAAGTGTGAGGATACAACTTCTGAAAAGTCTAGTTGACCTATAAAGAATTGAGAATTAAGCAGGTCTAGGGTCTAAAGGACCTTACTAATCTAAATTGGGGCATGATTTCGGCTAGGAAGGCTATTGTTTGGGTCCCTCATGGAAGAGAATGGATTAAATGAAATTTTGATGGATGCTCAAAAGGTAATCCGGGCATGGCTGGGGTGGGAGGACTGTTGAGAAACCCTCTAGGAGATTGCATTGTGAACTATGGTATAAATTTGGGAGTTTGCACTAACAATAAAGATGAGGTAATGGTTGTTTGGGGAGGGATAAAGACTCTAAGAGAATATGATTTTAAGAAGGTAATTTTGGAAGAAGATTCCAAATTAATTGTGGACATATTGAATGGGAGTGCCACGACCCCTTGGGAATTAAAAGACATCACTGAAAAATGCAAATCCCTAATGAGTTTCTTTACTCATTTCCATGTGCAACATGTGTTTAGAGAAGGAAATATCTCAGTTGAATGTGTGGCTAATGAAGTGATTAAGTGTAATAGGTGGACCTACTAGGATAACAATCAATTGCCTTTGTCATTGAAAGACAAAGTGCTCAAAGAAAAATATGAATATGTGTACAACTTACAAAGTTGAGAAAAGGGATCGACACAAGAGGTTTATGTGATCTTGTGTAACAAAGGGATCTCAGAATAATGATGATAATAGTGGTACAACATTGAGTATGAAGATCTCCTCAAGTGAAAAAAGACAATTATTATTTCATTCTCGAGATTATAATGGATCGCATGGCTTTAATCAATGCAAAGGATAGTGTCAAATCCAAGTGTAGTAATGTGCCTTATGTCATATCTAACCCCCAATGTGAAGATCAACTTGTTACAAACAATCAAGATTCATTTATTATTTGTAATAATAATAATGAAGCCTTAGCCTGGGGAAATGGGATATTGACCATCTCATTAAGAAAGTTCTTGAACTTCATTTCAGAAAGTGATTATTTCCAAAATGCAAGAAAAAGTGTATTCTGCAAGTTTGGAAGGCTGCCAAGGTGGAGTGGGGTTATGAGGAAAAACTCACAGAATCCTAAAAGCTTACAATACTCTAAAATGGGTGGGCCTAGAAAGCAAATTGAACTGCCGAATTGTCAGGCTCTAAGACAAAATGCAGATCTCTGGAGGCTATTTAGCAAAGCAGGAATGGTTCCTTTTTTTGAAGCCATGAAAGGTTACAATGAAAGCCTAATAGTGAAATTCACCAATTAATACAAAAAGGGGAATGTGGCTATTGGAGCGGTTAGATTTGAGGTGACGAATCAGTTCATAGCAGAGGCTACAGGCCTGCAAAACCAAGGAATCAAGGTGGCGAAGAAGAGAGGAGCTAATTACTAGCCTTTTGTTGACAAGTTCCTCCATGATGGAAAAAATATTACTAGGTTTCAAAATGGGTACACGCAACTCGAATCCCATCTCCCTACATGCTCTAGTTAGTATGTTTGTGATGTGGCATTTTACCCTTGAAGATAGATATATGACTGTTCATGCATATCACTTTCCTCTATTGAATCATATCCATCACAATGAGCATATAAATTTTCCATTTTATCTACTCTCCTCTTTGCAACTTAACATAGAAAAGGGTGTGAATCCTCCCCTGCACCAAGGTTTAATGCTTTCTCTTTATAAGCATGCCTTAGCTTTGAACCCACATGGTAATCCTTTGGTAGCCAGATAGGAAATCGAGAATCAAAATGCCAGGGAAAATGTTAAACCTTTAGCAGAGGCTAACCCCATTTAGGAGCCTAACCCAAGACCACCACCCCTTATTGTTGAAAGAAATGTGAATATCCCTACTAAAATATCTTCCTCTGCTACTAAAAGTTCCAACCCTTCTACCCTTGTGAGTAAGAAGACTCTTACTAAAAGCTACATCAAGCTCGAGTTGGTTAAAGCTACCCTTGAGAAATGAAAACATTCTCTACTTCTCCTTGAACGACCTAAGTCCAAGAAACTAAAAAAAGAGTTGAAAAACTAGAATGAGTTCATCACTATAAGTGAAGAAAAAGAGGGTATTCAAACTGAGGATCTAGAGGATAGGAAGTTGAGTCTGGGCAGCGAAGGCAGAAGATCTGCTTGCCTTGCAAAGGCTACTTCCCAGGAAAAGAAGGGGAAACAAACAATAGTACACAAACAACAATATATGACTAAATAAACTACTAAAAATTGCATATAAATGACTATTTTTAGTCACGTGACTATTAGTAGTTTATTTGTAGTCATTTATAACACCACCAAATTTATGACTAAACTATTTTAGTCATTTATTTAGTCATTGAATTGGTCATTGATTTGGTCATTAATTTAGTATTGATTTAGTCATGGTAGTGATTTATTTAGTCATTAATTTTAGTCACGTGACTATTTTAGTGGTTTATTTGTAGTCATTTATAACACCACCAAATTTATGACTAAACTATTTTAGTCATTTATTTAGTCATTGATTTTTAGTCATTTATTTAGTCATTGATTTTTAGTCATTGATTTGGTCATTGATTTAGTCATTGATTTAGTTGTTAATTTAGTCATTTATTTAGTCATGGTAGTCATTTATTTAGTCATATATTTAGTCATTACTTTAGTCACATATTTAGTCATTAATTTAGTCATTACTTTAGTCATTACAAATCAAATCAAACTTAATTAATCCTCACAAATTTATGCATATAAACTTCAAGTATCATAGATATTCAAATGTTAAAAAACACTATGAAATGAAGACTAAAATTCTTGAACAAATATGATTGATCAGACACAAACACAAACAAATTATAAATCAAGAGGAGCCACAACACAGTATTTATGAGTGGAGAAAAAATCACTCTGAAAATTTACTTCATTAAGCCTCATTGGCAAATCAAAATCTCATTGGTTATATTCAATGTCTCAGTGACATTGTACAACTTACAGACACTATATAAACATAATACTCCTATTTTTATATACTTATATTATTTTCCCCTTCCTTAACCGTAGTCCTTTTGGAAGGGCAACGACCTCTTATAAGGGCTTGACCCATTTAATCCCCTTGCAAATCCATAGCTTTCTCGCTGCTATTGGTTTCGGCTCCTCCAAACTCTTCCTAGCTGGTATTCATCTTTCACTTCTCCAATTTGGAGCAGCAGCCTGAAAATAAGGTTTCAAAATTTGCACATCAAAAACTCAAAAAAGTCAAATAATATAGAGGATAAAATTCAAACATTTTCTTTTCCTTTTCCAACAATGGCACCCTAAACTTAGGCGCTAGATATAATGTTTCCTAGTTATCTCTTACAATTTAAAAAAAGATGAATTCATGCAAGACAATAAACAAATAGACAATATTCAATTAGTGATATACAACTACCTTATTCCTGAACAACTGATCAATAGCTTGATTATTGATTGTAAATTTGTAATTGATACGCTTGAAAGTGTCCTTGCCTGTGTGTGAATTGGAGCTTTGGATGAGGATATGAACATCCATCAAAAGCATATTTGGAAATAGATTTTTATCAGATATTATAGTTGCAAGTTCCACTAATTATAATAAAGATAAATAGTTTTACCTTTTTGCATCAACTAATGCAATTCTAATAACTTTTAGAGGATCAACAATGCTAGCCTTTATCATATCATCATACTCACCTGCAAGTTGCAACTCAACATTAAAATTATTAATAAGACTCAACATCTAAGAAAGAAAAAAAAACTTCAAACATTATCAATTTAGTAAAAAAAACATCAATTTCAAAGATCAAAGTAGCCAATGCTTCACTCTCTACATCCTTTGCTACAATCAAAAGAGGCCTTTGTTTATGTGATAAATGCAACAATAAATTATATTATTTGTCAAAACTTATCACTATGTACTTATGAACTCAAGATCATTCAAATTGTCAAACTAATCGACATGACTACCTAATTTCTTTCTATCACATACACTTTGGGTATACAAGATCATTGAGAATCCCAATTATTGAACTATAAAATTCAGCAATGCAACGAAATTATATCTTAAGTAAAATGTAAATCAAATCAACATTACATGTCTCAGCTTATCAATTGATGGTTGAAGAGAAAAGAAGAGATTGATGCAAAGGAAAAGCTTGGACAACAAGAGACAGTGCTAAACACAATCTCAATTGGCAGAGCATATTGATCTTCAACACTCCTAGTTGTTTCTTCATACATTTCCTATGGTTCTCGACATAAGTTACTCCAAGAATGAATCCCATCATCAAGAACAATGTATGGAGCATGAGCATGGGGCTAAAGATAGTGTACTTGCATGGTTTAAGGCACATGAGATTACTTAAAACTCTCTAGACATGAAAACAAGACAAGGTAACTTTAAGAACTCGACACAATGTTGCCTCCAATGAAAATGGTGCAAAAGTATAAGACTATCCTATGTGAGAGAATTTCAAGCTTGATGCAGGCTATGGTACCTTTAAACAACATACTGGGGATGGATTTTGATGAGAAATTACTTTGTTTCAACACCCATGACAAGTACTAATGCGGGTGTTTTGAATGTTTTACTTACACTGTCCTATGGAGATAGCCCCAAAAAAAGAAAACTTAGGCTTGAATTGACCAAGCAATTCTTGCCCTAGACTTGTAGAGACTCCAAGGACCCTTAACAACATGAGAAAACAATGGTTACTTGGAAATCCAACGTGGTTTTTAGGCAACCAACATGAAAAGATCAAAAGACATTGTTTTCTTGCAAGATTCTCTTCACTATTCTAATGGGACAGTTTATCAGGAAACAAACCAAGATTGAAACAACCAAAGTAAGCCTTGCTCCAAGTCTGCACACTCACCAAAAACATCAATAAACATTTTTCAAGCCATGGATCAAGTTTTTCAAATGTGGGTTGAGAAATTTAGTAGCAAAAAGAGAGAAATCACTATTTTTTCCTACTTTCCTTCTATGGACTGAAAGAGGGAACACAATAATATAACATGCAATTGGTTTTATTCCATAAGCAAGGCCGTATAGGCCGTACAAGATCCAAAAACTTGCTGCAACTACAAAAAACAATGGAAATCTTATTCAATATTCTTGCATAAACAACAAAAATCACTTTAAATGTTCAATGCTTAGCCATTCTAGGCTCCAACTTGCCTTTTACAATCAATTTTAGCAGTTAAAAGATGTTTCCCATTAACATTAATGATTTTTCATCATTTTTGCCAAGTTTCCAAGATGCATGACACCCAAAATAGCAACTTTTGCAAGTTTTGGACAACTCACACACAGCTGAAAACCCACGCCCTAGGTGAAGATAATAAAGTGCCATTAGAATCCATTTCATTAAAAAATCATGCAACTAAAGAAAAGATTCTTGAGGTTATCACAACACAAGTGGTATCTCCTTTAACTAGTGAGTTTCCTAAGTCACCTCCCATTAGTGAATCACATAAGAAAGTAAAAGGTTTCTTGAAATCCATGATGCAATCTAGTTTTAACAGTGTTCTGTAACAATTGAGTTGTAACTTAGTTGCTCAAACATGAAGACAACCACAAATCATTCCTACTCCATTACCTTTTCCTCAACATAGTGTGCCTAGTGTTGAAGACCTTAAAAAGACTCCTGCTAATATATCTATATGGCAACTTATTCAATTATCACCTACATTCAAGTGTCTATTTCAAGAACTGTTGCAAATAAAGCAGGATGAGATCCATGGACAGGGTTGTAAAAATATTTATCTATTGAATGGTTATGCTCTAAATACTGGTTGAGAAACTCAAGGAATTCCTACAAGAGTGACACCAACAAGAATTGTATGTTTGGATTTCAATCTTCAGAAGAAAAGAATGCAAATGGGAGAGCAAGGTCTTGTCATTGATCCAAGGCAGTTGGATTAATCAATGACAATTTGGATAAACAACTAAGGGCAGTCCAAGATACGAGGAAGTTCACAATGAATTCCTATGTCGTATACTTTCTGGAAAGGAAGTTCAAGTACAAGGGTTAGGGCTGCAAGGGGGTTATTGGAAAAGATAGGGTATATGAAATTTATCCTCAGCTGCACCTGTCCAACACCTCACATTACAAAAATGATCAAACTTTGTTTTCTAATCACCAAGATCAATGATTGTGTGAAAATCCCATGAATAGAAATAATAATTTGTTGATAAATCACAAGAGATAACTCTTGCAGTCAAACAAAAAATGCACAAAATGAATTTGGTGGAAAGGCTTTAAAAATTTTTAAGTGAATACAATTCGTAGGTATAAAGCCAAATTACACAACCTTTGCCAACATCCTCCCTGCCTGTGCCAAAATGGGAGCTTTGAAACAAGATATGAATATCCATCAATGCATAAACAATACACAATAGTATCCCTATAAAAAATGTGGTCTATGGATTGCAATATTGCAAGATATGCACAAAATAGGATTTAGAAACTTTCAAGCAAATGCAATTGGCAAGTGTAAAGCTAGATTCCACTACCTTTGCCAGCATACTCCCTACCTGTAATAAAAATCATCAAATGGTTTATTCTTAGCATCATAAAATTGAAAACAAATGATTGAATTGAAGCAAAGAAAACAATTAAATAGCACAAAGTGAATGAGACGCGAATAATTGTTACGATTAATATTTCACTTGGAAATTGGAAATGTTGCGCCGCTTTCACAATAGAGCAACATTTGATCAATAATAAAAATTTTTTTTGAGCAACGACAAAAACAAGCAAGTGAGTGGGGCAAAGTGTAACGAAACATGCTTATCAGGATATTAAATAATAAGAATATTTTCCAGGTTCAAATAGTCAGCCAACGCCAAGATAAGTTTGAGTGGCCAAAACAAAAAGGGGAAGAAGACTTGCAGAGTTAAGGGAAAGTCAAAAACTTGAGAGGGAGAAAGCTTTTACTCCAAAGACACGGGTTTATAGCTAGATTTGGAGCTTTAATCACTGTGTAGCCATGAATTGCAAAGGGTGCGTCTGGAATGTGAAGAAGATGCAAAAATACAGGGTGCTTGATGGAATGAAAAGGTTTTTCTTTCACAAACGAAGCCATAGAAGATTAGGGTAAAAGTCTTCTAGTGAAGCATCAATCATTGAGGCGTTATGACACATTTGAACAGACTAACAAACAGACTGTTTCCTTGCACACTGATGATGAATACATGAAAGCCCTAAAGCCAGTAGAAGTGGGAAAATCACAAACGAAAGTGATATCAAAGAGACCCTTGCTTATCAAAGAGAACAATATTAAATGTCTCTTTGACACCCCGATGAGTCAATGAGATAAGAACATGAGATCATCAGAGAGAGTGATAGACATCAGCAGGACTCAATGCACTATCCCCTCGATGCTCCTATAGTACTTAGGTGCAAAATTCATCGGGAAGAGAATTTAATATCGGTGGGAATTGGCTCAATGTCTCCCCAATACAACGATATGCATCAATCTCCATCAGGGACACTATGATTAATTTGTCGATGGGATTCATTGGTAAGTTCCTTCGATGGGGCAAAAGGATAAGTCATGATGGTAACTTTGATACTTCACTCTTGTTTTGTATATTTTGTATAATGCCTGTCTCTTGTAAGCCTTTGACTATATTTTTAAACTGCTAGTTATATATGGATTTTAAACTAGCACTTATGTATTTTTGGAACTATCTGGATTCTGAATGTCCAGGAGATATATCTCTTTGTAAACTTCATGTACCAATATTCAGAAACAAAATCTTCATAGGTACCATAAGAGGATATAATGTGATTACAATAAGCATAGATGAACATTGAAGAACTACGCAAAAGGAAAGATAATTCATATGATTGATCATTGGAAAATTCCACAAATAGAATAGATCGTTACTAGTTTGGGTAGCAAGGTGAAATTTGTACACTAGGTTATCTCTTTGCATTACATTGTCACATTGAAACAACCTTTATGGAATCCATACACTTCTAGAAACAAACTCAGTTTACCAATAATATTTTGCAGTGCTTAAGAAAATAGAAAACTTTAATACCCCATTTCTTCCCTTTATGAAAGTGCAAATTCCTTGAATTGCAACACTAATTTACAGTATATTGATAGATTGAAATGTGGATCAAGTAGAAATTTTAAGCACTAACCGTTCCTGAGATAGAAAATCCCCTTTTCCACTTGATAAGTGTGCCAGAGGCAATTGAAAATTGCTTCACAGGAAAGGAAAAAGTAAATCCAAGCTCCCTTTGTCGACCAGGAGGTGGTCTCATATTCTCACCTTCCTTTGCAACAAAACTTGCTAGTTCTAAAGAAATGTAATCAAACAATTCCTATGATCAACATCAAGCAAAATTACTAGATTAATTATAAACAAAATAGAAGAAATGGCCACAATGACTCAAATAGAAAAACATGTCTGGAAATGTATTTGCTTTTGAAGTTAATTTATACCGACCTCAGTTGTGCTGCTCATTAGTTTTGGAGGAATTGATACTTCTTCAAACTCTTGGTTAACAACTCGCCTTTCCTTGCCACCTAATTCTACATGCAATACCCCAAAATTGGTTCCCCCAAGATCCAGTGCATAGAAAATGCCTTCCTCGTCTCTTTGAACAAGCAAAGCAGAAAAAAAGAATAATTAGAATTCACTACTGAGTCATTTAATAATTGTAAAATAAGTGCACAAACTTAATTTTAAGATTATACAACATCTCATATTCGAAAGCACTAGTAAAGGCTAACCATCCTAATTGGACATAAAAATGATTAACTTGTGTTAAATGCAACAAAAAATTACCTTTCTTGTCTCTTTGAAAAGCAAAGAGGAAACAAATGCATAAGCAAAACTAATGACTATCAAAGCATTTAAATTATTGGGAAACTAATGTATATGCTTGAATTTAAATTTGTAACTTTTACAGTTAAAAGACACGATTATAAAGACTAGGCATCTTTCTTTAGTTCGGGGACATTAAACGGTTACTTTTTTGTAGTTAATACAGCCAAAAAGCTCAGGAATTACAACTAAAATGCTATTTTAGTCTCAAATGACATTGCAGATACTTGTTAAGAAGCTTTATTACAAAAATACTCTCAACAACAAAATCATGAATGAAGAAAGAGGCCAAATGAGAACCAATTTAATTGTCAGTTCATATCAGGAAAAGACTGCTACCAACTTGTTACATGTACTTTTGTTGGTTATATTTTACAATGGCCTTGCTGTAGACTCTAATTTTATTTTTCTCTTGCTTTGAGAGCCTATTCATGCAATATAAGCATTCACCCCAATAAAGGAAACTACCATCAATTTCATAAACAAGTAATACTTGCAAAAAAATAGATTGCCAACCTCCCATATGTACCAATGATAATGATTAGTTGATTTTAAACTGCCTCAACTATCTCATTCATTTTTTCATGTCCAACCACAAAATGGTAGCCATTGAAGCTTGTAATCCCATTGTTTGTGTCAAAATTTGGCACCAAGAATATTGATATTCTAATTATGGGCCCAACTCTCAATTTTCAAGTTTTATGTCCTATACTTCAGATGTGTTGCATGCAAAGTAGAAAATTCACTAAAATTTAATCTATAAGGAAAAGTCAGTTATCAAATTTCATATACGATAAATAAATACCCAACTTTCCTATAAGTCTTGAAGAATATACATAAAGTAGAGAAAATTATTTTGTTTTGAGATGAAGATTCATGCATATCATAAATGGATTGAACTTTTCTACGTATGTTTCATGTATCAGACCAAGACTAAGAAAAACATCAATTGAAGGTAAAGGAATTTTTAAGATATCTTGTTGTGTATGCCACATACTACAAGACAAGAAGATTAACAAAAAAATAAGAAATGATATGTGAAAGGGATATCTCCATGAATAGGGAAAAAACCATATTTATCATAAATGGATTGAATATCTTGAATACAACTACAACAACCATACCAAGATGCATATCATACAAATTGATTACCTCAGTTTTCATTGTCAAGTTAATTAAACACTAAGAATTGTGCCATGTGGTATTGCACACAAAAATTGGAGAATGAGTTCAACAGTTACTCATCACATCAGCCAAAAAAAAAACACACATATCAAAGAGACAAGAAACATAACTTACAAAGTGATTACCCTGGCTTTCTCTGCCAAGTAAACTAAACACTAAGCATTCTGACATATGATTTTTTCATATAAATGGTAAAGAATACCTCCAACAGTTATTGTAATCTCACCTAAAGGGCACATATATCAAACAGACAACTCCACCCTGTATTCTAGTTGAAAGATAATTATACTAGCAAAATTAGATACAAAAGGTACCAAGACTATCCTCAAGAAGATGATAGAAGGGTTAAAAGTAAGTACTAACTGTGTTATGAAAGTTTAAGAAAAAAGTATAAAGTACTGGAATCATATTCATTGACAGAAGATAACAAAAAAAAATTAACAACATTGTTTTCCTTGAGTTGAAGTTGATCATATCAGGTCTGTAGGATATAACAAGATAAAAAAAATAACCAGTGAAAACGAATGCAATCTCTTAAGAAAATTAACAAGATATTCCTTTCTTTTCAATTTGAAATGTAATAATTGCTGGTGTGGAAGATTCTTACATAAAATTAAGCATGTTCCCATTTAGTTATGTTATACAAAGACTTGGTTCTCATATAAGGCCTATGAAACAAAAGAGTAGAGAGAGTGAGAAAAATACCCAAAAACTAAAAGAAAATCATAGACTAGATTCAAACACCTATCAGTGGAATAGAGGAGCCAGTCCCACCGATAGCTCGAAAAGAACAAAAAGAGTAAAGCAGTGGCAAGAGAAGCATCAAAGAGACTCTCCAATATTGGTGGGAGTAATGTTGAAGTCTCACCGATAGCCCGACAACACTTGAATCGAAGAAAACTTCACATCTGCTTGCTCTAGCATAAATTCTTCAATATGAATCCAAAAGATTGGACAACTCACCAATTGTGTACATATTAGAATTAAAGAACATATCATTAAATTAAGAGGCTTACCTATTCTTGAACTCTCCCATTTCGACATTTCACGCATAAACGAAACCTCCCTCTTTTCAAGTTTTCTTCTAATGCAGCTAGATTGTGAGGATGGCTTTTCAATTCAGATGAATCTCTACATAGAGGGTTAATTGGCTCTATAAAAGCTACCATAGTGGACATGTATTCAAGAACCATTGAGGTTCTGAGGTTGTGTACATCAGAGTGAATCAACAACAAGACACATGAGATTTGATCTGCATTCCAAGCCAAAATTGACACAAGAGACCCGTGTGCCAAATTGCCAATTCACTTAAATTAAAATACTGTTTTGATATGCAAATGATCACAATCAACTAAAACCATGAGAATTCAATATAAAACTCATTATTATCCAAAACCACAATTTTAGGATGGATTTGTTACTTTATATTATTTCATAACATCATTATATTATGCTATTAATGTTAGGCAGTAAGGTTACTTGGAAATTATTGATGAATCAAAACAATACAAAAATCAATATTATCCATATTTTGAACTCATTTTTCTAGGATAGGTTTACTCAAAATACAAATTAGATGCTACTGTTATCATTGGCCAGTAAGTTTAAATGGAAATCATTGATGACTCTCAATTCAACATTAATCATTGATAAAGTGCCCTTCTATCACATATACAAGGAAAACATGGCATTATGATTTTGAAACAACCATTTTATAGTTTGTGAGTGCATAAGGCTATAAATTGAGCACTTGGTCCTTAATTTTAATCAACTTGACTTTGGACTTGGAGAGTTGATTATAGGAGATGCCCTATGGGAAAGTTTGGCATCATATTTGATTGGACTTGGGAGAGTTGATTGCAAGAGACGCATAAAGGGAAAGACTTGACATAATTGCACATCTACTTATGTCAACATCAATTATCTAGTTATCCATAAGTCTTATTTCTATTTTCTACATTTTTCATTATATGTACTTATTGCAATATAGAATAAAAATTCTAATTATAGTAAACATAAAAAGGAAAAAATACATAGAAAAATAATGGTGCAAAGTTGTTTCTCTTGCTGCAAGGCAAGATTTGTGTGTCCATCTTGTGAAAGATGAGTTTATGCACATATAATTGAAATCCTAGAAAGCTCCATACAGATCAGAGCTGGACACAAGCAAAATTCATGCTTCTCATCTTATATTAGTTTCAGATAACTGCATCATTTGTAAAAAAATAACTTAATACTTATAGTAATTTGTCATGTACATAAATATTTATTCCAATAAAGAAATAAGGAAAGAAAAAACAAACCATGGCAACGAAGGTTATTTATGAGGCTTGCTACCAAGGGAAATGATAGATGTATCATCATGAAGCATAGAGAAAGCATGTGAATTTTTTGACAGAATGCCTCGAAGAGATGTCATCTCTTTGACTGCAATTATTGTTGGATATGCACAAAATGGATTTGTTGAAAATGCTTTAGAAACTTTCAAGAAAATGCAATTGGAAGATATAAAGCAAAATTCCACAACCTTTGCCAACATCTTTCCTGCCTGTGCCAAAATGGGGGCTTTGGAATAGGGTATGAACATACATCAAAGCATAAATAATAGAGGAATTTTGTCAGACGTTGTAGTTGCAACTGCCCTAGTAGACATGTATGCAAAATGTGGAAGCATAGACAAGGCATGTGAACTGTTTGAAAAAATTCCTAAAAGAGATGCCATCTCATGGAATACGATGATTGTAGGATATGCACAAAATGAATTTTTTGAAAAGGATTTAGAAACTTTCAAGCAAATGCAATTAGCATGTGTGAAGCCAAATTCTATAACCTATGCTAGCATCCTCCCTACCTGTGCCAAATGGGAGATTTGGAGCAGGGTATGAACATCCATCAGAGCATAATAGATGGGGGATTTTTGTCAGATATTATGGTTTGAAATGCTCTGTTAGACATGTATGCAAAATGTGGAAATGTACACAAGGCACGTGAAATATTTGATGGAATGCCTCAAAGAGATGTCATCTCATGGAATGCAATAATTGCAGGATATGCACAAAATGGATTTTGCAAGGATGCTCTCAAAATATTTGAATTAATGAAGCACTCTGAAACATATCCTAACATTGTAAGCTTTGTTTGTATTCTTTGTGCATACAGCCATGGAGGTTTAGTGGATGAGGGTTGTACATACTTCAATCACATGAGTAAGCAATATTGCATTGCACCTACAATTGATCAACAATATTGTAGATTCCAAGTAGACAAACCTTCATTCTTTACCATCTAGCAACCTAGCAAAGGATATTTAGTAGTAGTGCATGGGCATGCTTCCCCTTTATTCCCTAGTAATCATGTAAGGGAAGGTCATAATTAATGAGTTAAGAATTAAGATGGATCTTTCTCCATCATAAATGAAATACAAAGATCTAAATACATAGCTTTTTTAAGAAGTTAAAATTAAATGAAGATGGATTTGAACATGGACTCTTTGTAAAAAAGAAGCAAATAATTGGTTTGACATGTTTAGATACCCTTCCTGTAAAATCTCTACCATCTAATCAAATAACTATTGTTGAAAGGAAAGTTCATTAAGAATCAATTATATGAAAAATGTCCATTTTCCAAACATATTCAAGATAAGGAAAGACAGTTACAAAATAAAGGGTAATCTGAGTAATGAAATTAATAGCATTCTGGAGAAATTGGCTTGGAAAATGAAGGAAGCGAGGTATAAAGAATCATTTATCTGCCACCATAGTGAAAAGTTAGCAATTGCATTTGGTTTGTTAATAATTTACCTCACAATATTGTGCATCAGATATGATATAGAAACCAAGACAAACATAAAAAACTCTATTATTCCTACGGTGGAGTCATGAGCAAAATTAATGTCATACTCATCATCCTCAACACTTTACATAACTATTGTCTAAAGAAGTGTGCAAGTTTCACAAGCCTTAGTGAAAAGATAAAACAAGTTGTAAAAACATAATTCTCATCCCAACCATAAAGAATTTTCTTCTAGTTCTGAAAGATCAACCAATGGGCTTCAATGACCACTCATCCAATTTAAGCAGTTAGAATTCTAACTATTAATTACCAAAAATTGTAAGCAGATAAAGATACCAATGTGGAAAAACTTCTTACAGAAAACCTAGAAGCAAAAGTTGAACATCCACCAATCAACACATACTTAGCCCTTTTGTTTGAGTGTGATCTTATCACCCAAACTCAATGCAATGCCCTGGGTTTTACTTCTTATCCTGATATAACCACTCAACTTTCCATCAATTTTTTTCTCAACACTAACATTCACAAGAGCATCCTCACCAAATACACTCTTTGCATACATATTTGCAGCCAAAAATCCACAGTCTCCATCTAGTGCAGATCTATATAAAAAATAATGGTTAATTACAGTCTTGTCTATAACATTGTGTTTCTCCAGTGGTAAACGAACCATTCAACAATATTTAATGTAATGCATACCAAGCTAGATTACTCTAAAAATATGAAAGAAGTTAAGAAAATTGAAATACTTACAGGGGTGTGAGGCACTTTATATTTGTTGATCGCACAATATGGTTTAGGAACTCCTCATCATGAATAACTGCGTTCATAACCACCCTAATAGAAAAATTACAAGCTCAATACTCATTGGGAGTATATATGTCATTGTTTAGATTAATCTATTGTTTAAATTTGGTACAATATAAATTTGAAAGAAAATTACTGGCAACTTTAAATTTATTTTCCCACCCAAGAGAATAATCTGATTTACCTTGTTTTCCCACTCAAACTCAACCCACATATTCCATGAAGCAACATTAGGGCAGTGGCTGGGGAGATGTAGTCCATAATGTCAATGTGTATGTCATTCATAACAACAACATTGTGGTCTAGTACACTTGTAGTCTCATAAAAAATGTTACCGAATATAACACACCAGTTTCGGTTGAAGACACTTTTATGTTTGCTTTTATCTGCTTGCTTGAATCTGGAGCTAGAGTATAATTTTACGGTCGTTCAACCAGTTTGAGATCACCCATAGTAGCCAATTCTAAACAAAGGTTTTGAAGTGTTTCCTTTGTGCAGTTGATTGCTGTAACATCCAGGACAATATCATACTGATGGACTGTAATATATGATTCTGCATATACAGGATCACTAAAGCCTGTAAGTTGTAAAACTTGATTTAATTTATTTGTACTATCACCATCTTTGATAAATTCTCTAGTGGCACATTTTAAATCATCTTCCACTTCATCTTCTAATTTGAGCTTACTCATACCCTATCACAGAACAAAAGTCAGCTTATTTGCAAGTTTCATTGACTTCAAAATAGTTTGACATTAGAATATATAGAATTTATTATCTTTTGCGGAAAATGCACAAAATGAATACAAATGATAGGACATTAGATGATGCTTATGAAAAGTGATAATGTGGGGTCACTAGTGATGGAAATTCATTCTAAAGATATTTTAGGAAGAATTTACCATGCTACAGAGGTAATGAAGTGTACCTCCAAGAATTTAACCACAAATTGTGGTGTGTTGGAGTAATAGTCATTATGTGGATGTCCTAGAAGACTTAATAGTCACAAGAAGATTCCCTTGAATCTAGTCAAGGTCAACAAGAGAGTTTTTGGAAACTAGATGTCAAGTGTCAAACATGTAGCAAGTTGACACAAGCATATTATTGGAAATGAATAATATAAAATGACACAAGATTGTTGTTTAGTCTTTAAGAGTTACAACTAATTAATTATATTCAACTTTAACTAACTCAATATGGCAACATAGTTTGTGTTAAGAACCAAAACTCCAAGATATATTGACACAAATCCAACACGGAGTCATAGGCAACTATTTAATAAATACATAGTATATTAAGTGTATAGAATGTACAATTGTAGCTGATTCCTTTGCACTTTTTCTTACTTGCAATTGTGCTCATATCAAAGGTTGTACTTAACAAGTTCCCTAGAAATATCCCTCACTCAAACACATGAAACCTCATTTGATTTCCATAGCATTTAGCACTTACCCCATTTTCTATTCAAAAGTGAACTAGGAATTGGAGGGGAACAAAAAAATATATTTAGTGCATAGAAAATATAAAGTCATTCAAAATAGAAAGTCATTCATTCTCCATAAAACCCTGAGAGACATAAATCTAACTTGCAAACCATTCAACTGTGGATTCAAATACAAGAATTTATAAGCACATTACACTTACAAGTGAATGATGAAAACACAATGTTGGATTCTCAAACCCTAAACTGTCTTCTCATTAAATCTGAAAAGAAATGCACTGCACTAGCTCAAAATTGGAACTAATGAATCACTCACACCCCAAACTTTCTTTTATAGATGAAGAATGCTAGGAACTGAACTATGGCCTACCTTCCATGAATCAAATTGCCTAAAATATGCACTTTACTTGAAAATAGAACTGTAGCTAAAGATGACACCTAGTTAAATATGAAAAGGCTAACTGCTAAATATAAAATAGCAAAAAGAAAATAAACAGAATAAAAAATTATAATTCCAAATCTAGAACAACATGCAATCCTCTAGTGGCCTATCCTACATAACCAAAAAATCTAAAAAGCATTCCACTTCTAGAAGAGGATGAGGCTAGTGTATGTAATGATGCATACTTGCATGTGCCCTCTCCATATTGATCTCTCAATTGCACATAGGAGAGAGGCTTTTGTGCTACTGCTCTGGATTAACTAAAGTATGTTGCTGCTAAAGTGTAGCTCTCCTGAGAATAACATGGACTAAGTGAATAGGTAAAAACTCTTAATACTCCCATTTGCAAGGATGAGATTCTTCACCAAGCCAAGATACTATCACAACATCTTGAACTTGTCTTTTGCTAGGGGAATCATCATCATGTTAACCATTTGTGAACATGAAGAAATATAATCCTAGATCACAACTCCCTTATGTACTTCGAAATTGCTTTAGAATCTTCAAGTTGAGAATAACTAGGTTGACAGAAATTAATATAAGCATTATATTAATTTCCAAGAATCATACCAATATTATTGAAAGCAAAGAACAAATGTTCAAAAATATGTTCAAGCAATGAAAGTGGGCTATTGACTCCCCCTGCAAAGGATACCTCCATGAAAAACTTCTCCTTCATGCATACCAATTTACATCAAGCTAACTATCACTGCATGTAGTTTGATTGAAGGGCATAAAATGGTACATGATTTTTTGTGTAGGAGATAGATCACATCCACAAACATGGGAGAGCTATGCAAAATTGGAGAAATTGGCTTGGAAAATGAAGGCAACAGGGTATTTCCAGATTCAAGACTTTTACTTAATGCTATGGAATAGAAGAAAAAAGAATCATTTATCTACCACCATAGTGAAAAGTTAGCAATTGCATTTGGTTTGTTAAACATGGCCCCTAGTACAACTATTAGAGTTGTTAAGAACCTTTGAGTATGTTCTGATTTTCACACTGCATCTAAATTCATCTCCAAGATTGTTACAAGAGAAATTATTTTGAGAGATGTGAACCATTTCCATCATTTTAAATAGGGACAATGTTCTTGTGGAGAATATTGGTGATGCTAAATGAAACAATCTGAAAAATAGGCATGCACTATAATAATGTGCACTACATCAGATATCCAATAATAACCAAGGGACATCCATCAAAGAATAATAACAGGGATTTCTAGCATATTTCTTAGTTCTTCTGCCAACTAGATTCATCATGGACCATGATTTTCATGGTCATCATGTTGACCTCCATACATGAAGAGTGAAAAGGGGGCTAGTGAAAATATTCTACAAGCTATTGCTAGATCTGGAGTCTTAGCTGGATATGATTAGTTGTAGTTAATTCCTTTCAGAAGATACTACTAATAGTTAATTCCTTTCAAAAGATACTACTAATATCATATGCTATTTCCCACTCAAGCACCCAAATTTTCCTTCAACGATTACATTAAGAAGCTTTTCAACTTCAAGGAAAAAATTATGAGAGGGTTGTTTTTAAAATGGAAGACTATCAAGCTTCTGATGGTCCTTTATGTGCTCAGACATTATTACATACTTCTCAGCTAGGGAAAAGTGCCAGTGGATGATATGCACTGATGTAGATAAGATTCTATTCTCTCATCCCTGGTTAAAAGCTAGGTGTAACTAAGGAGGACATAGTCCTAAGCAAGTGGGGACAATGCTAAAGACTTGGCAGAAATATGAGCATAGATAAGAGCTAAAGAAACCTTGAATAGTGACAAAGAAATGTTTTCAATAGGTCTGAGAAGGGATAAAAGGTATTTGAGAGGCCTGGGAAACCTCATAATAGGTTGATAGAGTATAAGAGAAGAGTGAGTCTAGTGGTCTACTACAACAAAAGGGAAGTATGATGGTTGAATGGGATAACAATTATGAAACAATCTTTTTTACATAAGTCTAGGATAATTAAGTAAATGCAAACACTTGCAAGATAAATTGTTCCAAGAGATGTGAACCATTTCCATCATTTTAAACAGGGTCAATATTCTTATGGAGAATATTGGTAGTGCTAAATGAAACAATCTAAAAAATAGGCTTGCACTATAATAATGTACACTACATCAGATATCTAGTAATAATGAAGGGACATCCATTAAAGCACAACAACAAGGACTTTTTGGCATATGTTGTAGTTACAAGTGCCCTGCTAGACATAGATGAAAATGTGGAAGCATAGATAAGGCAAGAAAACTGTTTCCAAAAATGATGTTTGTGGTGAAGTCTATTCTTAAATATAACTTATTTTGATGAAACCTTTCAATGGAAGTTCCTCTTCAAAGTAGTGTCTGTGTGTCAATGAAAGAGTAACTAATTTACATGACTATTTCTCTTAACATAACATCAATGGTAAGAACTGTATTTGTACCCTCAATCGATAAAAGCTTTTGGTTTACCAAATGTAAGAGTGGATATTAAACATTTCCAAACTACCATGCCACAGGAACACAAAACACTTAAGTATCTAAAGTTGATCTTTACAGAACATCATGGACAAGCTTAAATGCACGGGGAAACATATTAGAATCAGTTAATAAGCCAATAACACTCCTAAATAAAAATTTCTTCAGTTTTTTAAGTCCCCACCTGTGGACACAATGGGCTGAGTGTAATGGGCAGTGTGTGTGTCTCGGGCTCCTCCAGATTGTGGGCCTCTCCAATAGAAGACTCGACTTCAAACACACCACCACTGGTGGCTTTTCTGCCGCATAAAATCCCATGCAACCTGCTATTGATCGATGCCATTGTGGAGGGAAAAGGAAAACTCGTGTTGAATGAGGAGGGAAAAAGAATGGAGGGAAATTTTTGGTTTTTTCTTATTTTCTTTTAAGTAGTCTTCTTGTCTCTATTAAATGTTATTATTATGTTATATTTTTATGCTTTGATTATTTGATGTATTTTTGATAATACATTTTATTTTAGGCTTGTACATTTAATACAAGTTTATTATCAAATATATATAATATTTCATATGCATTTTTTGTGTGTATTTCATTTTTTCTATTTTCTTATTTATTACTTTGAATTTTTTAGTTTCTCTTCATTAACCATTTAGGTTGTTTTTTGGATTAATAAAATTGATCTTTTTTTCAATTTTTGGTTGTTTCTTATTTTCTTTTTAGTAGTCTTCTTGACTTTTTTGCTTTGATTCTTTAATTTTTAATTTCTTTTATTTGACATTATTTGAGAAATCTTTTGTGCTTGTCCTCATTTTATTTCCTTCTTTTTCTTTTAAATTGATTGAATTTTATCAATTTTATTGCTTGTTGTCTCTTATGTGCTTTTTATGAATTTCTCTCTTATCAAGTTATTGCCCTCTTGTGCCTTGTTCCACGTGCAACTCCTTCTCACTCCTCCCCCTCTCATACCTTTTTATGCTTGTCTTGGTCTGCATCTTTTCATTCTATCCTTGTGCTCTAATTTTCATCTTGATGATGGATCACATAGTGTGATTCGAAACGTTGATGCAAAAAATTAACACACAATCGACTCCAAAAATCTTTTACAATTATTAATAAAAAAATTATTTTAGAAAAAGTATATTTTTTATTGTCTTAATTTAAGACAATTAGAAAAATAATTTAAGACATTTGAATTTGTATTTTTAATTTTTAATATATATATATTATATATATAAGAAATAATAAAGTATATACATATTTATATATTGTTTATTATTTCTTTGATATATATGTATATATAATGTTAATTATTTCTTTGATGTTTTAATTATTCTTTTGCTTTGGTTCTTTGATTACATTGCTCTCTTTTTGTTTTTCTTTATCTCCTCTCTTTAGTTTCCTGGTTCTTATTTTATTTTATTATCAAGGGGTAAGTTGCTTTAATTCATTTTATTATCTTTTTTCTTCATTGGTCAAATCTTAGCCTATTGTCTTCTAGCCCTCTCTTCTCCTCATCTATTTATCCTTCCAAGTCTGCTATCTCACTCTATTTTTCTTCTCTTTTGTTGCATGCAAATCATCCTGATGATGGATAATGGAGTGTGATATGAAACGTTGATTTAAAAAACTCACACAATTTAAATCCAGAAAATTGAACACTAAATTATCATGGACTGTGGAAACTTGATGTTGTTAATTAAAAATATAAATTAAATATAAAATATATATTTAAGAAAAAACTAATCTTTTGTCTTAAAACCTCCTTTTATTTAGTAGTGTCTCTTGGTTGCTATGCATCATGCCCTCATGACAGACACTCAAATCATAGTTAAAAACATTAATGATTCATTAGGTAGGGACCTCCCATGAGGGGGGCTTAAGCTCATGGATTATGATCAAATTCGAAAGAAAAAAGAATAGAGGAGTAATAGTCATTTATTTAGTCATTTTTATTTGTCTGATATTAGTCATTGATTTAGTCATTTAGTTGTGATTTTACTCGATGACCAAATTAGTCATTTATTTGCAAAATACTACTAGTGTTAGTCATGTGACTAAAATTTTTAGTCACATGACTAAAAGTTTTAGTCACGTAGTCATTTATTTGCCAAATTCTACTACTGAAAAAACCATATTTCAAGAGGAGTAAGAATTGGAGGTGAAAGAGTTTGAGGCACAAGTTGATGAAGACAGTGATGAAATGGAATTTGAAGAGATAGCCTATGATATGGGAGAGGAGGAAACAAGGGAGGAGAAAGAAGAAAATGAGGAGGAAGAAGTTGAAATTGAAGAAGAGCCAAGGAATGAAATTCTGAAAGCTCCTAAAACTGAGAACATTGCTAAAGGAACTAATATTGTTGATGATTCTAATACTGACCGTCTGAAAAGTAGGTTGACTTACATGTAGGTTCAAATGGATGACATGGAGAAAGCCATTGTCACTCTGATGAAGGTGATGAATGGCCTCATGCACAGGGAAATGGTTGGTGTCGTCTCGAGCCAAATTAACCAAGATTACTAGAAATCCGAAGATGGGAAATACTGATGATATGAAGAACCAGGGTGAGGACAAGGGACCTGATTGGAGAGAGTATGTCTCCCATATTGGAGAATACTAGGACCTGTTTACTAAAGCCAAGTAATGGAATTTTTTCTTTCTTCTGGTTATGGCTGCCTTGTTGTTTCTGGTGTTCTATTTTAACATTCTAGACTTCTATTTTAATATAGCTTTGTTATGGTTGAGACTTAGCTAGACTCTGGTGGACCTTATTAATGGTATTTGTAGTATTAATTGCTTTAGTAATAGTATTCAGTTTTTTATTAAGTAATGTGGTTCTATGGCCACTATTTTGTTTATAGGCCTATGAGCCACCTTGGACTTGGCATTTCTTGCTACTGGTTGGTGCTATTCTCCCCAACTTGTTTCCTTTTTTTGAGTTTTTTGGCTTTGTAACTGTATAGTCGTAAAATTGCACCCCTTGCAATTTCACATCCATTTTTGTATCCACTTTGGTGTCCACTCCCTTAGAATTTGTGTGGGCTTATTTTATCCCTTGCATCAACCTTTTTCCCTCTCGAGATGCTCAAATTCTCTCCTTTTAGTATCTACCCTCATGCGTTCACTTTGTGTCAAACCTAGTGCTTTTCTCATTCGTGTTGTTTTGTAACGTGATGTGTCTGGACACTAGCACACCGTGCGGATGGTCGTGCACCACGTTAGCGTCCTACAATGTTTCAAAGTTCAAACAATTGTTTCCATGCATGTTTTCCACTTGTTACCTACTTTTTTCGGTGGTAATGGTCGAGGATTCCTCGAAACGGCTTGGGAAGCTTCCTTTCCTTCCTTAAATGTCATCTTTTCCATCTATTTGGTCCTCTAGCTTCATTTTAACTTCTCTCTAGCTTTGACTCTAGCTTTCCACTCTCCATCTCTTGCTTGCACAAATCCTTACAGCTTGTTACAACAGCTTTCAATAGCATTCTCAAGCTCTCACAACATCCTTTGTAACACTCTTGGCTCTTGCAGCTATCTTTCTTTCCCTCTTTGGCTTCCTTAAGCCTTATAGCTCTATCTCCCTTACCTTATGCTTGCAAGCATCCTAGGATTCCATATCCCCTATCTATTGCACTCTTACTTCCTGATACGGGTTCTCCTCCTTGAGCGGGGTTTGCTTTTATCACTCATACTTGGTGGTGTGGGTTCTACTCTTGAAGTGGGTTTTACTTTCACCACATGCTTTTTCCATTTCGGTTACACTCTCTCTTTCATCTGGCTGTCTGTGGAGGTGGGAACACCAAAACGGGGGTTTGACTGAGGCAAACCCCTATACAACCCCAACACTTTCTCCAGATATTACACATGTAGATTTTGAAGACATTCATTTGCTGGAGTCTTCATCACTTGCGTGGTTGTGAGAACTTCCTTTCCTCTCCTTATATCATTTATGTTTCACTTTATTTCAGTTCTGTTATATTTTGTTGCTTTCTCACGTTCTAATATTTCTTAGCAATTAGAGTAGAAGTAGCCACTTTGTCATTTTTTGTGATAAAATCACTTTCTAGTCTGTACAAGATGCCAGCACTCCTCTTGGATGCTAGTGTGCCATGCTATTGTCCTTATCTTGTGCTGTCGTCCTCTGGCTGAGAGCTTGTCAGTTTGTCCAAACTATCTTTGTGACCTACTCTTTTTTATTCTAGAACTCTCACTACTATTCCTTGAGGTAGTTTAGGGCAGTTCACCTCGTGAGGCTCTCTGAATGAATAAAACTCGTGAGTAGCGAATCCCCCTTCTCTACATTTTGGTGAACCTGATGTGAAGAAGGTTAT
The DNA here is from genome assembly GCA_007258455.2 of Sequoia sempervirens. Taxonomy (NCBI): domain Eukaryota; kingdom Viridiplantae; phylum Streptophyta; class Pinopsida; order Cupressales; family Cupressaceae; genus Sequoia; species Sequoia sempervirens. Next base: position 31,331,377 of record VDFB02000009.1, on the reverse strand, counting down.
TTTTCAGAAAACTAGGAATTTATTTACCCCTACTTGGTGGGGTCATAAATTTTGACTCAGTGCTCATAATTTAAAACCGCTTACACTGTTGGAAAGGTCTCCAAGAGAACTAGTTCAACCCCTAAAATACTATGCCTTTAGCTATCAAATTTTAGGGACTAACACAAGTTTCGACCTCAAATTTTGCTCCGAAGGCCTCCGAAAACACAAATTACTAGAACCTAGAAAATATTGAAAAAATATGAAAATCTAGATTTTTGATTTTTCTTAGTTTTGTCACCAAAATGAATGTAATATATTCTTTTATCAGTTCAGTAGCTAGTTTTATTGAAAATGTTAATGATGTTCCATTTCATGCATGTGATGGTGACTTGGCTTTACCCATGTCACTCAATGTCTTTGATCCTTCTCATGAAATTCCTCTTACCTCGAAGGATATCTTGTTGCAAGAAGATGAAATCATGGATACCTTCCTTAATGTCACTCTATCCTCTCTTCATTCCAATGCACTCTCTTCTAGAGATGAGGCATTAGTGAATGATGAATCTCCCTTTCATTCCAATGCACTCTCTTTTGGAGATGATGCATTTGTGAATGATGAATCTCCTCTGCATCCCAATGCACTCTCTTCTAGAGACATTGCATTAGCGAATGATGAAACTCCTTCCACATCTGATCCTCCCTGGATCGAAGTTGAGAATATTTCTTTGAATAATAATTCCACTAGTGGTAATGAGTCTATAAATATAATCTATGTATCTGTTACCCCTCAAAGGCCTAAGAGACCAATCATTTACGTGACTCCAGCTAGTCCTTCTCCAAAAAGGATTTGTTCTATTGATGTTGTTCCATATGATGGTGATTCTCCTGATCTTTCTAAGGCTCCCTCTTATAGAGTGGTAGCCCATACTTATGAGAGTAGTATGAATAAACAACCAATTCTTCCTTTAGCTCCTAAACCTACAACTAAAGCACCTAGTGATTACAATCTTGTCAAGCAACCTCGAGTTACTCTGGATAAGATCTCACTATGGGGATTGCTTCAGTCTACTCTGGTTTATCAAGGTATGCTTTAGGAAGCCTTGCAAAAGATCCTCTTGCCTTCTTCCGCTAGGCTGGCAGATGTTGATGTGTTAATAGCTAATATTTGTGTGGATTCTCTTAATATTACATTCTATTCGCAGGAACTCCCGCCTCTGAAAGTATAGAAGCAAGTGGACCCTCTAATGATCATAGTTAACATTAATAACATTGGCATTAGACGTACTCTTGTTGAAACCAGTTTGGCACTCAACATATGTAGCATTGATCTATTTCCTAAGATTAATATTGATTCATCTTCTCTTAATGCTTCTTCTGTTGAAATCTGTGGGTTCGATAATGTCGGTCGACAAGCCCTAGGCACAATAGTCTTTCCTTTGAGGTTGGGACCTGTTACCATACCCACCCTTGTATATGTTATGTCAGAAAAATTACCATATAAACTTCTTCTTGGTAGACCATGGATTCACACTATGGGTGCAGTCTCGTCTACCTTGCATCAATCTATTAAGTTCATTTGCAATAATCGAGTAGTCACAATTAGGGCTGACCTTGAGGCTATGCACTTATGTGTGATGATAGCTGTTGGTCAAGCTTTGTTTGTTCCTACTCTTATCCCTTTAGTTTCTTCTAGTGTGTCGATGTTTACTCTAGCAGTACCTAATCCAAGGTGTACTCTCGAGATAGATGTCCTTGGAGAAGATCCTTCTAAAGCAAGAAATCCTAAGTCTACTCCTTCTCAAAAGAGCACATGTCTTGGTGATGATTGGGATTCCTTAAACTTTACAAATTCCTTCATTATGGAGTATAAAGTTGACCCGATCCACTTAGACCTTCCAATAACATCATCCAAACCTGCTATCAAAGATGGCCATTCTTTTGTATCACGGGGTAGTGTGAACATAAATTGTAATGTCCTTAGTGTTGATCCTCCCCCTGAAGAGGTTAATACTAGTAATCTTGTTAGGAAAGATGATGGTGATCTCATAGAAGAGTATGATCCCCTTTGTCAGAATAATACTCTTCATGTAGATCCTCCATTGTTTGCTTCCTTTGTATCTTCTTCTTGTGAGCAGTCAAACTTTTCTCCACAAGGGAAAGGTTTGCTTCCTAATCCTCATTCCTTATCTGAGCAAGAGTGTATGTTGTTGAGGATTCTTAAATCCTTCTCAATTACTCTTCCTCCTCCTAAGAGATCTTACAAACATGATGAAGCAAAAAATTCTTTTTGTGCATACCATCAAGTGCTTGGCGATTCCACTAGTGAATGTAAGGCCTTGAAAGATAAAATTCAACAGCTTTGTGATTCAAGTGCCATCACTCATTTATTTGTTGATGCACTTGCATCTTCTCCAAATGACAAGAGATATCTAGGTTTACCTCTATCCTGCATGTTCTAAGTACCTTTCATTGTTCTCCTCCCCTGTATGCTAGGGGTAGTGATAACTTGTTTGAGAGATGTGTGTCCTTCTTAAGGACTCCCTCTCTTCTCTATGTATTTCAACTAAAACATCCCTTGAGTGGACCCATTTTTCTCTTGAAGGGTTCTTAAGGTACCCCCTTTGAAATATTTTCTCTCAAATGAATTCTTTGGTGTCTAGCTTGGGGGCAGCCCAACTAGACCTTACTTTTCAAATAGTGCATCCCTTGAGTGGACCCCTCTTATTTTGAATGGTTCCCGAGGGACCCCTTTGAAATCCTTCTAATTTTTTGATGGTCTACATGACTATTTGCTTGATTTCCTATGTGGTTTCTTTTTTTTTAACGTGTTTTATCTGCGGGTAAACATGTCACTTTGCATGTGCACCTATGAAGCCGCTTTCCAAATTTGTGGAGTCCCCTTTCCTTGAGGTTTCCTCCATGTGAGAGATCTTGTGGGATACCTCTCTGAAGGTCTGAGAGCATATAGGGAACTTCTACTAAGCTTCCTCCATGCAAGAGATCTTGGGGGTCGCTCCCCTGTAGGTTTGTGGGTCTATAGGGAAATTTCTTTGGGTTTCCTTCATGTGAGAGATCTTGGAGGACACCTTCCCTACAGGTCTGTGGGTTTGTAGGGTGATTTTTTTAGGTTTCCTCCATGTGATAGATCTTGGGGGATACCTCCCTATAGGCTTGCAAGTCTGTAGGGTGCTTTCTTTGGGTTTCCTTCATGTGAGAGATCTTGGGGGATACCTTCTTGCAGATCTGCAAGCCTGTAAGGTGCATACTTCACGAGGCTTCCTTCATGTGAGAGATCTTGGAGGCTTCCTCCTTACAGGCTTGCGGGATTGTAAGACACTTTCATCCTATGGGATATATCCATCATTGGTCTACGAGCCTTTGGTGCGCTTTGTTCAAACTCTCCTTGGGTCCGAGTACCGATGGAGCCTTCTCTCTTGGAATTTTCATTCCTTTCTCTCTCTTAAATTCTCTTATTTCTTCTCTTCTCAATTGTGTATACTGGATCGAAGATCCACATCTTCTTCATCCTAAGTCTTCAACTTGGGGGCATGATTCTTTGGTTCGAAGAGTTTTCTACTTCATCTACAGTATCCTTTTGGCATATGATGATATTTATGTTTCATAGATTTCTTTTAGCGTGCATATTAGCATAGATTCATATGCCCGCTAAAGTGGGGGGAAAATGTATAGTCATAAAATTACACCCCTTGCAATTTCACATACATTTTTGTATCTTCTTTGGTGTCCACTCCCTTAGAATTTGTGTGGGATCATTTGAGCCCCTGCATCAGCCTTTTTCCCTTTTACGATGCTCAAATGCTTTCTTTTCAGCAGCTACCCTCATGCGTCCACTTTGCGTCAAACCTGGTGCTTTTCCCGTTTGTGTTGTTTTGTAGCATGCTATGTTTGGACACTAGCACACCGCATGGATTTTTGCACGTTGCGCTAGCATCTTGTGATGTTTCAATGTTTAAACAATTGTTTTTGTGCATGTTTTCCACTTGTCACCTACTTTTGTTGGTGGTAATGGTCGAGGACACCTTGAAACGGCTCTGGAAGCTTCTTTTCCTTAAATGCCATATTTTCCATCTATTTGGTCCTCTAGCTTCATTCTAGCTTCTCTCCAACTTTGGCTCTAGTTTTCCACTCTCCAACTCTTGCGTACACAACTCCTTACAACTTGTTACAACAAATTTCAATAGCATTCTCAAGCTCTCACAACACCCTTTGCAACACTCTTGGCTCTTGCAACTATCTTGCTTTCCCTCTTTGGCTTCCTTAAGCCTTGTAACTCTATCTCCCTTACCTTATGCTTGCAAGCATCTGGGATTCCATATCCCCTATCTATTGCACTCTTACTTCGTGATACAGGTTCTCCTCCTTGAGTGGGGTTTTCTTTTATCACTCATACTTGGTGGTGCAAGTTCTACTCCTGAAGTGGGTTTTTCTTTCACCACAAGCTTTGTCCATTTCAGTTACACTCTCTCTTTCTATTTGGCTATCCGTGGAGGTGGGAGCACCAAAATGGGGGTTTGACTGAGGCAAACCCCTATACATCCCCAACACTTTCTCCAGATATTACACATGCAGGTTTTGAAGACATTCATTTGCTGGAGGCTTCACCACTTGCGTGGTTGTGAGCACTTCCTTTCCTCTCCTTATCTTTATCATTTATGTTTCACTCTATTTCAGTTCCATTATATTTTGTTGCTTTCTCACGTTCTAAGATTTCTTAGCAATTAGAGTAGAAGCAGCAACTTTATCATTTTATGTAATAAACTCACTTTCTAGTCCATACGAGATGCTAGCACACCTCTTGGACGCCAGCCCGTCACACTTTCATCCTTATCTCGCGTTGTCGTCCTTTTACCGAGAGCTTGTCAATTTTTCCAGAAAATCTTCATGAACTACTCTTTTTGATTCTAGAACTCTCACCACTATTCCTTGAGGTAGTTTAGGGCAATTCGCCCCATGAGGCTCTCTAAATGAAGAGAACTTGTGAGTAGTGAATCCCCCTTCTCTACAGTAACCTTGGGATCAAGGCCCTTCCCCTGTTTAACTAATCAAAAACATCAAATGGGTTGTCAACAAACACTTACACAATATAAATAAGTGAATTCAAATCATGCCACTACTTAACTGGGACCCAAATCTACACCAACACGCTTCTCAACACTTCCTCAAACAAAAATTATCCTCTGCAATTAGTGCTAGCATGTCGGGTCAGACAAACTTGCACTAATGCTAACAAGTGACTCCAAAGACATCTCTCAAGGTCTAGAAACATCTTGTAGACCACACAACAACACTCCAAAATATCCATACAACATCTCAGAATATTCCAACACCATCAAAATATTTTGCACAACTTCTGTAACCACCTAAAACTCAAGAATACATTTATTTTCTGTAACTAGGCATATTTTGTGTAACCAGGCATACTAACATAGACATCCAGCACACTAGAAACACTTGTAGAAAAACTTAGCATCTAAAAATTTGAGGAAATGTAGATACAAAAATATAAACATGTTCCCAAATTTTTAATGCCAAAACCTTCACTTCAGAGAAATATTGAGCAATCTCATTTCTCCCAAACACCCTATTTCATCAGACAGACATACTATCAAACACATCTTCCTCTATAGTACAATCCAGTACATAAATATTTAGATATAAAACCTATAAACACCTGTGATCATCATGTACAAACCACATGGGAATATCTTCAACCATGAAGAAATGATGAGAAAAACACTGAACACCACTCTATCACATTGAACCAAGTGAACAAACTTCATCAACAACATTACTAACACCTATGCAACACATCTACAACATTTTCAATATGCAACAATTTCCAACTATAACAATCTCCCCAAACACAAGTCATGGAAATAACCTCTGCAACTATATTGAAGTAGGACATCAATGACAACACTAGCACAATGTGTTGACACCAATGCCAACAAATTTAGACACATCATCAATACCAGTAGCATTCTAACACTCTCTTTATACAAGGGGTTGAAATAAATGAAAACACCTAAGAAACTCATAAATAATTGAAGCTTCCAACATCTCTAAACTTCCAACAATCTCCCTCTTTGTCGTTGATGGAAACACTTACTTTCTAAAAAAAAAGAAACCAACAACAATACTGCAATAAGCAATACTCCCCTTGACTGGGACAACTCTTTACTCTTCATCCTCTTTCTTCACAGACTTATTCTACTATAACACTAGAAATACCTACATTCTAGATCACTCTCCTCTACTTCTCAGATAATACTTTTCCATACTCTCTCCCCCTATGATCTTCAGGCCATATTTACTTCTACAACTCTCTCCATTTTCATATTCTCTCTATGGTTTTTCAACCACTTTAACTCTCTCCCCTTTTGACATCAATGGAAAGGGGCCATAAACTCAACCAACTCTCTTGCACTCCCCTTTTGATAATATTCAAAGGGAAACACCTGCATACACTACTTGCAACACTAACAAGCAATTGAACTCATTCTTTACTACACATTTCTACACTATCTAGCAACCATTACTACCTACTCCCCTTAAGAGGTATCCTTTAGCATCAGTTGAGGACTAAGAATGCATATTGAAATGCTTCTCTGAGAGGTGCACACACCTCTACATCTATTTGAAAGGGGGGGTAATAACCCCTAACTTCTCCTAGAGATACTCAAAGCTATGTTTTGGAAGATCCTTTGTGAAAATGTCAACCTGATCCTTAGTAGGTACATACTCCAACTTCACCTCATTCTCTGCAAATTTCTCTCTCAAGAAGTGATATTAGATTGAGATATGTTTTGTTCTTGAATGCATTACCAGATTCTTTGAAATATTGATTTCAATTGTATTTTCACATAAGATAGGAATAGGTTCATCATATGAAACTCTGATATCCTTTAATATTTGCTTCATCCACAACACCTGTGTACAACATGATTTTTCTGCAATGTATTTTGGTTCTACAATAGATAATGACACTAAATCATGCTTCTTACTTAACCATGAAACCAACCTACTTCCAGGAAAGAAAGCACCATCACTTATACTTTTCCTATCATCTGCACATCCATCCCAATTTGCATATGTATATGAACTCAAATAGAAGTCAATATCCTTAGGATACCACAAACCATAAATAAAGTTCCCTTTAAATATCTAAATATCCTCTTCACTACTATAACATGAGATTCTCTAGGATCTTCTTGAAATCTAGCCACAAGACAAACTATATGCATGATATCTAGTATAGTATCACTAAGGTATAATAGTCTAACAATCATTGATTTATACTTGCTTTGATCTATCTTAGGAGATTCATCATTCTTAGCTTACAACTAGTAACCATATGAGTATATACTGGTTTGGAGTCATCCATTCCAAAATTCTTCAATAATTCCTTAATACATTTAGATTCTAATATGAATATACCTTTCTTTGATTGATTGATCTGCAAACCAAGGAAGAAATTCATCTCCCCACACATTGACATTTCAAATTCTATCTAAATTTCTTTTGTAAACCTTTTTCACATATCTATATTTCCTTTGAAGATTGTGTCACCAATATATACTACCACAATTAAGATTTGTTCATCTTCAACTTTGAAATATAGATTGCTATTTAAAATATATATTTTGAATCCTTGCAGCAACAAGTACTTATCTAACCTTGCATACCAAGCTTTGGGAGCTTGCTTCAATCCATACAATACTTTCTTCAACTTGTAGACCATATTTGCATCTTCTAACAACTGAAAACCTTTTGGTTGTTCAATGTATACCTCATCTTTCAACTCACCACTCAAGAATTTTGACTTCACATCCATATGATATACTTTAAAATCTTTGTGTTGCAAAAGCTAAAAACATCTTGATAGCTTCCATTCTTTCAACCAGAGAACAAAATTCCTCAAAATATATACCTTCAACCTATGAGTAACCCTTACACACAAGTCTAGCCTTGTTCCTGACAACTTTTACATCTTCATTCAACTTATTCTAGAACACCCACTTAGTACCAATCAAATTCTTGTTTTTCAGTCTTGTGACCAATTCCAAATTTAGATTCTTCTCTATCTTCTCTAATTCTTCCTTAATTTCTTTGATCCAATTCTCATCTTTGCATGCCTCAATCACTATTTTTGATTCCACCTCAAAGAGCAAATAGAAATTTACTTGTTCCTTTGTCATAACAACTTTTCTCCTCGTTAGCACAATTTTTCTCTTATCTCCAATGATCTAATCTTCTGAATGATTATTTTGTACATAATTGGGAGTCTTAGGATTATTTTTCAAAGCTTCTTCCTCTTCAATTGCCAACTCTTTTCCTTTGTCTTCATCCTTTTCTTCTTCACTGCAATGGGATTCATTAAATTTATATCCTTTTACCAAACCTGAACTTTGATGTGGTTCTTCATCCACTTTGACACTTGCACTCTCAACAATCCTCTTCAATATTTTGTTATAACACCAATAGGCCTTGCTTCTTGTATAATATCCAAGGAAGATTCATTCATTAGATCTTGCATCAAACTTTCCCATGTTTTCATCATCTCTTCTGATATAACACTTTCTTCCAAAGACTCTAAAGTATTTCACAATAGGGGGTTTACCACACCACACTCATAGGGAGTATTTGAATTATTCACTCTTTCTTGACCTATGTTAAGAATTAAGACTACATTATGAATTGCCCCTCTCCAATAGACATTCATAAGATTAGCTTATTTCATCATTGTCCTAGCTACTTCCTAAACTATTTTGTTTTTCTTTCCACAACTTTATTTTATTGAGTTTTAGGGGTTGAAAAATGCCTCTTTGTCCATGATCTTCATAAAAATTGTTAAACTCAATTGACGTAAACTCACCACCTCTATCAGATCTCAAGCATTTGATTTTCATATTCATTTCATTCTTAACCATATCCTTAAATGCTTTAAACTTATCTAGATATTCTGATTTTTCTTTGAGAAATTTAACCCAAGCAACTCTAGAATAATTATCAATTAATAACATGAAATACCTTTAACCACATGAGCTTCTAATTCTGGTATGTCCACATAGATCTATATGCACTAACTTAAATATCTGGACCAACTTTTAGATTTATGCCCTTTGATTCTTGACTCTTCCCAATGATTATCACTTATTTCCCCAACAAAGTCTATTGGTGTAGATTGGATGGGGAAAATATATGTTTAGAATTTTTTAACCGGAGACTCCTTTAGTTCATCCCCAACGAAGCCACCAATTTGTTGGTTTAGACTCAAATGGGGAAAACAAGTGTTCCAATTTTTTTACCAAAGACTCCTTAGTTTGTCCCCAGTGGAGTCACCAATCTATTGGTTTAGACTCGGATGGGGAAAAAAATGTTCCAATTTTTTTACCAGAGACTCCTTAGTTCGTCCCCAGTAGAGTTGTGAATCTATTGGTTCCCAAATTTGTAGATTACTAAACCCTAAAATTATGCCATGCTTTATGCTCAGGTTCAACAACAATGATCTGGCCAACGAACAGAATCAACCAGGATGGTTGGAATTCCCTACTCTTCAGGCTCTGCTATGCCTAGGTTGGTGTACCATTATCACCAATGAATGGAACTTTCTTGTATTTGTATACGTCTAAAAATGGTCATGATTAAGCTTGTTAATTAATTAAATATGATTTATTTAATTAATTCCTCTAATGTCATCTACATATAAATAAATTTAATTATTTATTTATATTGTTCATTTTCTAATTCTTCTACCTTAATTAAATAAATAATTTTATTTAATTACTAACATTTCCATCTTCCGCTTGATTAAATTAAATAAATTTTTATAATTTATTTATATTTGATTATCATTCTATTCTAAAGTTTAAATATTTTGAATATTTGAATAATGGAATATTCTCCATCCCATAATCGATTTAAATATTAAATATTTTATTTAATATTTCCTCAGCCTAATTTCATTTTTTTAAACATAATTAAATATGAGTTATTTAATTATGTGGATTTCCATTTTCATCTCCACTTCCAAATTAAATAAATATATTTTATTTAATTTCTAACTCATGCTAACTCACCCTTCCAAATTCTCAACTCATCCTTCGAAATGGAAGTTTCCCTTCGAAACTCAATGACGAAAATTGAAAGAAAAGGGAAACCTTCCATTCTTCTCTTCCACTTTTGAAAATCTCCCGCCGTCCGTTCGAACAAGCTTAATCCGGACTGTCGATCGATTCAGCCAATCGAATCCATTCGAAAACTCTATAAATTCTGGTGCAAATCCAAGCCTTGGTTAATCATCCACATGTACATGCATGCACTCACTTTTGCACACCTACGCATATCTATGTTCATACAGGAAATCAGCTTATGTATTCATATCAGTTTCAATATCACAACAATCTTCTCATCTTAGCATAACTTTGCATTTAGCATAGTTTTCATTTTAAATCTTGTTCTTTAGCTGTCATTTTGTTGAGCTTGATCTACTGATCTGAGAGCTATCTGGAAACCAACAAAACGCTGAAGTTAGAGGAAGATAAGACGGTTTCGGGAAGCTGCGATAACGGTTTGCTTATTCTGTTTCTTTTTCAGTTTTTCTGATTTAATGTCTTATTAATATGTGTTTGATTTTCATTTAAAATTTGATCCAATATTTCACACACATAAAATGGCGCCCACCGTGGGGCTCGAACCCATGAATTTAACATTTTCTGCAAGTTTCTGTTGATAGTTTCCCCGTTCTGGAATCAGCTTTTCGGGAAAAATTTGGCGTTTAGGCGCATTCAAAATTTTCTGACGCGCATACGGGGATTTTAACTTTTTATTTTGCAGGATTTTGGAGCGCATACCGTGACTGTTTAGGCGCATCCCGTAACTGTTTAGGCGCATCCTGTAACTGTTTAGGTGCATCCTGTGACTGTTTAGGCACATCTTGTGACTGTTTACGCGCATATAGAATATTTCTTTCGGCATACACGGTAACTATTTTTAAAGTATTTAAATCTTTCTTGCGGCGCATTTAGTTTCTGTTTAGGCACATATAGCATCTGTTCCGGCGCATACAGTGACTGTTTAGGTGCATATAGTTTATGTTCCAGTGCATTTACCCTCTGTTCCGGCGCATATATCTTTGGGCGCATATAGCTTCTGTTCGGGCGCATATAGACTGTAACAAAATCACAAATTTCTGAGTCTGACGCCTTCCGCAGAAAAAATTCTTTTTCTTTTTCTAAAGTTTAAAATAAAGCAATCCTAGGGTAGTCACATTTGAATAAAATGAAGCAATCTAGGATAGTCACCAAATAATGATCTTGCAGTTAAAATTGAACAATCTATTTTTGGTGAAGCAATATCTTCACTTAGATTAGATCATTGTGATTTGGAACTTAAAAAGAACATTTGCTTGCTTTGACTGTGGCAATAGGTCTATGCTCTCCCCTTAACTGGGTGATCAGAATACTAGACTTGCCTTTTTAGTGTACATGCAATTTTATTGTTTCAATTACATCCTTTAGAGAGCCTACCGTAGTGGGAAAAAGTACTCACCCTACGGGAACGACTCAAGTGGGTTCAAGCCAAAGCTAGGCTATTCTGCCCCACTATAAAATTTAAAGCAAATCTGGGGAAACCCTCTTTTTCCGGTAGTGTGCAAGATAACCATCCCCAAAACCTTTGTTCTAAAGGTTGGGAGGTCTCCTGAGGGAGTTTATTATTGCCGCACCGAACGAAAATCCTTACTACGAACCTAGTGTAGTGGCTAGCCGAGTCAGTTTCCAAACATTCTAATAATCACAGTGTAAGGGGAGGGAAGAATCTGCCCCCAAGATACCCACCATATAACTGCCAAGGACCGTTTGCTCAGCGGATCCGGTATCCACTTCCGTAACTCTGAGTACGTGCCTGGAAAAGACAAAAACATGGGCGCCCCTTCGGGGGTGACACGGCTGTGTGAGTCGACGCAGTTCTAAGATGTGGGCTGTTGATTACTAGAATGACCTACTTGAGCATTTAAGAGTGAGTCTGTCTGAAATTGTCTTTCATGTGCAAAACCCGTGAAAACATTTTATGAAAAACATTTTCTTGATCAAACACTTCATGTTAGTATAGGGCTTTAAGAACAACTATTTTCAAAAATGTTTGTTGTGTCTTCCATTACATTAATTCAAATAAAGAAATCATCCAAAAGGAACGTGAAGCACAACAACTGAAAGCCACTTAAGAGTTTTTCATACCATTGGTTCAATAACATTCCCAATAACATTCCCATGCTTAGAGACTGGAAGTCAACAAAATTTCCCAAGAAATCAGTTTCCAAGAGAATCAGAAAACCCAAGAAACCGTTAGGATACAAGAAAACACTACAAAAGAGAAAATTCTTGTACAAAAGTCGACAAGTCTTGCTTCACTATCGAGGATTTCTTCACAGATATCAAGATTTTGTTAGAGGATTCACTGATGAGTATGCTATAGATCCATTAGATTATCAAGCTCATTATTAGAGATTAGCTCTATCACAACGTCATAATCATAATCAACCTCTTGAGTTTGACAACATACCACAACCTTCTATAGAATATCCTTCACACCCCGGCCATATTCTTCAAAGATCTTGAGAGAATTTCTTTAAAAAGGAAGATCAAAATCTTTTAGAGTTCACCTTTCAAAACAACTTTCTAATTTTTGGTTCAACTTCCCCAACAGGATTCTGAAATCCTTCATCATTTGGAAGCCACAATCAATAATTTAGGAGCATCCTTGATCTTATCATAAGATCCCGCATCTTATCAGATCATCATCATCACACTTGTTAGAAATCATGATCTAAGTCTAGAGGAAATTTTCAAATTCATATGCCTATCTCCACAAGATCTCAACACAATAAACTGAAGGATACAATCCAAAAAGAAAGTCATATTCAAAACACTCAAGAAGAAGGAGAAAGCAGTAATCCCCTTTTCAGCATAAATCAAAATCCACTTTTCAACAACAACATGGACAATAGAGAAGAAAATCCTTTTCATAATTACAGAGATAAAAACCAGGTGGATAGTGATGAGGAACAAGATGAGGAACGTCTTAGAGAGGATGAGCAAGATCCAAAATTCCATAAAGCTATCGAAAAGATCTTGCAGCGAGATAAGGAAAAATATTTTCGACAGCTAGCCGAACAAGGGGCTAAATTGCCTCACGACTTTGACATTGAAAACTTGAAAAATAAACCTGAAGAGACACCCCTTTCTAATCTTAGTGCTTTGACCCAACAAATCAAGGCACTTCAAGGACAAGTTAAAGAATTACAAGGGGGAACAACCACAAAGAAATACACTCTCTAGGACATTTGTCCTTATCCTTTCAATAGAAGTCTTAACATGATTCCTTTTCCCAAGCATTGTGAAATGCCAAAATTTGATCGCTATAATGGGAAAATGGATCCAATTGATCACGTTAGAGACTTCAGGAATATGACATTAGAGTTCGCTCACGAAGATACTTACTTGATGCGACTGTTTCCTAGGAGCCTTGGAGTACACTCTATGGAATGGTTATCTAAGATCACACCTCCCATCAGGACATTTGAAGAATTGATCAACCTATTCATATCACAATATACCTACAACATACAACACCAGATCACCATGATAGATCTTTGCAAGGTTGCACAGAAACCTGGTGAATCTTTCATTACATTTCTTCAGAGATGGAGAAGAATGTTTGCCAGATATCCACATCCTGTTCCTGAAAAGGAAAAGATGGTTACTTTCATTAACAGTTTAAATTCAGAAATGAGCTATCACTTGAACTTACATTGTCCTCCTTCTTTGGAGAAAATTATTGAAGATGCCATAACCATCGAAAATGCTTTGGTCAAAAGAGGAATAATCAAACATGACAAAGAAAATCCTAGCTCATCTAACCATCACAATAATCAGGACAAGTCCAAATTCTAGACTCACAACAAAAATATGGTGAATGATGGTGTTGTTGATGCAAATCATGCCTCGACCAAACCATTTGTCCTCAGTACTCCAAACAGTCGCAACAACAATGTCAACTCGATTGCAAATCACGAAAATAATCCTCCTCCTCTGAGAAACAATACAAATCAAAACTCTACTCCCCATCAAGGGACTTCCAACAACCAGGGTTACCGAGGAACCAATAACAATCACAATTCCTTAGGGAACACCTCAAATTCAAATCCGCAAAGATTTTCATTCTTCTCGAATAGAAAACTTTCACTTCATTGGGACAATCTTTAGAATCAGCATTCAAAGAGTTGATGGCCAAAAATGTCATTACTTTGCCGCCTCAACGAAATTATGAACCCAGTGTAAAGCCTCCATCATGGAATGAGGCATACTATTGTGATTATCATCAGTGTAAAGGTCATCGCACAAACAACTGCCAAGCCTTGAAGAATTCCATTCAAGACTTAATTGACAATGAAATCATTACAATAGAAGGAAATCAACAAACCAACGTAGACCACCAAGCATTTCGTAATCCATTGCCCAATTATCAAAAGGGTGAGTCTTCTGAAAAAAATGTGAATCATATCAATGATGATCATATAATCAATCATCTCTACTCAGACGACGAGTGGGTAAATGTCATTAAAGTCAACAAGAAGGTGGAATATAGAGAATTCAACGCAACAACAAGAGCGGAAGCTAAAGTTGTTTTAAAAGGTGCCTCTTCAAAATCCACTGAACCGCCACCTCAACATCAATATGATTTGGTCAACCAACTTCAGAAAACCCCCGCTCAAATTTCTATTCTGGAACTATTGAAGATTTCCCCAGCCCATAAGGAAATTCTCGAAAAAGCCCTCATTGAAACTAATGTATCCACTGACCTGGATGTGAACCAATTTCAAGCCATGGTAGGACACTTTTCCTCGCCCACTTTCCTTTCATTCTCTGACAAAGATGACGTTTCCATAACTCATCCCCATAATTCATCATTGTACTTAGAAGTCATGATTCACAAGTTTCGTATCAGACGAGTTCTAATAGATGGAGGTGCTAGTTTAAACATCTGTACCATGAAGTTGGTTAAAGCCTTAGGATTTTCTGAGGACTCCATTGATTTTAGAAGAAAGATTACCATAAAATCTTATGATGATGAAGAAAGAGCATCCAAGGGTCTAATCATGCTGCCAATCAGAGTGGGCCCTGTTATAAAGAATACTTTCTGTCAAGTACTGGACCGTGATCTTGCATATAACATCTTGTTGGGTCGTCCTTGGATCCACGAAATGCAAGCCGTCCCATCAACCTATCATCAATGTCTCAAGTTTCCTTATGATGGACAAGAAATCATGATACCTACTGATAATTCCAATATTCAAACTTGTGCCAACATAAAAGCCAGTCAAGATACTTTGGTCCCTAACAATCGAGAAGCTCATGCTAGGACTTCTCTAAAGATTGACACACAAATCAATCAATTGACCAATAGTTTTGACAAAAAGATGAAATTCAAGGATCATGGAGTTGGAGAATACTCTCTTTGTCTTGCCAATTTACCTACATCACCTCGATCACATGGACAACCATCTATCAGGGAACATAAATATCAACAACATCAACATCAAAGCAAACACCAATAGAGCCAATCACAAAATTTAATGGACAATTCATCAAAGAAAAATTCCCCATGAAAAATCCTGAGGATACAGAGATTCTAAACTGGCTCTATAAAGATGAAGATGAAGCAGTCTCTAATGTCAAACTACCCACAGAAAAATATGGAAAAGGGTATTCAATCATGCAGAAGATGGGCTATGATGAAGGGCCTATCAGAAAAAGGAAGGAAGGAGTAGTTGAACCCATTCACCTCCGCAGACTCGCTGCAAAAGAGAAAACTGGATTGGGTTATGATACTCACTCCAAAGAAAGAACATCCAAACAACTGCATGGCACTGTCTTCACATTGCAAGAAGGCTCAGATCCACAAGAAGCATGTTTGACAACAGTTTAGAACTTCTTGGAAAACAATTCTGACACAGACTCTGCTGAATATGAATGGGACACCATTTACAATGATGAGTTATGGAGGGACAAAGAGGTTGATGTAATACACCAGTACGCTCCAACTCTAATTGAAGGTCAAGGTTCAGGGTCCCAACCACAAGAATCTGAACCACAAATCGACTATGATTCTAGTGATACTGAGTCAAATCTAAACGAACAAGACTATCATGAGGACAATATCATCATTGACCCACCTCATACCTTGGATCCTACAGACCACTCCATTATGACCATAACCATAGCCGACTTCACACAACCTGATGACCCGATACCTTTGATTTATCCTGATCTCATTGATTGGGATTCAACCGAACCTATTGACATACCCATGTTTCCAAGTGATGAAGCTATCGTAAACTTCCTTTCCGCAGAAGATACAAATAATTGTTCCACCAACGATTTTTGATATAGAATTTTTGATCAGGAGAGTGTCAAGTCTCCCAGCTGCAAAAGTAAAAACAAAAAAGAAAGATCTAATGGTGAAAACCAGAATCTGGCAGTATTAGATCAAACAAAAGATAAAATAAAGAGCGTATCCGATGGTGAAAACCTCTTTGAGGCACCAGACAATGGGAATCTTAACACTCTCTCAGAACACTACCATGAGCGATCACCTATTTTGATTGAGCCTACAAATGCTGTCGATCTTGAGACTTCTAACAAACCAAGAATTTTATAGTTAGCTACATCAATGACAGAGAAAGAAATACCAGAGTTCATGGAATTCCTGAAAGAAAATCAAGTCAATTTTGCATGGTCTTATGCTGACATGCCTGGTCTTGATCCTGATCTTATCATGCATCACTTGTCTATCAAACCAGGGGCCAAGCCGGTGTAACAAAAACTCAGAAAGATGCACCCTCATGTTGCATTATTGGTTAAAGAAGAACTGAGAAAACTCCTTGATGTGGGCTTCATAAGACCAATCGATTATGTAGAATGGATCTCCAACATTATTCTTGTATCCAAGCCAGATAAAACTGTGAGAATATGCACAGATTTCAGAGATCTTAACAAAGCATGTCCTAAGGATGACTTCCCACTGCCAAACATCGACACTATAGTTGATCTGACAGCTGTCCATGCCATGTATTCATTAATGGATGGTTTTTCTAGCTACAACCAAATCAAGATTGCACCTGAAGACCAGGAGAAAACAACTTTCACATGTCCGTGGGGAACTTATTGTTGGAACGTCATGCCTTTCGGTCTAAAGAATGCTGGGGCTACCTACCAAAGAGCCATGACTACAATCTTTCATGACATGATGCATGTCTTCATGGAATATTATGTGGATGAAATATTGGCAAAATCATACACCAGAGAAGGACATCTTGAAATATTATCCAAAATATTTGCAAGACTCGAGAAATTCAAAGTTCGTCTCAACCCTAAGAAATGTGTTTTTGGGGTCAAATCTGGAAAACTCTTGGGGTACATTGTTTCAGAAAAAGGAATTGAAGTAGATCCAGACAAAGTACAAGCAATTATGGAAATGCCTCCACCAAAGAACATCAGTCAGTTGAGATCATTGCAAGGACGACTTCAATCTATACAGAGGTTCATTGCACAATTGGCCGATAAAAGTTTACCTTTCACACATCTACTGCATAAAAATGTTCCTTTCAAGTGGGATGACAAATGTGAATTGGTGTTTCAACAAATCAAACAATATTTAATGACTCCACTAGTTCTCGTACCACCAAATCCAGATAAACCCCTAATCTTATACATTGCCGCAACAGAAACATCTCTAGGGGCACTGCTAGCACAAGAAGACTCTACAGGAAAGGAACATGCAATCTACTACATTAGTAGAAAATTAACAAGTCATGAGCTCAACTACACTTCTATTGAGAAAGCTTGTATGGCAGTAGTCTTTGCTTCACAGAAATTTCGGCATTACATGTTAACTCACACAATCAATCTGGTTTCAAAGATTGACCCACTCAAGTATTTATTAAGCAAAGCATCATTGACAGGAAGGTTAGAAAAATGGGTAATGATTCTGAGTGAATTTGAAATTCATTATGTCAACCGCAAAGCAATCAAAGGACAAGTTATTGCCGATCAATTAGCTGAAGCACCATTACAAGCAGATCATCCCCTGCACATTGAATTTCCAGATGCTGATGTTTTTACTGCAGAATCTAAACAACCATGGTCCCTATATTTTGATGGTTCTTTCACTCAACATGGATCGGGGGCAGGCATACTTTTCGTCACCCTTCAAGGACACACCATTCCTCGATCATATAGGCTGATGTTTCCATGCACCAACAACATAGCCGAATATGAAGCATTAATCACCAGACTCAAAATAGCACTGGAATGGAGAATTACTGAATTACCGGTGTATGGCGACTCACAGCTGGTCATTTATCAGATCAATAATGATTATCAAACCAAAGATGAGAAACTATTACCATATAAAAAGATGGTTGATGATTTCAAGAAATATTTTGTGGACATCAAATTCACACAAATCCCAAGGCTTGATAATAAAGCAACTGACGCCATGGCTACAATCGCATCATTGTTACAACTTCCAAAAACTCAAAATCGTTATGAATTTCTGGTGGAACAATCATTTACACCTACTTATGATACACCTGAAAGCCAAATCATTTTCCACTTGGTAGGATCTAATTCGCCTTGGTACGGAAAAATTTATGCCTACCTCAAAGATGACATCTTACCACCCGATTTATCCTATAACCAAAAACACAATTTTATCCTCCAATCCGCTCGCTACACTCTTATCGCTGACACCCTGTATCGCCGTGGTCTTGATGGTACTTTACTCCGATGTCTTGAATGTGAGGAATCTAACAAAGCTTTACAAGAAGTTCATGGTGGCATCTGTGGTACTCATTCAAGTGGACTGACCTTATCTAAAAAATTGATTAGAATGGGTTACTACTGGCCTACAATGGAGAGGGAATCATTCACTTTTGTGAAAACATGCTCAAAATGTCAGATTCATGGGAATCTCATTCATGCTCCTGCACAAGAACTTCAACCATTCACGCCAACCTGGCCATTTTCTTAATGGGGGTTAGATCTAGTGGGAAAGATTCATCCTTCTTCATCAAATGGGCATAAGTTCATCATCACAGCTACTGAATATTTTACCAAGTGGATTGAGGTGGTCCCTCTTACTAAAGTTACCAGAAAACAAATATCATCCTTCATACTCAACTATATCATTTGTCGGTATGGCATTCCCAACTCCATTATTATGGATAATGGACGTCTGTTCAAAAATCAGGATGTTGATGAACTTTGTGAGAGATTTCACATTTAGCATAGATATTCAACACCGTACTATCCACAAGGGAATGGCCAAGTAGAGGCCTCAAATAAAACAATATTGAAAATCTTGAAAAAGACTGTGAATGCTTTAGGGAAGGATTGGCACGTTCAACTCAATCCCGCCTTATGGGCTTACAGAACCAGTATCCGCACACCAACAGGAGCAACACCATTTGCTCTTGTCTATGGAGCAGAGGCCATATTGCCCTTAGAAGTTGAGATTCCCTCACTTAGAGTATCATTGAAAGGCCTTACAACAGATGATGAATACAGAGTTTCCCGACTCCAAGAATTGGAACTCCTAGATGAAAAGAGACAAAGAGCAGCTAATCACTTAAAAGCATATCAACAGATGATGTCTCGCAGCTATAACCACAAAGTAAAGCCACACACCTTTCAGGTGGGTGATCTTGTTCTGAAAGAGAATCCACACAATCAACAAGACAGAGAAAAGAAAGGAAAGTTTTAACCAAATTGGCTAGGTCCTTATGTGGTTATCGCAGTCTATGGTTCAGGAGCATACAAGCTATCAACACCAGAAGGGGACCTGTTTGACGAACCTATCAACATGCACCTGAAAAAGTATTATGTCTAAGGCGGTTATCAAAAAAATAAGAAAAAGTCTTGAAAAAATTCAAAAAAATAAAAAAAAGTCCTTAAAAAATCCAAAACAGTAGAAAAAGTCCTGAAAAAATGGTTACCCTGGTGAAAACCTGGCAAACGGGCATCTCGGTAACGCAAAAAAAAAAGAAAAAGAAAAAAGTCATAAGGTGAAAACCTGGCAAACAGGCAGTCTATTGACAAGAAAAATGCAATAAAAATAAATAGTGAAAATCTGGCAAACAGATGCTATTTGGGGCTCTCCATTTATTAGTTCATGTTCTGCATTTAACTCTTTAGCCTTCATTCTCATGCATCTTTTCGATCATCTTAGGGCCACACTAGCACCATGCTGTCATCATCTACCTCGAGCGACAACGTCTTACCATGGCTTGATTATTGCACATATTCATTTTCAGCAAGTTATGTTGATACCAAGGGCAAACATGGGGCATACTGGGGGCAATCAACTTTCAGATTTTACCAAAACAGTAGGACAATGACATCGAAACCAATCACGCAAACAAAACAACCAAATCAAACATCTAATCATTGATCCGTATCACAGTAGCTTTCAGTTGTGTACCTTATCATGACTCATATCTGGATGATCTCTAATCTGACTAATGTTTGGAATCACAGTATTTCATTTTTGAACAATGGTTGTTTAATTTTTTCAATATCATTTCTCTGGAGCACACTCGATGATGTACTGAACTAGAGTGGCAAGGAAAGAGGATGATTTTTCTTTGTCTGTTGTATTGAGGTTAATCATTTATCTGTTGCAAATATGTCGCAAGACATGATTTTTCAAAAATTATCATTGATGACAGTTCCAAATTTGCATCAAATGGTGGTTAGTCTTTGTCTGTTTATGCAAGAAATGCTCAAGTCATCTCGGTTCAATTATACCTAGATGCTTGTGTTCACTTGCTATATCAAAAAATCATGAAAGTTGTACTCAGGTCATCATTGGTGCTAATTTCTCCTCTGATGCTTGTACACACTTCCAACATTTTCAAACGCTCTATGATGATTTAAGCAGGCTCACTAAAAGGCTCAACAAAATGGTCGGTTTCATTTAGTTGCATTTCATTTTAAGCCATGGTACATAACTGCATATTGGATTTGCATCAAGAGTTTTGGAAGGGTCAATGGCTGTCATATTTCTTTGGAATATTTGTGGAGGACAATGCAAACATTTGTATCATTATCATTTCATCACTTTTGCATTTTCATTATCATTATCATTTCATTTTCATTATCATTATCATCTTATCATTATCATTATCATTTCATATTAAGTTTCATTTTCATTATCATTTCGGTATTGCATTCATTATCATTTTATCATCTCATATTCGTTTCATTATCATTTCATATTCATTTCATTTTCATTTTCATTATCATTTAAATCATTTGCGTTACCATTATCATTCATATTAGTTTCATATATGTTTCATGACCATTATCATCATTCCATTCATCTTATTCATTTTCATTATCATTATCATTTATATTATTCTCATTATCATTTCATTCATTATTATTATATTATAATCATTTCATTCGTTTATCATTCATTCCCATTATCATTTCATTCATTATCATTACATTGTCGTCATTTCATTATTCCATTATCATGTATTGCATCATCATTCATTTCATTTATAACATATATTTTATCATTTCATTCATGTCATTACCATCTCATTATCATCTCATTTCACTCATTATTTATTACATCATTATCATTCATTTCATTATCATTATCAAAGCATATCATTTCACTATTATTATCATTCATATCATCTCATTTTATTATCCATTTCATATCATTTATTTCATCTCAATATCATCATTTCATCATATCATATCATTATCATTACACATCCAATCCATTTATCATGTCATTTTATTACCAATCATTATATTTCATCACATATCATTTTATCATACATCACTATTTATTCATCTCAATTTTATATCAGTATTCCTATCATCTCATGTCATATCATTTTATCATACACTATCTACTCATATCATTTTACATCACATCATATCATAATGCATATCATGAACACAACATTCATTTTTCATCTTTTTCCTGCATTGAAAAATCAACAAAAAATATACATTTCCATATACACATCATAAGTCATTCACCTGCATGACATCATTAGTACACATTATCAAATCATCATCATCATAATGAATAACATCATAATCAAATCATCCTGCATATCATGTTAGTCATCAAAATCATTCAAATACATACCAAACTCCATAAACACATAGAAATAAATATATATCACATCATCACATAAATCACATCATAAATGCACACCAAATCATCATCAAAATAATCATCGCCGCTGCATATCATCGCTCATCAAAAATGATACAAATGTCCAAATGTCCAATGAAACTAAAATGTCCAGAGCACAATACATCAGATATGATCAAAAATGGCATATACATGCTCCAAAAATGATATACATAACGAAACTAGCTGGTCGATGCTCCTGATGGTGCTGGTCTGGAAGGAGGTGGTCTGCCACTGGTGCCTGCATCTAGGTCCTGCCGAGGTCCTGTCACTCCCCTGCTCTGTGTGTGTGTCTGTGATCTGCTCCTTGTCCTACTATGGGACCGCGGGTATGGCTCTCTACGCTCTGGAGGACACATCTCCTCATATCTCACTCTGTAATACTCAGCCTCTTGCGCCATCTCCATGCCCTCTGCAATGGCATCTCACAGTGACACACTCTCTACGGTGCCCATCAGCCTCTGTGCAACACCCTCAGCCTCTACTACCCGCCGTCTAAATGCATCTCTCTCTGCTATCACCTGGGCTAACTGTGGGCCTGGGGTAGGTGCCTATGTAGGTGCCTGTGTCTGTAGCTGCACAATGAACCCCTGTGCCTGTCCCAGCTGACTCTGTAGCTGTCCCTGCTGCCCCTGTAATGTTTGCACCTGGGCCTGAAGTGTAGCAATCTGTCCCTGCTGCGAGGAGGATTCCATCCGGATCACTGTCTGTCACCCTATCCCTGTCCTCGGCCGCCGCATAATCTGGACACCCCTCAGAATATCTAGCCTCGACCTCCCCAGCACATGTCCCCCCTCCCCGCCATCATCTCCATCATCTCCATCGTCATCATCTGCACTCTCCTCCTCCCCGCTCTCCACCTCCTCTCCTCCAACTACTCCATGCTCGCCGCTAGCCGCATCCTCCTGTCTCACTGCCCCTGGTTGTGGTACTACCAAAATCGGTGTTGGCTCATCAAGACTGGTGAATCGAGGAAAGGGATGCGTGTGAAAATATGCAGCGTACTCATCAGACATCCCAGCATCCACAATGTCTCGCCTGTCAGCCCATACCTTAGGTGCTAATGCAATGAACTCTATATATGCGGACTGATAAGAAATACATGGCCCCCATCCGACCTCATCTCTACTCCGGGCGTAATGTGCAACCCCCTGCGACATCCCCTGCGTGAATCTGAACTGTCTCTGCACCCGCAATGCCAAAAATCTCTCCAGAATAAAGGGAGTCCTCCCTATCAGGAACCGAGGGATGCATACATACGACATCTCTATGTCATCTGTCGCCCATGGCTCGCAATCTAGATATGGTCGCCATACGACTGTGTCCATGTCATCCAGCAGTCGTCTCCAGTAATCCACCTTGCCCAGCTTGGGCTGGGTAAGGAACATCGCATACATATATATATAAGGCCTGTCTGGTGGCCTAACTCTGGGGCATGCCGGTCTCGTCACAGCAAAATGCTCCCATGCCCAGATCTGTAACAATGTAACCCCACATGACAAACTAGACGAACCTCTGTACACCACCTGGTGCAAATCATGATAGAGATGTGCTAGCATGCAGCTCCCCCATGCATATCGTCGCGGCTGTAGCAACATCTGCTCTAGAATCCTGCCCCATCCCACTGACAATCCCTTTGCCCGGCGATCCGGACAAAGGAGACCTCCAATGAATGCACACAAAACTGCTGGCAAGGCTGGATATCCTCGAAAATCAGCCCACGGTACCCAGTACCTAGCAATCTGTGCATCTTCGTACACTCTCCTCAAAGCATCTGTGCCCCTAGCTCCTTGTGATCGTAATACACAAGGGCACCAACAACTGGGATACCTAGGATCCTGTACACATCCTCAGGAGTCACTGTCACCTCACCGGTCGGCATGTGAAAGGTGTTATGCTCTGAATTCCATCACTCTGCAAGTGTCGTCAATAATCCTCTGTTGACCCTAATCGGCGACATCGCCAACAAGGATTTCAAACCGCAGGTGTCAATCAATGCTATGTCAGCAGGTGTCAACTCAGGAATCCTATCCCATCCTGCTGAATGTCGCTCTCTAATCTGGAGGTTTTTGAAAACCTCCTATTTTCATTACAAAGGTATTTCATCAGAATCATATCAATCATACCAATCGTTCAATCTTTCAAACAACATCAATTAGACTCATATCTATCAAGTGACCTATATCAGTGAACTATATCAGACCCATATCAATGACTCATATCAATGCATCAAATCAACGACCCATATCACACAATCATATCAAATCTGTTCTACAATCAATTACTATTTGTTTTCTATCGCAGAAAGCAAATTTATCAGAAGTCATATCAATTAATTACTCTTTTTTTTCTACTCTAAGAAGTAAAGTTATCAGTTCAATCATTTACTCTTTGTTTTCTACTCTACAAAGCAAAGTTATCAATCAATCATCAGATTATTCTATCATTTCTATCCATATCAGCATGATGACACGACAATTTACCTATCTTTTGACTAAGAAAGCAATATAAGTCATCATTTTCACATTCCTATCATCAAAACATCAATTTTGCCTATTTTACCATATGCACCGTTCTTTTCACGGGATGCGCTAAAACCCGTATGCACCCTTGTTTTCACCGGATGCGCTCAAACAGAACCCTTATGCATGTTTTCCTATATGTGCAACTTTACTCCACCTAAGCGCTATTGTTTTTACTGGATGCACGTTTTTCCTATATGCGCACCTGTTTACCCTAAAAGCGCTCTACCCCTAAAATTTTCTATCCTACCCTATATGCGCGCTAGTTTTTACGGGATGCGCCAAACTGGTTTTCCCCTGGCTATTTAACATTTATGCTCTATGTGCGTTTGTTTCTACTCTAAGTGCGCCTGTTTTTTTCGAAAGTGCCTAAACTATTCTATATGCGCGCAAACGTCATTTTCAAAATACAAAACCGCGGAAAAATGAATTTTTTTGATTCAAACGGAAAAATTCGAAAGCACAGGAGGATAGATCGACTCACCGGTGGTCCATACGCAGCTGGCCTCTGATATCTACGAGATCTCTCAAATCGGTGGGGATGATACGGAATCTCCATGTCGCGATGTCACTCGCAGAGCTACAGTATTCACCAAAGCCAAAAGTGCAAATGACTTGTCTCTTTCAACCTTTTTACCTTTTAAAGGTCAAACAAGTGTAAATTTGACTTTATTTTCAAAATGGACATTCTTTTTCATCATTTATCATGAGCTAAATCACTCACTCTCTCTTATTCATAATTTACCTCCTGAGGGGGCATCATTAGCAGAAATATCGAAAGCATATCTAGGGCAAAAATCTTATTTTTCTTTGAAGCAATGTGTTTTACACATCACTTCAAAGAGGGGCAAAATGTATACATCTAAAAATGGTCATGATTAAGCTTGTTAATTAATTAAATATGATTTATTTAATTAATTCCTCTAATGTCATCTACATATAAATAAATTTAATTATTTATTTATATCGTTCATTTTCTAATTCTTCTACCTTAATTAAATAAATAATTTTATTTAATTACTAACATTTCCATCTTCCGCTTGATTAAATTAAATAAATTTTTATAATTTATTTATATTTGATTATCATTCTATTCTAAAGTTTAAATATTTTGAATATTTGAATAATGGAATATTCTCCATCCCATAATCGATTTAAATATTAAATATTTTATTTAATATTTCCTCAGCCTAATTTCATTTTTTTAAACATAATTAAATATGAGTTATTTAATTATGTGGATTTCCATTTTCATCTCCACTTCCAAATTAAATAAATATATTTAATTTAATTTCTAACTCATGCTAACTCACCCTTCCAAATTCTCAACTCATCCTTCGAAATGGAAGTTTCCCTTCGAAACTCAATGACGAAAATTGAAAGAAAAGGGAAACCTTCCATTCTTCTCTTCCACTTTCGAAAATCTCCCGCCGTCCGTTCGAACAAGCTTAATCCGGACCGTCGTTTGATTCAGCCAATCGAATCCATTTGAAAACTCTATAAATTACGGCACAAATCCAAGCCTTGGTTAATCATCCACATGTACACACACGCACTCACTTTTGCACACCTACGCATATCTATGTTCATACAGGCAATCAGCTTATGTATTCATATTAGTTTCAATATCACAGCAATCTTCTCATCTTAGCATAGCTTTGCATTTAGCATAGTTTGCATCTTAAATCTCGTTCTTTAGCTGTCATTTTGTTGAGCTTGATCTGCTGATTTGAGAGCTATCTAGAAACCAACAAAATGCTGAAGTTAGAGGAAGATAAGACGATTTTGGGAAGCTGTGATAACGGTTTGCTTATTTTGTTTCTTTTTCAGTTTTTCTTATTTAATGTCTTATTAATATGTGTTTGATTTTCATTTAAAATTTGATCCAATATTTCACACACACAGTATTAACTGATGATAATAAAGAAGAAAAAACCTCATACAAATTCAGAGGGATTGTATAATCACAATCTCTTCAAATCATTCACCCACTCACAATCTATTTCGCATTGGCATGAAGGTTTGAAATAGATAATTCAAAACTAACTTCTATGCCTACTCCTACTACTGAAAATTAAAATGTATAAATAAGATTTTTTATAAGAAATTATGTTTGAGGGTGGAGATGATCGGTGCCTTTCTTCCATTGGGAAATAGAGTCAAGAATGCAAAATGATATGTGTCCTCCTACTGGATGTAACTTGAATTGTTTGGCACTATAAGTGTTTATGACTTGCATAAACATGCAAAAATGTAATTACTAGGCTCTTCTTATTGATCCAAATGATTTTTCTAGATTACTATTATTTATTTAAAATAATTTAATTCTTTCTTGAAGAAACTAGTCAAACAAACCACACAAAAACAATAAATGTGCCTTGATAAATCGAATATATTCTTGATATAGTGATTTAAATAATAAGGAAATATCAAATTGGAGATAGCAAGATAACATCTATCAATTGATTCCACAAACAATTGAAACCAGAACACCAAATCATAAAAAGAAATTATTTCTCTACTTTAGAAAGATTTTACATTGAGTAGCTCTTCTCCTAAAATCCCCCCCCTTTCTAACTATTGGTCTTGATTTCCCTTTCATAGATGAATAAGGGAAGTGACAAGCTTCAGACCATTACAACTTTTCAAGTACCTGCCTAGTGAAAATTTTCATTTCATTTATTATCTTTGCAACTAAAATAGTTAACTCTAACTTCTTTTGTCTTTGCATCCTCATGAAAATTAATTTTAATGATTATTATTTTCCTATTTTTCTGACAATTTCACATTTATATTTACTTGTATGAACTTTGAGTGAAAACATTCTACAATTGCACTTTACATTATTAGTGCAATTTCATGTTTATATTGACTTGTAATTTTCTTGGTGGACATGTTTCACTTCTCAATGAATTTTTTTTACAATTTCACTTTACATTATTAGTGAAAATTACATTCCCTAAAATAATATTACTCATGATGTGATTATTTTAATAAATTTTTGCTTTTTATGCTTCCCCATTTTTCTCCAACGTGATACCGCACCCATATTAATGTTTTTTCCTTGGCCTTTGCAGGGATGTGGGAAAGAATTTGAGTTACCCACTCCCACAAACTCTTTAAGTTATACCACAACACCACATTGATGTTAGGGTTTATGATTTGGTCTTTGCGATGATGCAGGAAATGCCTGGAATGCTTCTGTGCATTGTGGGAATGGTAGTATTTCTTCTCATTCGAACAAGCCCTCCACCCAATCATGTCTGCTCTTCTCCATAGCATCACAAAAACTGGGGATGATGTTATTGATTTCCCCCAACCTCATCTCAATTGATTCTTCGATATCAATTAAAGTGCTAACTATGTCGATCAAGTGCTCGTGTAGAGAATGATGGGAGAGAGGCACAAATGGTGGTCTAATCAATGGATGAGAGGGTCCTCTTCACCCATATATAAGCAGTTCTCAACCTCCTTAGGGATCTTCCATTGCCAGTAATATTTCCCTTGTACTTCCTCCTGAATTCTCGATCAAAACATTTGATCACACCACATTGTGGCACAAACATAGTTAAGTTCTCGAGGGATTATGATAAAATCCTCTTTAGTTATCCTTTTTAACTTGAACATTGTGCTAATATGTTTTAAGCATAATAAGGGAATATGACAAAACAAAAATTTGCATCCTTATCTGCAAGAAATTTCAATCATTGTTCATAATATCTCTTTGAAAATGCCTCAAGTACCCTTTGTATTTTTTGCAACTCACCTGGCAAATGAAAAGTATCAAGAAATAGCCACAATTCCATATCTAAATTCATTTCTTGAAAATAAAATTCTTCTCAAATTCATGAAGCACCTTCACATAGAACTCATCATGGTTACCCAACAAGGTTTTTGTCTAGTCCTACAACATATCTGAAAAAATGAGCAACACTTTGAGGATCAAGCTTTTCACAAAGTAAACGAGTTCCTTTCAGGAATTCAAGTGCTTTCTTTGGGCCCCTATTAAAGTGGTCTGCTCCAATCATCAATCTCCTCTTGATATACTCTTTACATTGAACAAACTCCACCCAATGGTCAAGATTTTCAAAACTCTCACAATTTATCTCCCAAAAGAGTACATACTCTTCTATCTCTCCCACAGGTACAAGCTCAGGGAGTGGTGATGCAAAAGTCACCCTATCTGCCATGTTGTGAATGACAGCAATAAGCCCATCCAATGCCAGAATGTTTATGGCAGACAAAGGGAATTTTATAGGAAATGCACTCTATGAAAGTAGGTTCCCAAGATCCTCAAATATGTTACCATAAGTAATGTCACAATCCAAATTTGCATACATCTCAGACATAAATGTTGGTTGTCTACAAAAATTCATCAATTCTTCCATTGCAACTTAGTGCTATTGATAAGAAGCACCATACTTGCTTTGTGCAGGCTATGGATAGGATCAAAGGGCTTGATGACAATCCAAAATGCATTAAGTTATGAAAAATATCACCCTAAATCAGGGCTAGTAATTTTGGATGTCTCACTAGTATAGATTCCACTCCTAATTCAGCACCGGAGATTATTAACCCCAAAGAAAAATGAGGAACATCTTCATCAAAGGCTAAAGGGTTTGACCTAGCACCTATACTCATAGTCTCAACTATATTCAAAAGGGAGCATAAGAAATGAAAAATTTCCACCATGCAGGGAACCCTATATGTCTCTCTCATAATTTGCACATTATTAGCGAGATATGTACTACTAACTTTGTTGCTAGTTGTTTCCCCATCTGAAAACTCCATGGAAGAATTTATCATAAAAGGGCTATGTGATACCAATACACCTGATACTAACATATCAATAGAATCATAATCCACAGTTCTATTGTCAAACTACCTACCATCAACTCTACATTCTTTTCCAAGCTCATCTACATGTCCTTTAGTATTGAAAGAAGACCTCTCACCTTCATTGGTTTTTGTAGCAACCTTTGCATGATCAAGCTCTGGTAGATGAGAAAAAATAGCCCTCACAAGCTCATGCATTTTATGCCGAGCCACTTGTTGTAGTAATTCACCTTTGCTTCCAACTTGATAAACCACTCAAAAGCATGTATTTACTATGGAATTTTCACTGCCACATATTCATCCCCTGAGATGTTAAACTTTTTTATTTCATAGAACCTAGCATAATACAACTTTCTAGCCATGTGCAAACCCTTTTTATTTCATGGAACCTAGCATAATACAACTTTCCAGCCATGTGTAGCTTATTTTTCTTTACTTTGTTTATAAGGGTTGAAATTAGTGTAGCATTGAAATAGCATCTTATGGAACCTTATCAAGGTTATTAGGGATTGTAACTCTTGGTATGGTTGTTATGGGAACAACTTGTAGACCTAGTGTGTGTCTCTCATTTTACTTTGTTTTGGGGGGTCACCTAGTGAAAAGTGGTCCTCACTAGCTCGTGTGCTTTCTAGTTTGTGATTTACCGAGCTTTACTATAGTGTGAGTCATGAACACCTTTTACCATTACCACCTATAATAATACACTTTGCTTTCAAATGGAGCCATGTGTTCCATGAGTGATGTGTATGACTCTAGTCCTAATGGAGCATTCTCTTTATTTGATGGATGACATTTTGTATTTGAGATGATTTAAGAATGAGGTCTCTTTTCCTTATCAACTCAAATATTTTTAGTAATAACCTTGTACTTTGTGTTTTTTCATGTGTCTTCTTCATGTTTGCATTTTGTTTATTTTTATTTCATCATCATATATATTTTCCATCATGTCACATGTATTTTCATTGTACATGCTTCATGTTTTCTGACAAGTATGTTTGTGTATGTTTTCTTGCTGCACATATCATACATGCATGTGTGTTCCTTTGTGCTTGTGTTGATTTATCATGAGATCTTGGATCTCGGGGGCTTGAGCTCTCCCCTAGATCCTTAGTCATCCTATCTCTTCAACATTTGAACAATCAAACCCCTCTTGACATATTTTTCTACTTTAGTGTGAGTCTGAGCATAATTTCGTACTCTCACCAATGTGGGGGCTAAATCTAATGTAGAAAATTATCACCCTTAACAATTTCACATTTTTTTTTGGCCTACCTTAAATTATTGAGCCTAATTGACCCCATAATGTCCTAAAATTATGTATTTAGAATCCCATTTGTGCACCTTTTCAATAATTTTCTAGCATTGAATAAATGAATCCAACTCATATATTATTTTTGACATGTAGTGCCATGGAAATTTAGGTCAACACCAATAATTCTTAGCAAGGACCCATTTTTTGACATGTTGTTGGCAACATTTTAACATTTAGAATTTAGATTTCAAGTGTCAGCTTCTTCAATCTAATTTTTGGAAAATTGGATAAATACCTATAAATACCTAGTCGTTTCACCATTTGAAACTAGAACACAATTAGAAGGAGATTTTATGAGCAATAATTATTGTCAAAAAAAATTCAAGAGAAACATTTTAGAGTATTATGGCAGAAAATCAAGATCCAAGCATCATGTCAAAGTTCATATATGCTCATGTTGTCTTTATTTTGTGAAGGCTAACATCTTTTCATAGGTCTTCAAAGCAGTAAAGCATTCAAGCAAGCAATACCCAAGACCTTGAGGTGAGGTACACGACTTCATTCCTTCAAGGAATCCATTGAAGGGTGGTGAGTTGTAGCACTTTGTGATTTCATCATTCCTTCCTTTCCATTATCATTTATCCATTGACATTTGTCATTATGGAAGTGGAAAAACTTACATAGGGTTTGAATGAGGCAAGCTCCAAAAATGGACCAATATTTCCTCTCTTTGTGAATGTGTGGATCTTAGGTTGAAGAAGATTGAAGAAGGATAAAATAGTTTTTTTCCATTGTTGCATTCAAAGCCTAAAATATGTCAAATCACAGAAACTCACTTACAAAATTTATTGACAATATTCTAACAACTCTACAAGTGGAAACAAAAGTTTTGGATCTTCTACTAGAGGACCCCAAAAGTTGATTAGGAACCGCTATTAGGGACCCATATTCCCTTGGGAAACAATGTCCTACAATGGCTAAAACAAGATTTTTTGGGTTAGTACATATCACTTTGCACTTTTCGGATCCACTGATGAAAAGGAAACTCTCCCTTTCAAATCTGATCACAAACACATAAAATATACTATGCAGGAAGGCTGAAAATACATATAAAGAAATGAATATGGAAGAAAAATCTTCAACATTTATTACATTCAAATATGAAAATCTTTACATCAAAATGAAGCTCATGGACTCCTCAGCAATCCTACATGCAACACTTGCAACAAATTTGTCTTCAACAATATGGCATCATTTTGGTAGAATCTAGGTATGGAAAATCAACTTCTCCAAATCCCCTCTCCAAATGAAAATGCATCAATAAATAGAGATTGAGCAAAGAGAAAAAAAATTCATGGTCTCACAAAATAAACTCTTGAAATCACCTTGAGAAATCCACGCCCAACCTTGGGAGTTTCAAAATATGCAATAAGAAATGAGGTCTAAAGCATGCCAACCTTTTCTTGGGAACCTGAACTCTGTCCAATCAAAATTTGGTTGGTTATGACATCTTACAACCTCTTACATATTCCTTACACCTTGTTGGTTACACTTTACATGCAAAGACATGCAAATGACATGCAAGATTCTTTTGCAGTCCCACTTTATGACATTTTATGACATATGTACATGCAAACCATGCTAAAATCACAACAAGAGAAGACTTTTGACCTCCTCTCAAATGGGACACCCAAGGTGGAATATTCCTCCAAAAGATGCTTTTACCGTTTTACTAAGACCTATTTCCCATCAAATTTACATTTACATTTTCACAAAAAGGGAAATTACATTGTTTCAAATGAAAATATTATTTTTCCAACCCTTAAGCCCTTATTAAAATCAAACAAAGAAAAATTACAAAATTTTTGGTGACATGGGATTTACCTTACACCTTGGATGCTCCTACATCAGACACCCATGGTAATTTGAAATGTTTCATTAGTTGAACTCATAAATATTTGTAGATCCTATGCTTATCCTAGATCCATCTGTTTACCTTATCTTTCTAAACATCTTTACGAACCTGTCTCTACAATTTGATGTCCCTTCCATCCTTCATTTTTCTCCTCTTCCTTCCTCTTTTCACAAATTCCAATTCCCACCAATTTGCACTATGAAATGCTAGAAAATTATAATCATCAATTTTATCTTCTTCAGTAAAATCAGGAAACTCATGCATTACCTCTTCCCCTATTATTGTTGCAACAATCATTTCATTTTCAATCTCTTTTTGTTTCATGTGTTCATCCTTTCCTATACCTCCTAAAAAGTAATTCTCACCTTCAAAATCAATGTTAGTGGCACAATCAATATATTCATCCTTTCCATCTTCCTCCTCTGCATCCATTTCAATGTTAGTAACACAATAAAAATATTCATCCTTTTCATCCTGCAATAAGCTGTCATCCATACAAATCTCTTTATCACATAAGAAATCATCAACTGATGCAAAGGGAAGCTCACCAAGCAAATCAACATTCACTTTATCACCTTCTTTCTTGCTTACAAATTTAGTACCTTCATTCACCAGTGTACTCATTGTTGCAATATCTTCTTCTACACAAATCTCATCATGCTCACATAAATCAGCAATAATATTTTCATAAAAATCATATTTTACCTCTTCTTTCTCCATCAAAACCTTCACTCTACCCCTTTTGAATGCAATCAACACTGCTGCAACTTGCATTAACAAATCATGATTTTCATCCTCATCCTCTTTGACTAATTGTCTAACTCCATTAACTAAGAAATTTACAGTGTCTTTGCATACCTTTCCTTCTTCTTTACTCAAAGGTTTCAACTAGTGCTTCACTCCATCCTTCATCAAGGAACTTAGGTATTGGCATATACCCATCATGCATTGCTTTCCCATCAAACTACCAAGGTCTCCCCAATAACAAGTGACAAACATCCATAGACATAACATCACAAAAAACTTCATCATGATAATCACCAATCTTGAATCTTACCAACCATTGTTCATTCACCAAAACCTTATGGCCGTCCTGCAACCAAGCAATTCTATATAGATGCTGGTACCTTCTCCTTTGTATTTGTAACTTGTTCACCATTTCTTCAGAACCAAGATTGTTAGTACTACCACCATCAATAATCACATTACAGACTTTAACTTCACATTTGCATCTTGTTCTAAACAAACTCTTCCTTTGCATTAGTTCATTGTCTTCATTCAACAGGGCTCGCTTAGTCATTAAATCTTCTCCTCTTTCAGCTTCTTTGGAGTGTGTTGACATTGCATCTTCATTCACATTTTCTGCTCTAGCATGGTTTTCAAATATTCTATTGGTCCTTTCCTGATTGTGTGGGAAATCATATGCTCTATGTCCTTCCTCTCCACACTGGTAACAAGTTCCTTGGAATCCTCCTCTTCCAAATCCTCTACCCGATCTTCCTCTTCCTCTGAAATTCTACTCACGAAACTTGTTTAAGCTTTCACCTCTTTCATACTTGTTGTTCTTAATGTCTCTAATCTATTTTTCATCCTCTTTTTGCTGCACATAACCTTTATCCTTCCCTTTCTACTTATTCTCAAATTTCCTATTCAATATTTCTTTTACTTTCAATGCAAACTGATATGCATCCTCAATGGTGTATATTCTTACTAATTCCAACTCTTTGTGTATGCTTGGCTTTAACCCATTAATGTAATGGGCTACTTGTTATCTCTCAAATTTGCACCCATGCTAAGTTACAAAACTTAGCAATTTGGAGTAACATGGGAACACTCCTAGGCTATGGGTCACCTAAACTTGGAGTGGACATCCAGATAAGGCTGGCTCCTAAATGGTGTCACCTAAAATACTACTAAACTAATGCTTTTGTAGAGAAAAGGGTAAGAAAGTAACATAAACTAAAAATAATTAATTCCTAAGGTGATGCACCAAAACATTAACTTGACCTGTAAAACAGCTCAAACACACAGTTTAATCAAAGGCAAAGCTTGACATACACAACTCAATATTTATATGTTTCTGCATAAATGTTTCATAAGAAGACTTTAATGCCAAAAACTCTTAGAAGGAAAGATATTTTCACAACTAGAAACAATTTCCATTAAACACAACTTATAACCTACAAAAAACACTATTTTCTACAAGAGGTGCTAACAATGAGACAAAAACTACAAGGAAATAGATACCTTCACAAGTAATTTCACCAATCATACCCTTGCACACAGTAGAACAGAAAAAACTAAGAAGGAAAAATAACTTAACTGCATTAATATCCAAGGTATCCATTGTCATACATGTCAAAAGAGTTACAATACTGCTCTTGCTAAAATATAGCTCCTAAAATGAGTTACAATACTACTAGAAAGAAAGAACTAACTTCAAAACCTCTGTTTGAAGTTACTTATGTATTTTTGAAAAAACTACCCCACACACATCCTTCTAGAAGCTTTTGGTTAGATGCAAAAGAAAAGCTAAAAAAGAAGCTTCCAAAGTCTCTCCAAAATGTCACCAAAGTGGGGGAAATTCAAGCTATGACCCTACTCATACTAAAACCATGGGAAAATTGCATCCAAATGGTCTCATTCCCTCCAAAACTCACTCAAAGACAACCCACACACCTTCCACATGTTGGTCAATCATCATCATTCAATCTTGTCTCTAACTGCCTTGACTCACACCCTTTGTGTGTTTGCAAAAGCACAAGACTCAACTATATGCTCTCCCTTGGTTGACTAACTGATTCAAATCAAACCCATTATACTTGCAAAGCATATGAAAGCTCATAATGAAAGCATAAGTGCATATGTAGGGTATGTCTCCTATTTTGCATTTAAAATAGCAATGTGACTTAATGTTTTATAACAATATCATTGAAATCAACTGCTTTACATTCTAAATCAGTGCAAAAATAAAGAGACTCTAGCTCGACCTTTCATAGGTTAAGGCAAAAAACAAGCCTTGAAGGCTTACACATAACACATATGAGGATGACACCTAATAAATTTCACTAAGGCATCAAAGGGACCACAGTTTGCATTAGTTACATGGTATATTTTACAAAAAGATAGGCAAAAATGCCTTCTCTATATTCAACATACATTAGGGTTCAAAACCTTAACAAAAAAACCAATGCAAATGAAAGAAATTGCATTTCATTTTCACCATCGAGTTTTTTGGAAGCTCTCTACTACTGACCAATAGAGGGTTTGTAGGTGACTTTGATGGAGGGTTTCTGAGTGCTACCATGGCATCTTCAATAGATTTTTTTGGCAAAATCAACACGAGAAAGCTTAAGGTAAGCTTTTTGTAAGCAATTTTTTGCATTTCCTTTGCTCATTTCTAAAAAAATGCTCACTTCAAGCTCCATTTCTTTAAAATTCCTGTACATTTCATGAAATTTATGTACCATGGCCGCGACTACATATTTTTCCTATTGATTTTAAAATACACAAGTATCCTTATTTTTTGCTTTTGATACCATGTAATAGAGGCCATCTGCGTATTAATCCCCATTTTTTATGACAAGATTGAGAAAGATCATAATATGAATGAATTTTCATGAGAAGGCGAACATTTGAAACAATAACTATCCCAATCAACTATTCACAAAAGAAAAACTGCCCCACAGATGAAAAATGGCTTGCAAAATGATTCAATTCCATTACACAGTATAAGTATAACTCAAAGACTCTGCATCTTTTCCATTCCTTCATGAAAACTACCATTTTCATTAAATTGCAGACCGTTACTTTCCATTCTGTGCATTTGTTCCATTTATATTTTTATTATGGCTACTTGAATTTTGAGGGTTTCACATTCTATGATTCTAGGTTTGCATATCCTGTGTTGAGGATTCTCAGTTTTGTGAAACCCTAGCTCGAGGGTTTACTTGCTTTTGACCTCTGCATGGTTATTATGGTTCTCTTATTTCCTACAAGTGATAGAGAGTTTTGATACAAAACCTTAACTTTGCATCTCTTTACATTTCTAGCCACGGCCTCCAAAACATAGACACTTCTTCATACAGTTCTGAAAATGAATGCAAGGAAAACTCATTCTATTATGCAATTCCTGTCTTTTCTAGAAAATGATGAATACATTTTATTTCCACTGTCATTTTCTTGTAATCTTAAAGTCGACCTGAATTAAAAAGTGATGAAACATGGTGAATCCTTTGTTTTCCCTACTATGGCATTGGTGGCTGCCCTCCCCATGATTTATTCAATACTGCATGCTCTTGATCTATTTCTATGAAATGGTTTACCTATAACCTGCAAATAGTTGATGTCTTTTTAGATGTCATCATGATTATCTTATGATATTATTATATTCAACCCATGACTTGAAAACCCTTGAAGCTAGAATTAAATGCTTTTGTCATTCCATGGTGAATAGGTTGTATTTACTATCTCATGCCAACTGTTGTTTAGGAATACTTATTGTATCTTTATCATCTCTTAGTATTGAGATCATAGTAACCTTGCATCATGAAGAGATCTTTTCATCATTCCTTATTGAAGTTCACTATGAAAGTTGTGTCTGATGTCCTTTACTTGAGTTCACTTTATACCATGATGTCTTCTAACTTCAAGCTTTGCTTGAATGAAATTGAATATATTTACGATCCTCACCATATTTACTCACACATTCTTACTACTCCAGGACTTTTTATTGGCTAGCAAGTGACTTTTCTAAACCTTTGTAATCATTTCTTGAGTATTGTTGTAGAGGCACTCCAATCTTTGCTTATGATTGTATTCATAAGTTATGACTGACTTTATCTAAGAGGATGAAATGATTGTCCCTTGAATAATCTTTGTGAGTTTTCCATGAAAGAAACACTCAATACCATTATGTGACTATCTCCACAATTGAAATCACTTCCTCCAAAAATAACATCATTTTTGTATTCATACGAATCTTTCAAGTGGTGATTGTGACTGTGCCATCTCAAGGTCATGATCTTTCCACTCCATGAAAACTACCCCTTCTTTATAATTGAACTTGATGCATCTTTCCCAACCTTTTCATCAAATTTGAACTCTCCAAACCTTGAAAACTTCTCTAGTATATCAATTTCAATACAATTTTTTATTTCACTTGCATAGTTGGCCTCGTTTCCACCTAATTGCCAATTATGGTTTTAGTTAGCTGTATTAGCCATGATTTTTGCCTTTAGGTTATGTCCTTTGTGATCCACCAATAAAAATCCATATCTAGAAACAAATAAGCTCCACTTATCATCTATGTTTCAGTCTTCATATTTCTCCTGTCAAAGGCAACAAATTCTACATCATCTGATTTATGTTCCATGTCTGGTTTATTGGGTTCCATGTGCCAATTCTGTTGTATATATGAGAAAATTTATTTTCTAATTGCCTCCCTTAACCTACTTCAAGAATACCTTGATCATATTTGCAAGATGCTTTTCTACTTGGGTAATGTGGAATGCTGACTGTGCCTTTGCCATTTGACATTGCACTGTCCCTTTAATGCAGAAAACTTCCCTCTCTCAATTCCTGAATATCTCTTGTGATATGAACAATGAATGTAGATCTCACATTTAAATGTAATACAGTAATATGATACATAGCACCTGTTTCTTATATGCACTTCAGTAGAATTTTCTTGATTTACATTTTCTCTTATCAATTGACTTACCATGCACCTATTTACTTTCAAATGCAAAGATCATTAAAGCATTGTCTTGATTATAGTGATTTTATCTACCTTGCATTGCTCCTTGAGACAACAAATACATTGTGGCATTAACCATGCATTTTCTTGCTCACCTTGTGCTGCTCCATGTAACTCATGATAACTCCCGATAGTACTTGATATCTCTTGATGTCTCAAAACATGATAATCCTATACAAATATACATTGTCCCTTGCATTTGGCATTGTCATGACTCCCCTAGCTTCTAGTTGTCATCACACTTGTTGCGCATAAATACTTTCCTCTCATATATTGTCATCACATCATGTTTTCCTTGACTTAAATGGGTCCACTTAAGAAGATTGAAAGACATCCAGTAGAGTAAGATTTCCAAGAAGAAAAAGTTGCTAAGGAACATGACCGGTAAGTAGGTTTCCCTGGTGCTCTTAAATATTGAAAGCACTATATTTTGCATTACATTTCTCTTCTTCTCCATGACTACCGCTTTGACCCACATGATGGAAACCTACTATTTGGTTCATTGTGAAATGATGAAGAGTAATCTTTCTTGATAATTCACATAGTTTTGTTGCATCTTTTGAATCTGGTAATGAAATTTGATCAAGTGGTGTGATTCCATATTGATTTAATGCATCAAGAATAGGTATATCATCAATTTGATCAAGTTCCTCAATTTTGCTTACATTCCTATCCCTCCTAAAACACAAGAGGGAAGCATGCTGGGCTCAACCCTCATGGGAGCCACATTTTATTCCACATGTTGTAACCAGATGAAATAAAACAACAACAAAGATTTGACCTATACCTGCACAATGAGCAAACATGTTAGATAAAACAGAGCATACAATAGATGTGTTTGATAACTGTCTTGTTTTCCTGGACATCTATGGTATGCGGGCTATTTTAATGTTTATAAGGATTTGGCTATATGTTTATGGATGTTTGACTATGTATTGATTGGTGATCCTTCATTGCTCTAACCAACTCTTTCTCACAAATGCAGGAAAACTTGGAGCAGCAAGGGAAAGTAGCAACTGGAGGCTAGATGAAAATGCAGGAAAAATTGGAGCAGCAAGGGCAAGCAACAACTGGAGGCTAGATTGTTGGTATATGGAACCTAATCAAACTCAGAGGTTAAATTTTCCCCACTTTTATCGGCGCGGTTTCCCCCCAAATTATTTAACGGGGGTTTAGGGGAAGTGCCCCCAAGATGGGGTCAAGGGGCAGTGTCCCTTGCGGGGTCCAGAGTAGGGTTGAGGGGCAGTGTCCCTTGCGGGGTCCAGAGCAGGGTTGAGGGGCAGTGCCCCCGAAACCTCTCACAATTTTTAATTATTTTATAAAGGCGTCGGGTGTTATTTTTTCTATTGGCCGACATAAAAAACCCTATTTTGTAACTGACATAAGTCTTGATAAAAGGCTAAGGGTTTGGGTCTCTGTTGACATTGTATTGTAGCATTTGCAGTTGTATTGAGTTGCAAGGATTACTAGTTGTAATCGGTTTGATTTACTGGATAATAATATTGGACTCTCTGTTGGTGGACGTAGCCCAAGTTTGGGTGAACCACATTAAATATTGTCTCTTGATGTTATTATTTTTGTGTTTTTCATTTCTCTGTTTAATCTTTATTTGCATTTAATTAATATCTTTTGCATACAATTCCTAACAAGTGGTATTAGAGCAGGTTGTGTTCGATTATCGTCTACAGGAAAGTCTCACAGTTGAGTGGGAGTCTCACGGTTAAGTGGGAGCAATGGTGAGTGAGGGTAAATTGAAGGTAGATAAATTCAATGGGAAGAACTATCAGTTATGGAAGATGCAAATGGAGGATTATCTCTATTAGAAGGATTTATGGAGGCCATTGGAAGGAACAACCAAGAAACTGACAAGAATGAGTGATGAGGAATGGAATCTTCTAGACAAAAAGGCACTGGGAGCCATTCATTTATGCCTGGCACAATCGGTGGCATTCAATATTACAACAGCAAAGACAACTTAAGATTTGATGGAAACCCTGGTGAAGTTATATGAAAAGCCTTCTGCTTCGAATAAGGTATTTCTCATAAAGTGTTTATTTAATATGAAAATGGTAGAAGGTAGGTCAATTGTTGATCATTTAAATGAG
This sequence comes from Sequoia sempervirens, assembly GCA_007258455.2. Classification (NCBI taxonomy): domain Eukaryota; kingdom Viridiplantae; phylum Streptophyta; class Pinopsida; order Cupressales; family Cupressaceae; genus Sequoia; species Sequoia sempervirens. The sequence continues at coordinate 31,290,705 of VDFB02000009.1, read as the reverse complement.
TTTAATACAGTTACCAGTCAATTAACTTTTGTAAATGTAAACTTTGATGAAGAAGTTAGGGCTCTTTTGATTTTGTGTTCTTTTCCTAAAAGCTGGAATAGCTTGGTCATGGTCATTAGTAATTCTATTTCTTGTTCAAATACATTGAAATTTGATGATGTTGTTGGTGTTATTTTGAGCGAGGAAATTCATAGGAAAAGCTCAGGTGGAACATCCACATTAGGCATTATTTTGAATGCAGAAAGCAGGGGAAGAACACAAGAGAGAGGAAACAATTCTAGAAGTCATGGGAAGTCACAAGGAAAATCAAAGGACAAAAGTTCCCAATCTAGAGACAAGAGGGATTGCTAGTATTGTGGTAAGCCGAGTCATTTAAAGAAAGATTGTTGGTCTCAAAAAAATAAAGGAGACAAAAAGGAAGGCAATAAAGAGGAAAATGTGGTAAGTAATAAATCTGATGAGGATGCTTTGATTCTTTCCCTTGATAATGTTGACGATTCTTGGGTGTTAGATTTAGGAGCTTCATTTCATGCTATGCCCCATAGAAGTTATTTTCTTGATTATGTCCAAGGGTATTTTGGGCTAGTTTATTTGGGAGATAACGAACCCTGTCAAATTGTTGGAAAGGGAAGAATCAAGATTAAGTTGCAGAATGGGAATCATTGGCTACTACATGAGGTAAGGCACATTCCAAAGTTAAAAAGAAATTTAATTTCAACAGGCCAACTATATGATGAAGGTTGTGTTGTTACATTTAGTGATAAAAATTGGAAAGTTACAAAAGGTTCCTTAGTGGTAGCAAAAGGTATGAAAGTAGGCACTTTATATCTTTGTACAATTCATACTGTTCCTTCTACTTTAGCTATTGCAGATAAAAATCAATGTTCAAGAATAGTTGCTACAGTTCAACAAGCAGAAAAATAGACAATTGCTATGGATTATGAATCAGCATTGTGGCATAATAGACTTGGGCATATGACTACAAAAGGTATGAAAGTACTTTATTCAAAGAATGTTTTACCAAGTCTAAAATGTGCTAACATGAATTTCTGTGAAAGTTGTGTGTATGACAAAAAAAAGAGAGTCAGTTTTCTCAAGGATGGGAAGCAAAAGAAAGATGAGAAATTGGAGCTTGTGCATATAGATGGGGACCAGCTCAAGTATCTTCTCTCAGTGGCTGTCAGTATTATGTCACTTTTATTGATGATGCAACAAGGAAGGTATGGATTTATTTCCTTAGGAAGAAATCTGATGTATTTGAAACTTTTAAGAAATGGAGAAGCTTGATTGAGAATGAGATAGGTAAAAAGTTAAAATATCTCAGTTTTGATAATGGTGGTGAGTATTGCAACAAAGAGTTTGAAGATTATGGTTCCTCTAATGGTATTTGTAGGAAAAAGATGATTCCAAGGACTCCACATGAAAATGGAGTGGTTGAGAGCATGAACAGAACAATAATGGAGCGTGCACGAACTATGAGATTGCATGTTGGGTTGACTTTAAACATATGGGAAGAGGCTGTAAACACTATTGTTTATTTAATTAATAAAGGTCCCTTAGTTCCATTGGGTTGTGGTAGTCCAGAGGAAGCATGGATAGGTAAGAAGGTGAGTTATTATTTTCTCAAGACCTTCGATTGTGAAGCAATTGCACATGTAGATTCTGAAAATAGAACCAAGTTGGATACAAAATCAAAGAAATGTATATTTTTTGGATATGGCATTGATGAATTTGGTTATAGGCTTTGGGATTCTGAAAATAATTTTTTTGTGAGAAACGGGGATGTCATATTCAATGAGAAAGTGTTGTACAAAGATCAATTGCAGTAGCATGAGAAGAGAGAAAATGATTATGTAGTGTTGGATGATACACCAAATAGAAATGTTCTAGTGGTTCATCATGCTCCACAACAACAACAACAAATACCACAAACTCTAGTGAATGTTAGACGATCTTCAAGGATAAGTAGACCTCCAGGAATATTTTCTCCCTCTTTGTATTATATTTTGTTAACAGATGTTGGTGAACCTAAAGGGTATGATGAAGCTATGCAGGTGGATACAAAGGTTTAGTGGGAGAATGCATTGGAAGAAAAAATGGACTCCTTGCTGAAAAATCAGACTTGGGACTTATGCAAGTTTCCTGCAGGTAAAAAGGATTTAACAAATAAATGGATTTATAGGCTGAAAGAGGAAGATGGAGGTAAGAAAAGATTTAAAGCTAGGTTAGTTGTCAAAGGATTTGCATAGAAAAAAGGAATTGATTTTGTTGAATATTTTTCTCCAGTTGTTAAGATGACTTTTATTCGTATTGTTTTAAGTATTGTGGTTGTTGAAGATTTTCATTTGGAACAGCTAGATGTGAAAACCACCTTTCTCCATGGTGATTTGGAGGAGGAGATATATATGGAACAACCCCAAGGATTTGAGGTCAAAGGTAAGGAGAAATTGGTATGCAGATTGAAGAAGAGTTTATATGGCTTGAAACAAGCACCTCGGCAATGGTACTTGAAATTTGATAGTTTTATGGCTGAACATGGCTACAATAGGTGTAATTTTGACCATTGTGTTTATTTTAAGAGGTTAGATAATAACAACTACATTCTTTTATGTTTATATGTTGATGGCATGCTTATAGCGGGGTCTAACATGAATCACATAAGTGAGTTAAAACATCAATTAGAAAAATCATTTGCTATGAAGGATTTGGGGGTAGAAAAATAAATCCTTGGTATGAGAATTTGCAGAGACAGGAAGAACAAAAAATTGACTCTATCTCAGGTTGGTTATGTTGAAAAGGTGTTGCAGAGATTCCACATGGAGAATGCAAAAGTTGTTAGCACACCTTTTCCTAGTCATTTGAAATTGACTAAGGAGATGTGTCCAAAGACACAAGAGGGGGAAGAAAAAATGTTCAAGGTACCATATGCTTCAGTTGTAGGTAGTTTAATGTATTTCATGGTATGCACGAGACTGGATATTACACATGTTGTAGGAGTTGTTAGTAGGTATATGAGTCATCCCAGATTGGAGCATTAGAATGTAGTAAAATGGGTTCTCAAGTATTTGAGAGGTACATCCAATAAATGTTTATGTTTTGGGGGCTCTAATACAAATTTAGCAGGTTATGTAGACTCATATTTGGCAGGGGATGTTGATACTAGGCGAAGTACTACAGGTTATGTCTTTACTGTAGGTGGGACAACAATAAGTTGGATCTCATGGTTGCAAAAGGTGGTTGCTTTATCCACCACAGAGGCATAGTATGTAGCTGCAACAGAGGCAAGAAAGGAGATGATATGGCTGCAATATTTCATGGAATAATTGGGAAAAAAATAGGCCAACAGTTATTTGTTTAAAGATAGTCAGAGTGCCATACATCTTGCAAAGAATTATGCCTTGCATTCAAAGACCAAACACATACCGTTGAGGTATCACTTCATTCGGTCGGTGTTGGATGATGAACAGTTAATGCTAGAAAAGATATATACAAATGACAATCCAACATATATGTTTACAAAGGCAGTGCCAAGGGAGAAGTTGAGCTCCTCTTCAACTTTGGTTAGTCTTCAAGACTAAAAACAAAAAAATCAGAACAACAAGGTCCAAGGTGCTTATTTCTAGTGGGAGCTACAGGGTCAACAGTGTTATGATTAGTCTCCAAGTGAGAGATGATATGGGGTGGAATCTGATCAATCTCCAAGTGGGAGATTGTTGGTATATGGAGCCTAATCAGACTCAAAGTTTAAATTTTCCCCACTTTTATTGATGCGGTTTCCCCCCAAATTATTTAACGGGGTTTGGGGGTAGCACCCCCAAGACAGGGTCAAGGGGTAGCACCCCTTGCAGGGTCTAGGGCAGGGTCGAGGGGCAGCGTCCCCATGGGGACTCGGGGGCAGCGCACCCGAAACCTCTCACGATTTTTTATTATTTTATAAAGGCGTCGGGTGTTATTTTTTCTATTGGTCGACATAAAAAACCCTATTTTGTAACTGACATAAGTCTTGATAAAAGGCTAAGGGTTTGGGTCTCTGTTGACATTGTATTGTAGCATTTGCAACGATATTGAGTTGCAAGGATTATTGGTTGTAATTGGTTTGATTTACTGGATAATAATATTTGACTCTTTGTTGGTGGACATAGCCCAAGTTTGGGTGAACCACATTAAATATTGTCTGTTGCTATTATTATTTATGTGTTTCTCATTTCTCTATTTAATCTTTAGTTGCATTTAATTGATATCTTTTGCATACAATTCCTAACATAGATGAGCAGGAGGACTGAAGCGGATGCAAGGCAACTCAACTGGGATTCATCATTCAAGAAATGACGGGTCCCCCTTCCTTACATATGCATTTTCCTTTCTTTCTATCTATAAATGTATAGTTTTTTCTTTATTTGCATTAAAATAGTCAGTCCCTTGGCTTGTGAGGGACACTATACACTTATGATTATCAATAAATACTACCCTTGCAATAAATTTTTACTATCTTCTCTATTGTATGCAATTGCATAATCAAATAATGCAGTCTTTTGATAATTTCTTTTACGCATATGAATGAAACTTAGCATAAAAGAATGTACCCTTTTTTTTTCACTATGTAAAACATAACAGACCTACCTAATTTAGCTAGAAGCAAAATCAGGTAACATTTTTGGCGACATCTGCTATATGTTTGCTTGCTAAACATCTTGACCAGTTTCTTGAGCTTATCCATTGGGAACATAGTCACTAGGAAACTTAAACAAGACTTGAAAACAATCTTGAATATTGCTATAACTCATCAAAACAGTGTATGACACCTTGGAAACTTATTGCAACACACCAAGACACTCAAAGCGAACTAACTTATTGTGCAAAACAACACTTAAAGGAACTAAAAACTTGCATTTAAACTAATGTGCAACAACACTTAGAAGAAATGAAAATCCTAAAATAACTTGTACAAGGTAGATCATACCTCAAAACAGAGTTTGAGGTGTATCCCATTGACTGGGATAGGCAGAACTTCTCCATCCATTTTTGACAATTGAAAAGAATTGCGCTCCTTGCACTCAGTAATGACAAATGGGCCACTCCACATGCTGTCAAACTTAGTGTGCTTTCCTGGCTTTCTATTTAACTCATCCCACTTAAGCACAACATCTCCTTCTTTAAACACCCTGGGTGTTGATTTCTTATCAAAAACTCTCTTTGTTTGGAGTTGATGCAACTCCATTGTTTTCATGGCTTTATCCCTTGTTTCTTCTAGCTCCATGAGTTGTGAATATCTAACAACCATTGGATCCTCCTCCTCAAACATCTCAAGTTGGTTCATAATATCAAGAGCAGGAAGCTCAATAGATAAAGCTAGACTCACATCTTTACCATACACCAACATATAGGGGGAGTTGCCAATGGATCTTTTTGGAGTTATTCTATCTTCCCACAAGGAAGATTTCAACTTGGTGTGCCAGGTTCTCTGGTTGTCCTCCAAAATCCTTTTGATAATTCTGATCAGGTTCTTATCTGTTGACTCTACCAAACCATTTCCTTGAGGGTAATAGTTTGATGATGTATTCAGGTGAATACCATTCTTGACAACCCGATCACTTACTCTCAATCCGACAAAGGTTAAGGAATTTTCTGAGATAATTGACTCAGGTACTCCAAGTCTGGTTACCAAATCATCATAAAAATTTAACACAACACTTTCATTGGCTTCTTTCAAAGCCACTGCTTCAGTCCATCTTGTAAAATAGTCAGTTGCAATAAGGACCCATCTATGACTTGCACTAGAAGGTGGATTTATGGCACCAATAAAATCAATACCACACCTCATAAAAGGTTGATCCACTTGAATAGGTTGCAGAGGCAAAGCCAAAATCCTCTCTTTTCCTGCAAACAAGGCACACTTAACACATTTTCTTGCCCAAGCATGGGCATCCTTAAAAAGGCTTGGCCAATAGTAGCCAGCTCTCATGATCTTCCAAGTTGTGGTTCTTGGGGAAAAATGTCCCCCAGCTATTCCATCATGGAAATCATGAAGAACCCTATCAATATGATCATTATCAATGCATCTCAATAGTACACCATTGTGATCTTTTCTAAACAAAGCATCATTAACCAACACATAAGGAATAGATCATAGTCTAAAATACCTCCTTTTGGTCTCATCTAAACCTTGTGGGCACTCACTAGCCTACAAGAAATGAACCATATCTTGCATCCAACTTGCATCCAATACAGGTGCAACAATATAAGGTTCATCATTTGTGACCAAAGCAGCTTCCGTCTAATCTTCCGGCTCATCTTTAGATCTAGTAGCTAGTTGTTCACACAACCCTTTACCCCTCATGAGCTTGGTAATTTTGATGTCAATGTCATATTCCATGACCTTTGTAATCCAACCTGCCCTCTTTTCATTCAAGTCTTTGTTCAAAAGGAATTCCTTAACACTAGGATGACAAACCATGAGATGAACCTTGTTATTAGAGATCAAACGCTTAAACTTTTTCAAACTTCTAATAACACCAAGTACATGCTTTTCTAAAAAAGTATACCTCTGCTCATAGTCCTCTAAACCTTGACTGAAAAAAGCAATAGACTATTCTAAACCATCATCATTCTCCTATACCAACATTGTAGAAATGGTGAAGTCTTTTGAAAAGTTTGGATTTAGCAAAGTAGGAGTTGTTGCTAAAGCCTCCTTTATAGCTTCAAAACTGTGCTTGGCCTCCCTGGTCCAGCTGAAACTTGTATTTTTCTTTAACATGGTAATTAATGGTTTCAAGAGATTAGCAATATTAGGAATAAACCTTCTAACAAAATTAATTCTTCCAAGAAAACTTTGCAGCCCCTTTTAATGGCTAGGTAAAGGAAAATCCAAAATGGCACTTACTCTTTCTAGATCAATAGTGATCCCTTGTTTTGACACTACATGTCCTAGAAGCTTGCCTTCATGAACAACAAAAATGCATTTTTTGGGGTTGAGGGATATACCAAACTCCCTACACCTCTCAAATACTTGTTTCAAATGTGAAAGATGCTCCTCTACATTCTTAGAAAACACTATTATATCATCAAGGTAAATGGGCACTAGTTTATAAATCAGACCTTAAAATGCTATGTCCATTTCCCTTTGAAAAGTGGCACCAACATTGGATAGGCCAAATGGCATTATTTTATAGGCCATGGTGCCCCATTTCATGGTAAAAGCAGTCTTAAACCGGTCTTATTCTTTAACTAAGACTTGGTTATACCATGAATAACCATCAAGTAATGAAAATCTTTCTGAACCAACCACTACTTGTAGAATCTGCTCCATAGAGGGCAGGATCTTTTAATGAGGCTCTATTGAGGTCTCTAAAGTCTACATAGAGCTTGATCTCCCCATTTTTCTTTCTAACAGGGACAAGGTTAGAAACCCATGAGGTATGTTTGATTGGGAAAATGATGCCTCCCTCAACCAGCTTGGTCAATTCTTTTATCATAAGAGGCTCAAGTTTGAGATTTAAAGGCCTCTATTTCTACCTAACAGGTTTTGCATTTGGCTCTAATTCTATAGTATGTTGGACAATTTGGAGATCAAAACCCTTTAAATTTGAATACTCCCATGCAAATACATCTTGAAACTCTTGACAAAGAGCAATAAAAGCTTGCTTATCTTCTTGTGAATAGATTTTACCAATTTTAAGGAGCTTACCCTTGAATATCTCAAGCTCTTCATAATGTTCCTCCTTGATTTTCATGTTGGTCTTTCTCTTTTTGAGCTGATCATCAATGCTTAAGATAGATTCCAAGGTGACTAGACCCTTGGGCAGCTTGTTAGTTCTCAACTAGATGATTTGATCATCATATTGTTGCTTGAGCTTATCTTGGTTTACCACTAAAAATTTATCCTCTTCTAGCAGAAAACTCAAAACATTTTCATCACTCTCAAAAACTTGCTAGTGAATGTTATTATCAAGAATAGGTCTAACAACAACCTTGACATACTGCTGCACTTTTTCCTTCTTAATATCATTAGGTATATCAAACCGAGCCCCTATTGCAGCTAGTCTATATGCATGCTTATTTTGATTCCTAGGAATAGAAAGCAAATTGAAAGAATTGAATTCTTCTATCATGTCCCACACTCTATGTTTGTAGGACTTCAAAACATAATTTTTTGTAACATGTAGACCCCTTACCTGATTTACAATAAACTCACTGTCACCATATACCTGTAAGCAACCAATCTTCCTCCTCCTAGCCCATTCCAACCCTTGAATCAAGCCTTCATACTCAGCAGTATTATTAGTACATGAAAATGCAAAATGGAAAGAAAAATAATACTTGTCACCTTATAGGGACACAAGCATTGCACCCCCCCAACTCCGTTCTTGCTTCTAGATCCATCAAAAAATGTTTTACATACTTCATCTTGTTGTTCTACCTTCTTTTCAAGGTTTGAGATAACTACATCAGGTTCATGTAGCATATACACACCCAAACCAACTTCTTCAATGTTGTTGCTTGGATTATCTTCCACATTTTTTTCTCCTCACTCATTTAGATGAATTTCTAGGACATTTTCAGCTTGTGAAATTAACTCTTGAGCAACAACATGCTTGTTATCATAAAAAATAACACAATTGGAATTAACAACACTTGGTACATAGAGCTCAATATGGTCCTCGGCAAGTGATTCAGATTTAATGATTAATTTTGTCCCATATCTAGTCTTAAATATCATGTGGGACCAATCTAAGTACAAGTAACCTCCTATTTTGGTAGTGAAAACTCTTGACAAACATAAGGCAAAATGAGGTGGTGAATCAATGACAGATATATCCCGAGGGATGGAAAAATTGGGCAGGCATGTAAAGTAAGGCTTAAATCCTTAATGACACCTATGGTGTTAATGGATTTCCCATCAAGTTGGACCACTCCCTTTTCAAGAGGCTAATATTTCAATCCTAACCTATCAGTAATCTGCTTGGGCATGACAGAACTACTTTCCCTTGAATCTACCATGCAATTATGAACCAAATTATCCCCTTTTATCAAATATACATAAAGGGGAGAGGTTTGACATCCTTACCTGGCTGCTTACTGTTGTCTTGAGGTGTATTTGTAAAAAACAACCTTGACTTGACCTACTGGAACATCACTTGAAACACTCAAATCAGTTAATGCAGATTGCAATAAATCTTTTTGACATGGGATGGATAAAGAATCACACATTGACATGGTACATTCATTTTATTCATGGACTCAATAATGTTGAAAGGTGCAATAGTTTTTACCTTTTGATGAATCCTTGCAACAGTAGGGTCTAGCTGCAAGTGGGTTGATTGGGGTTGGTTCCCAAGCTGCTCTTTACTGGTGCCTTGTGGTTTTCTTTGTAAAATATGTGTTACTTGAGGATTGGATGGGCTAGTAGCTTCCTTGTCCTTGTTTTTTGTTTGTCCAATCTCAAAATCCCTCTTCTTGGCTCTAGTATTGGTTGTTATCAAAGAATCGTCTCTATTCACTCCATGAAATTCCCCTCCTTTCCAATTTAGGAGAGTTGTATCACTTGCATGGAGATCTTGTTGTTGTGTAGATTCATCATTAGGCACATTCTACATGCTTGACACATTTTGTACCATCAACGCTTGATTGATAACCCCATTTGAACATGTAGCTTGATTATGGGATTGGTTGCAGGGAAAGCACCACTCATAGTCTACTGCAAGGTTATTCTGAACACGTACAAGGTCTCTAGCTGAACTGATTGGAGCTGGATTGTATGGATGAAAAGGCCTTGGATTGATAATTTTCTTTGCACCTTGGTAATTCCCCTTATATGGTTGCTTGTTAGCTTGATATAACTAACTTTGACCTTGATTTTGAGGTTGATAAGGCTTAAAACATTGGAATTGTTGCTTCTTAATGCTCACTAGCTCATTGCCAAAGGATTGAAGTATACTTTCAATCTTTTGTTGACTGCTTTTAGTCTCTTGTAATTCCTGAGATGGACTTGGGACAACAATTTCTTGGTTAACAATAATTGGTAAAGGGACTCTTTGAGGTGTTGGAAAGGTCATAGGAGGTTGTATATTAGGGAATATGGGCATAGGAGGCCTAGGAGCAATTCTTCCAGCTTGTATGAGGTTATTTTCATCCCTTAGAGCTATGTCATAAGATAATGGCTACGTGTTCCACCCATTGATTGTATCATAATAGCAATTTCACTATTTAAAGCTCTTAAAAAATAAAGAAATGCATACTCAGCCAGAGGCCTTGTAGTTTTTGGAATTCAATCCCATGTCCTTTGGAAACAAAAGTTGAAGTTTATCATCTATTCATGGGGAGCTCTCTTAATAGTGGTAAGCTGCTCCACTAATGACAAGTTGTCAAACCTATCCTCAAACTACTTGCACAATGCTTCACCTAGTTCATCCCATGTTCTAATGGAGTTAACTGTTAAACTTTTGAACCATTGAACTACCTTCCCTTTAAAAGATGCTGCTAGTAGCCTCAAATCAACATTTTCTGCTACTATGTGGTGTATTGAACAGAAATTTGCCACATCTCTGATGTGCTCAACTGGTGTGGTTTGATCCTCACCTATGAAATATGGAATAATTTTGAGGGTAACCATGGGAATATCATCATGTTGAGCTAAATTTAGCAGGCCACCTCCATTAAAAGTAACAAAGACCTGATTCCTTGGAATTTCTATCGGGGAAACCAAAATTTTTTTCCTCATAGTAGGATTTGCAACTCTCACTGCAGGTGGAGTTGAAACTATCTTCCTTGATGAAACATGAGCTCTCTTTGTTGTTCTACATTCTTTTTGAGGTGGTGACAACTGCAAGTATTCAAAAGGAATGGAACTTCCTCTTATCTCTATTTTTTTCATAAGTTGTTGCAACACTAGTTTTTCTACTACTTTCCACACTCAGAGTTGCTAGATATGCATATTTAACCTCTTAAAGGCTTGAAAAATGTTGGTTGCATGTCAAAACCAGCAATAAACATATATTTTCTAAATTTTCCTAATTAGAACTGTCCCACCAGGCATGCCAAAAACTGTTAGCTCTCAAATATGCACCCCTGCTAAGTTGCAGAACTTAGCAATTTGGAGTAACATGGGAACACTCCTAGGCTATGGGTCACCTAAACTTAGAGTGAATCTCCAGATAAGGCTGGCTCCTAAATGGTGTCACCTAAACTACTACTAAACTAATGCTTTTGTAGAGAAAAGGGTAAGAAAGTAACATTAACTGAAAATGATTAACTACTAAGGTGATGCACCAAAACATTAACTTGACCTGTAAAACAACTCAAACACACAGCTCAATCAAAGGAAAAGCTTGACATACACAACTCAGTATTTATATGTTTCTGCATAAATATTTCATAAGAAAGCTTTAATGCCAAAAACTATTAGAAGGAAATATATTTTCACAACTAGAAGCAACTGCCTTTAAACACAACTTATAGCGTACAAAAAACACTATTTTCTACAAGAGGTGCTAACAATGAGACAAAAACTACAAGGAAATAGATACCTTCACAAGTAATTTCATTAATCATACCCTTGCACACAATAGAACAAAAAATCTGAGGAAAAATAACTTAACTCCATTGATATCCAAGGTATCCACTATCATACATGTCAAAAGAGTTAAAATACTACTAGCTCCTGCTGAAAGATAACTCCTAAAATGAGTTACAATTAACTCCTAAAATGAGTTACAATACTCCTGGAAAGAAAGAATTAACTTCAAAACCTTTGTTTGAAGTTACTTATGCACTTTTGAAAAAAAATTCCCCACACATGTCCTTCTAGACGCTTTTGGTCGGATGCAACATAAAAGCCAAAAAAGAAGCTTCCAAAATCTCTCCAAAATGTCACCAAAGTGGGGAAAAGTTAAGCTATAACCCTACTCATACTAAAAGCATGGGAAAACTGCCTCCAAATGGTCTCATTCCCTCCAAAACTCACTCAAAGACAACCCACAAACCTTCCACATGTTGGTCAATCATCAACATTCAATCCTATCTTTAACTGCCTTGACTCACACCCTTTGTGTGTTTATAAAATCACAGGACTCAACTATATGCTCTCCCTTGGTTGACTAACTGATTCAAACCAAAACCATTATGCTTGGAAAGAATATGAAAGCTCATAATGAAAGCATAAGTGCATATGTAAGGTATGTATCCTCTTTTTCATTTAAATAGCAATGTGACTTAATGATTTATAACAATATCATTGAAGTCAACTGCTTTACATTCTAAATCATTACAAAAATAAAGAGACTCTAGCTCGATCTTACATAGGTTAAGGAAAAACAAAAACCGTGAAGGCTTACACATAGCACATATAAGGATGACACCTAAGAAATTTCACTAAGGCATCAAAGAGACCATAGTTTATATTAGTTACATGGTATATTTTGCAAAAAGATAGGAAAAAACTCCTTTCTCTATATTCAACATACATTAGGGTTCAAAACCCTAACAAAAAAACCAATGCAAATGAAAGAAATTGCATTTCATTTTCATCATTGAGCTTTTTGGAATCTCTCTGCTGCCGACCAACAAAGGGTTTGTAAGTGACTTTGATGGAGAGTTTCTAAGTGCTATCGTGGCATCTTCAACAATTTTTTTGGTAAAATCAACATGAGAAAGCTTAAGGTAAGCTTTATGTAAGAAAATTTTTGCATTTCCTTTGCTCATTTCTGAAAAACAATGCTCACTTTGAGCTCCATTTCTTTAAAATTCTTTTAAATTTCATGAAATTTTTGTACCATGGTTGCAGCTACATCTTTTTGCTATTGATTTTAAAATCCATGGGTATCCTTGTTTTCTACTTTTGATACCATGTAATAGCGACCATCTATGTCATAATCCCTATTTTTTATGACAAGATCGAGCAAGACCATAATATGAATGAATTTTCATGAGAAGGCGAACATTTGAAACAAGAACAATCCCAATCAACTGTTCACAAAAGAAAAGATATCCCACAAAGGAAAAATGGCTTGCAAAATAATTCAATGCCATTACATAGTATAAGTATAACTCAAATACTTTGCATCTTTTCCATTCCTTCATGAAAACTATCCTTTTCATTAAACAGTAGGTCATGACTTTCCATTTTGTGCATTTGTTCCATTTATATCTTTATTATGGCTACATGAATTTTGAGGCTTTCACATTCTGTGATTCTAGGTATGCATCTCCTGTGTTGAGGATTCTCACTTTTGTAAAATCCTAGCTCGAGGGTTTTCTTGCTTTTTTCCTCATGGATATTCTAGTTTCTCTTATTTTCTGCAAGTGATAGAGGGTTTTGATACAAAACCTTAACTTTGTATCTCTTTACATTTCCAACCATGGCCTCCAAAACATAGAAACTTCTTCATACAGTTCCCAAAATGAATGCAAGGAAAACTCATTCTATTATGCAATTCATGTCTTTTCTAGAAAATGATGAATACATTTTATTTCCACTGTCATTTTCTTGTAATCTTAAAGTCAACTTGAATTATAAAGTGATGAAACAAGGTGAATCCTTTGTTGTCCCTACTATGGCATTGGTGGCTACCCTCCCCATGATTTAATCATCATTGCATGCTCTTGATCTTTTTCCATGAAATGGTTGACCTGCAACTTGCAAATAGTTGTTGTCTTTGTAGATGTCATCATGATTATCCTATGATATTATTATATTCAACCCATGTCTTGAAAAACCCTGAATCAAGAATTAAATGCTTTTGTCATTCCATGGTGAACAGTCTGTCTTTACTATCTCAAGCCAATTGTTGTTAATGAATACTTATTGTATCTTTATCAGCTCTTAGTATTGAGATCATAGTCACCTTGCATCATGATGAGATCTTTTCATCATTCCTTATTAAAGTTCATTATGAAAGTTATGTCTGTTGTCCTTTACTTGAATTCACTGTATACCATGATGTCTTGTAGCTTCAAACTTTGCTTGAATGAAATTGAATATCTTTATGATACTCCACGACTTTGTATTGGCTAGCAAGTGACTATTCTAAACCTTTGTATTCATTTTCTGAGTATGGTCATGGGGGCACTCTAGTCTTTATTGATGACTGCATTCATAAGTTATGACTGACTTTATCTAAGAGGTTGAAATGACCGTCCCTTGAATAATCTTTGTGAATTTTCCATGAAAGAAATACTCAATGCCATTATGTGACTGTCTCCACAATTGAAATCACTCCCTCCAAAAATAACATCATTTTTGTATTCATACAAATCTTTCAAGTGGTGACTATGACTGTACCATCTCAAGGTCATGATCTTTCCACTCCTTCATGAACACTACCCCTTCTCTATAATTGAACTTGATGCATCTATCCCAACCTTTTCATCAAATTTGAACTCTCCAAACCTTGAAAAGTTTTCTAGTATATCAACTTTAGCACATTTTTTTGTTTCACTTGCACAGTTGGCCTCGTTTCCTCCAAATTTTCAATTATGTTTTGAGTTAGCTGTAATAGCCATGTTTTTTCCTCTAGGCTATGTCCTTTGTGATCCATCAATAAAACTACATATCCAGAAACAAATAAGCTCCAATTATCATTTTTGTTTCAGTCTTCATATTTCTCTTGTCAAAGGCAACAAATTCTACATCATCTGATTTTCGTTCCATGTCTGGTTTATTGGGTTCCATGTGCCAATTCTATTGTATATATGAGAAAATTTATTTGCTAATTGCCTCCCTTAACCTACTTCAAGAATTCCTTGATCATATTTGCAAGATTCTTTTCTGCTTGGGTAATGTGGAGTGTTGACTGTGCCTTTGCCATTTGACATTGCATTGTCCCTTTAATGCATAAAACTGCCCTCTCCCAATTCATGAATGTCTCTTGTGATATGAACAATGAATGTAGATCTCACATTTAAATGTAAGAAAGTAATATGATACATAAAACCTGTTTCTTATATGCACTTCAGTAGCATTGTCTTGATTTACATTTTCTCTTATTAATTGACTTACCATGCACCTATTTACTTTCAAATGCAAAGATCATTAAAGCATTGTCTTGATTATAGTGATTTTATCTACCTTGCATTGCTCCTTGAGACAACAAATACATTGTGGCATTAACCATGAATTTTCTTGCTCACCTTGTGCTACTCCATGTAACTCATGATAGCTCCCAATAGTACTTGATAGCTCATGATGTCTCAAAACATGATAATCTTGTACATATATACACTGTTCCTTGCATTTGACATTGTCATGACTCCCCTAGCTTCTGGTTGTCATCACAATTGCTACGCATAAATACTTTCCTCTCACAGACTGTCATCACATAATGTTTTCCTTGACCTAAATGGGTCCACTTAAGAAGATTGAAATACATATCCAGTAGAGTAAGATTTCCAAGAAGAAAAAGTTGTTGAGGAACTTGACCGGTAATCAGGTTTCCTTAGTGCTCTTAAATAGTGAAAGCACTGTATTTTTCATTGCATTTCTCTTCTTCTCCATGAATTCCCCTTTGACCCACATGATGGTAGCCTACTATTTGGTTCATTGTGAAATGATGAAGAGTAATCTTTCTTGATAATTCACATAGTTTTGTCACATCTTTTGAATCTGATAATGAAATTTGATCAAGTGGTGTGATTCCATATTGATTTAATGCGTCAAGAATAGGTTTATCATCAATTTGATCAAGTTGTTCAATTTCGCTTACATTCCTATCCCTCCTAAAACACAAGAGGGAAGCATGTTGGGATCAACCCTCGTTGGAGCCACATTTTACTCCACATGATGTAACCAGATGAAACAAAACAACAACAAAGATTTGACCTATACCTGCACAATGAGCAAACATGTTAGATAAAACAGAGTACATGATAGATGTGTTTGATAACTCTCTTATTTTTCTAGAAATCTATGGTATGCAAGCTATTTTAATGTTTATAAGGATCTATCTATATGTTTATGGGTGTTTTGCTATGCATTGATTGGTGATCCTTCATTGCTCTAACCAACTCTTTCTCACAAATGCAGGAAAACTTGGAGCAGCAGGGGCAAGCAACAACTGGAGGCTGGATGAGCAGGAAGAGTGAAGCTAATGCAAGGAAACTCAATAGGGATTCGTCATTCAGGAAATGACGGGTCCCCCTTCCTTACACATGCATTTTCCTTTATTTGAATCTCTAAATGTATAGTTCTTTCTTTATTTGCATGAAAATAGTCAATCCCTCGGCTTGTGAGGGACATTATACACTTATGATTATCAATAAAGACTACCTTTGCAATAAATGTTGACTCTCTTCTCTATTGTATGCAATTACATAATCAAATAATGCAGTCTTTTGATAATTTATTTTATGCATATGAATGAAACTTAGCAAAAAATAATGTACCCTTTTGTTTCACTCTTAAAACATAACAACCCTACCTGATTTAGCTAGAAGCAAAATAAGGTAACACTACTTTCTCCTTCTTTGCTTCAAAATATCATGTTCTAATTAGGACCTTGTGAAATTCTTCTGTGTATTCTTTCACAGTCCTTGTTCCTTGTCTCAAGCTCTGCATCTTTTTTAGCAGCTCCAACTCATAATCTACTAGGATAAATTTCCTTTTCATTTTTGCCACCATTTTGTCCCATTTGGAAATTTTGTCCTTCCCTTGTCTTACTCTTTCAATTTGGATTTATTTCCACCATATGCTTGCATGGCCCTTTATCTTTTTTTTTGCAAACCTCACTTTGTGAGGGTCCTCAATCTCTTCAAACTTGAAAAATTCTTCCATGTCATTAATCCAATCTATTAACTCTTCAGGTTTAGACTTCCACTAAAGGTTGAAACCTCCATTTTTGGTTTCTTTCCAATTAGTGATATATCTCTCAAAAATCTTACTTCTCCAGGATCCATTTGATCTTGTTCTTCCTCTTCCATTTCCTCTTCATCTTCATCTTCACTATCATCTCTTTCCCAATGCACTTCTCTCCTACAAATCTCTTCTTGCAAAGTTTCTAACTGCCTTCTAAGGGCTCTAAATTCATCTCTAGGAGGGTCTCTTCCTCCACCACCTCTGCCTCTACCTCTACCACGTTGGGAAATTCTAGGAGGCATTTTGATCTCAACCCACAACTCACAGGTCCTACTGCAAACTGGCTCTCTTCAGCACTCTGTTTACAAGCTCAAGATAACCCACTTTGACACCACTAATGAAAAGGGAAACTATCCCTTTCAAATCTGATCACAAACACACAAAATATACTATGCAATAAGGGTGCAAATACATATAAAGAACTGAATATGGAAGATAAATCTTCAACTTTTATTACATTCAAATATGAAAATGTTTACATCAAAATGAAGCTCATGGGATCCTCATCAATCCTACATGCAACACCTGCAACAAATTTGTCTTCAACAATATGGCATCATTTCGACAACATCTGGGTATGCAAAATCAACTTCTCCAAAGCCCCTCTCCAAATGAAAAGGCATCAATAACTAGAGATTGAGCAAAGAGAAAACAATCCATGGTTTCACAAAACAACCTCCTGAAACCACCTCAAGAAATCCACGCCCAACCTTGGGAGTTTAAAAATTTTCAATAAGAAATAAGGTCCATATAATGCCAACCTTCTCTTGGGTGCCTAAATTTTGTCCAATCAGAATTTTGTTGGTTATGACATCTTACAACCTCTTACATATTCCTTACACCTTGTCGATTACACTTTCCATGCAAAGACATGCAAGCAACATGCAAGACTCTTTTGCAGCCCCAATTTATGACATTTTATGAAACATGTACATGCAAACCATTCTAAAATCACAAGAGAAGACTTTTGACCTCCTCTCAAATGGGACGCCCAAGATGGAATATTCCTCCAAAAGATGCTTTTACCGTTTTACTAGGACCTATTTCCCATCAAATTTACATTTACATTTTCACACAAAGGGAAATTACATTGTTGCAAATGAAAATATTATTTTCCCAACCCTTAGGCCCTTACAAAAATCAAACAAAGAAAAATTACAATATTTTTTGTGACACGAGATTGTCCTTACACCTTGGATGCTCTTGCATCATCCACTTGCAAACTGTTGTTTTAGTCTATCAATTATCGGTATCTTGCAATTTACATATTAGGGCACATAGTCTAATTAGGTTAATCATTCCAAATCATTTCGAATCCATTCTCATCCTCAATCAAATGTAGATCCATATTTGATTGACTCACCTTCATGGTTGATAGTCGACCTATTCACCTTGTCGGTCTACATCTTAATGTATTGTGGAAAAAGGCCACCTTGCATCCTAGGTTCTTTTTATTTAGGACATACAATCCCTTTTTCTACATTATACTATCGTGTTTGCACTTACATTAGGTAGGTATGATATAGTTTGGGTTCTTAGTGTCTTCAAACATTGGGGTCCATCTTGTAGAATTTTATCAAACTATGGATGTAATTCTCTCCTAATGGAAAAAATGTACCCTAGATAGTGTGATTATAGGACCCACTTAAATTTTTAACTCACATTGTATAGAGAAATTTCTAGAAAAAGGGGTTTCAAGGAGTTTTGGTTTGTCTTTGTGATCTAGAAATGACAATGGTTAAGTTAATTAGATGTTTGAAATTGTAATTAATTATTCAAAAGAGTTCATAAGCATTTACAATAAATAAAGGATTACTGCCTCAATACTTATAAGATCTATACCATGTAACTAATTACAAGAAGTTGGCCACCAAACCTTTTCCTATATCACTAACCTTATGTGTAGAAAATATAAATTGAGAACATGGTCCAAGGAATAATAAATGTGAAATCATTAGGCCAAGTTTCATACCTTATTCCTCCTCATACTACTATTTCACAAAAGATATGGTTTGTGGCCATTGTATGTGGACTTTCATAATCTTGATACAATTACTGTCAAGGACAAGTTCCCTATCTCTATCATTGGTTAATTGTTAGATGAGTTGCATGGGGTCCATTTCTTCTCCAAAATTGATTTATAATTTGGCTACCATTTGATTTATTTAGGGAATGAAGATATTCCCAAGACTATTTCCTAAACTCATGAGGACTATTATGAGTATTTGGTGATGTCATATGGTCTCACAAATGCACCATCCACGTTTTAGAGTCTAACGAATCAAATCTAATGTCCATTTCTTTATAAATACATATTGATCTTCATTAATAACATTTTCATGTACACTAAGATACAAGGAGAACATCTCACATGATTGGATCAAAACCTACAACTTCTATCAACAAACACTTAAATTTTGGAACATTAAACACATATTTTGAGAAGTGGAGAGGACTTCATAATGATAGTAAATACGTGCTTCATAGTGAACTATGGATTGCATGATTATGTGATATTGGTGTAGCTAACATAATATTGAACACTTGTCATTTTTTTGACATAACGCCTAAATGTTGAACACTTTCCATTTGTTTGACATAACACTTGTATGTTAATACTTGTCATTTGTTTGACATAACAATTGTATGTTAATACTTGTGGATATCTTAATTTAGAGTTATTTTATTTTAAAATGATATTATTTTATTTTTTATTTTAGAAATATTTTGTTTATTATTAAATATTAATATTTCGATGTGTAAATATTGTTAAATTTTAAATTAAAATATATTTTTATTAACATATTTATATTATATTTACTTTCATTATAAAATATCTTTCATATTAATTATTGTACTTAATTTTATGTTGAAAATGAGGTTGGAAGATCATTATTGAAGTGTTTTCAGTCATTACCCATTTAGTAAACATCCCCCATGTAGAAGGAAAGCTCCCATTGAAGCATTTAACCCGAAACCTATTGTACATACATCCCCTATTATGTATTGCATAATATCATAAACAACAACTCCCTGTACCATTCCTCCACCTTGATAGTGAAGAAAGAACATAAAATCATTTGTTTGATCTGCTTGATTTAAATACATCATATTTTTCATGATTTGATTTGCAAATTGTTTTTCTAGTGGTCTAGCTAAAAAAAATATCTTCCAAAAAATAACTTGTGATATATCTCAACCTAGTTTGCTTCCTCTTCTTCTGGCCCCTGATAGGGCACTTTCGGCATGTTGGCTACGTCCTTTTTTTAGGTTCTTTCTCTTCTAGCATCACCATTTTAATGGATATATATATATATCAATTTCAATTTCATATTTCATATTTGAAAACATATTTTTTTGTCCTTTTTCATTTTTCTCTTCATTTTTTCTCTTTTCATTTGTATTGTATTATACAATTATATAAACTTTATTAGTAAGAAAAAAAGACTTTTTTTTTAATGTTTGAGCTAAACAAAAGACACAAACTTTATTAGCAAAAAAATGCATAAAATACTCTATTTTTTTTGTTATGTTTGAGCTAAACGACGACTTTTTCTACATAAAAACTGTGTTAAAGAGGCTTTTTGATATATGCTCTTTAGGAGCATATAGATATGCATAAAAACACAAAAAAAAAAAAAAACATAAAAACGTATTTTTTTGCATGACCATTGCTAGTAATTTTTTGCTATAATGGCTATCACTAGTATTTTTTTAGTTAGAATTCCAATATAAGTTTTAAATTCAAAAAAAGTCTTATTCTGTAAATGAATTACAGATGTATATAAATGCATTTATATAAATAAATTGAAATTATTCTTAATATGTTTAGTTTATAATAAAGAATACAATTTATTATAAATAGATTATTTCTAGTCTAATTAAAAAATATTTTTATAAATAATCTATTTAAAAAAAGAAAAAAGTTTTAATACATTTATAATAAAGAATACAATTTATTATAAATTGATTATTTATAGTATAAATTTAGACTAAAAAAAGGTATAAAACCTCTACATAGTTTCAAAACTTTATGCATAATTTAGATCCCCAAAAAACAATGACATGGAAAAATGAAATTCTTAAAACAAAAAAGGGATTAATTCAATGGATTGCTCCATACATAGCTAGTAAAAGGAAAAGACCATTTTTTTAATGGAATGAATTCAATAATGTAGACCTTGTTATTAAATGGTTGACAATATTGAAGGGGGCCTACAATTCTCTTGCATGGAGGTTTCCTGCATGGCTTTATTATTATGGGTATGAATAAACAATGTTGTGTTGGAGAATTAGACAAAGGTTTCTTCCCTCCCAGTTGGCTTTTGTGACTCCCATCCCTTTCCTTTTTTGTGCTTTTAGTTATGGATGATAAAATTCTTGACTGTAGCACCTCTCATGGAGAAAAGAGGAGAAGGAGGTTGTAATGCCTCGTCACGCAAACCCCAAAGGACAACTGAAACTAATAAATTACAACACAATTTTTTTTTTAAAGTAAAACTAACACAAGATACACATTATTCATGCAATACATGTAATGCAATTATACAACTATAATACCAACTACGTCCTCTGGGGTACACATGACAGCATTACTAAACACAATTCCCATTCCATAACATTACTTAACAAATCTCAAGATTACTTAATGAAGAATAAGATTACAACAATCATCCATCCATTACATTACATAAGTGAGAAGCATCCATATATGAACACATAACATAATAAATAGTACAAATAAATAGATATTATAATGATTAAATTGAAATATACATGTACATCATAGTTATGATATGAAATTACATCGTTTAGGGTTACATATGCACATCAGTGCTTCCCAACACATAGTGTGAATGATACATCAAATACAAGAGTCATACATAATTGAATATGGTATAACTGAGCTATGGTGAAGCTTTGGATCAATCATCGGTGTGAATCCCCCTACACGAACACCATCTAGGAACCCAATGGGGTGCAAGCACGTTCCACCTGACTACGTGGATCCAAAGGCCCACCCCCATGCTAGGGGATGACAAGAAAGCCCCACGATAGAGAACAGTCAAGTGGAAAGGAAATAAGACTCAACAAACAAGGGTAACAATAAAAATAATTAACATTAACATCAACGACTACTTACCAGATGACTGCTTCCATAGGAACACACAAAGGCAACAACAAGGGATACTATAGGAGAGTGTCATCGCACGACTCTATCATGGGTTATCTTGGTTGCCTCTCAATAGGCACCAGACCCCCTCTATGGTTATCTTGGCTACCTCTCACTAGGCGTTAGCCCCATAGGGTGGCACATATGGGACCACGAGCCTCTCATGAGGATGGGGTAGTGATCTTGCTAACCATGGCCTTCTCAGTCCACCCTTAGTCTATGAAAGCACTAACAACATGGGCGAGGTATCTTACTTATCTTAGTTAGTGTGATCCTACCCAAACTCACTAGTTCATTTTATTAGGTTTTCACTTATTTAACAAACTCTTCCATGGGTTATCCAAGCCGCCCCTTTGTGCGCCGGCCCCCATGAAGAGCCACTCTCCCTAGTAGCACCAAAACACAAATAAAATGACATCAAGGGGTGTACCAAACACATAAAGCATTAAAACCACAAAAATCAAGCGCATATGTGAGGCATGAACCATCTTTCCCAAGAGCTACATCAAATGTCAACACAATGGTACGAGGTAACACCCAC
Organism: Sequoia sempervirens; assembly: GCA_007258455.2. Taxonomy (NCBI): domain Eukaryota; kingdom Viridiplantae; phylum Streptophyta; class Pinopsida; order Cupressales; family Cupressaceae; genus Sequoia; species Sequoia sempervirens. The sequence goes on along the minus strand of VDFB02000009.1, from coordinate 31,268,148 downwards.
AAGAGCTCAAAGTCAAAGATAAGATCAAATGAACCACAAATATCAAAGCATGGAAAAACCAACATAATCAAGTTTCGCATCACCTTTGGAAGCCTATTCACGATCTACCTTAAACTCCCCACTGAGGGTACTCATACATATTGGGTTCCCAACAAACTCTCAAATCATGACTACAATAAAGTTGTCTCACAAAATTTCCTCAATACAAAAAAATCAACCCAAGGGATAAACCCACACGAAGAAACCATTAAAATCTATCTTTTAATTTCCACTACAAATTCAATGTGAAAATTTTAAAGAACATTTTAAATAATCTATTACCTCTTATTTACACAACTATCATGAACTCATTGTATAATTGAAAGTACCATGCAATTCCATAATCTAAATGCATTTCAACATAACCAACTTACTCTAAATTATGATTCCTAACATTTTATATAATTTCATATTTTTACATATATATTTATACGTATATATATATATATATATAGATAAAAAAAAATTTAATTATAACCATATTCTATATCTAAATAATTTTAAATACAAACAAATTTTCTTTGTGGACCATAATCGTATACTTATTTATACACACACACACACATATATAGTTACAATTAATATATATTGTTGCTCTAAAAAAACCAAAGCTAAACTTAATTATCTAGCACTATTCCGCTGTTACATAATAACTACATCAAATAAATAAAATATACATACACATATTTAAATATAATTAGCATAAAAGAAAAAATGCTAGCACCAACGTTGGGCATCATGAACAACTAGAAGAATATAACACCAAGCGGACTATGATGAAAACCACGCCTATCAAAAGCATACAAACCGAACTTAATTCCCTCTATAGGGATCAAACCATTGCAAATTTCATGGCAGCTTAACTTCAAAACAAAAACTATCAGCGTCAAGCATCTACCATTAAAAATCAAAAAACATAAACTGAATCCAAAGAAAAATAATTCAAACTATTTAATAACGCTACTATTGTACAAAAGTGATGCCTATTAGAAGGGAGCGACCCACACCATATGCCTAAAAGGAATATTCCAACCTAAAAACTCTATTCCTTCAAAGAGGCTCGAGCTAAACAATGGTTTATGGCAACATCTACATAAAACTCCAAACACCTATCAATGTGTACATGAAAATTCTCCCGAGTCCTCAAAAGGGTTGGCTATTTAAGCATGGTGTTGGGCACAACACAAATTTCCCTGATGGATGCCTTAAAATATTTCAGCTTAATCAAGTCAAACACGAATTCAAGGCGACGTGAATGCTAAGGCATGAAAAGTTTAAATCTTTTAGAACATTTAACATGCAATCATAAAAAAGAGAGTGATTTAAGTCTAAAAACCAGTCGACTCTTAAGAAAATCCAATGAGCTAAAATTTGCAAAAATTCCTTTAACTAGATGCACCCAAAACAGAGGCTGGATAAGTCAAATTCCTAAAGGGAAAACATAAACACCAATTCTGCCCATAGCGCCAGCCATGAGATGAAATCTCAAGACAATAAATAAGAAAAATCCTCCCTACCAGCCACACAGAGGGAGAAAAGTGGTACCGATACAAATTACAATAGAACATTAGAAGAAATGGGAAAGCTAAATAAAACACGGAAGGGTACATTATGCGCTGGGTGCAATGAATATACAAGCCTACAGTGACCAATTACAAAGATCAAATACTATCAAGAATACAATGATGACATACAAATCAAAATATTTTAAATCAAATGCTATACATAGACTCTATAAACAATGATTAAAGCCTAAACCAAATCGATTCTCAGACTAGACCATAAGCTACGACAACCATATGATAAAGGCATCAATTAACACAGAAAAATGAATAAAAATGAAACATGAGAAGATTGCTTCCAACCTGGAGTCCTATGTTTCGCGATAGAAGAATTGAAATGAAAACATGAGCTCTTTCACAGTCCTTCGTTCCGTTATCAAGAAGAAGCCAACTTTCAAAATTTGTATTTTTTTTTAATTGACAAGCGAAAAAAAATTGCAAAGAAAACTTCTTGTTGAAAACCAAAAATTCCCCTCCTTTATTTTCTTTTCCCATTTTAATTAAATAAATTGTCTTTAGTTTTAAAAAACAAAACCAATAAGGATAGCAAGTTTCCAACTCAATTTTCAGTTTCGAAGTGTGCATGTGCATGCACTCATCTTTTTCCCTCTTTTCTTGCTTTTTCCATCTATTTTGCAAATTTTATCACTTTTATTTAATTTGAAATCATATTTCTTTCCACATTTAATTGATTAAAATCTAATGATATTAATATTTCCTTTAATTATTATTTTATCATTAAAAACATTAAATCACACTATTTAATTTAATAAGTAATAATTGATATCCACATATACCTTTTTATAAACATAATTCATTTAATTGCTATTTTAATTCCAAGTTAATTTAATAATTAATTAATAACATTCACTTATTAATTTAATACTTTAATTAAATCAACATTACACTTATGAACATTGTAAACCATAACAATAATTGAACGACATTTTAAAACTCAATACACAATGAACAACAACTATATCAAATAATTAAAACACATTAATTAACCAATTAAAATGAACGACTCAAAAAAGAATGATACCAAAATGAGAATGGGGTTGCAAGCGAACTACATCATCAAACACAATGATGGGGTGACAGAATAGGGTGGGGGAATTTCTTGTCAATCTTTGGTTTCCACATCATACCCATTGGGATTTGTAAGGAACGCCCAAACCTGACAACACAAGTGGAGTTGATGCCTGGTACCTGCATCAAACCAAACGTCAAGCAACATGTATATCCAATAACAAACACACTGTGAGAGGAAGTCGCAGCATAGTAGGGCACTCACGAACGAGTGATGCCACACCGTCCTCTCACCAAGACTCTATCCAGTAAACACATCATCATAACTATCATAAAGCAATTACCAATCAATTACATAACAACATAGTACTACATCCAAATGATAACCATAACCAATTAAAACCAAACACCATGTATCATCATATCATCAACATCAGAAAATAGTATCATAAGCATCCAAGCCCACTAAACTATCAACCAACCAAATCAATATGGAGAACAACCACCATCACTGTCTCAAAGTACACAACATAACATGAAAAAGTATCAGAATAGTGACAGCAACACGAGAGGAATTACATCCTCCCTCCCCTAGAACTAGGCTTACTCCTGGAAGCCAGAGAAAAAATAAGGAAAAGACTCTCTAATGCGGGATGCATCCTCCCATGTCGTTGAAGCCTCGTCATTAGGGTCCCATTGGACCCACACCTGCTCAATTTCTCTTCCCCTAAGAGCGAGCCTCCTGTGCTGAAGAACGGCCATGGGCTCGAGTGCCAGTTTCCCATCCTCTACCTCTAATGCATTCTAATCAAGTAAATGAGATACATCTAGATAATAAGGCCTAAGTAAAAAAATGTGAAACACATCACGTATGCGTGATAGACTGGGTGGCAATGCTAGATGGTAAGCAACGGGGCCAATTCTCTCCAATACCTCAAACGATCTCACAAAATGAGGTGTGAGCTTAGAGCCTTTCCCATAATGGATTGGACTCTTTCGCGAGTGCACTCATAGGAAAACCCGATCACCAACTGAAAACTGACGGTCAACCCTATGCACATCTTTGTATTTCTTTTTCTTGTCCTACACTCCTACCAAGTGCTCTCTGATGCGAGCTACTTGTTGCTCTATATCCTGTAGTATTTCAAGTCCAAGGAGAAATCTGTCCTCAAGACGGTCCCAACTCAATGGGGTCCAACAAGGATGACCATATAATGCCTGAAAGGGAGGCATACCAATCGAACTATGATACCCATTGTTGTAAGAAAACTCCTCCAAATGCAAATAGTCCTCCCAATGCGACTGTTGATCCATTATGTACATACAAAGCATGTCCTCAAGAACCTAGTTGACCCTCTCAGTTTTTTCATCTATTTCTAGATGGTATGCAGAACTAAAGTTTAGCTAGGTCCCTAGGGCACACTACAAGGATGTCCACAATGCAAAAGTGAACATCGTATCTCTATCAAAAATTATCCTTCGAGGAATTTTGTGCAGTCGAACAATGTCTTCCATGAATATTTTGGCTACCGATGAAGCAGTATAAGATGATCGAAATGGGGAGAAGTGTGCCACCTTGTTCAACCTGTCAACGGTGACCATGATAGCATCATGTCGACGAGAAGACATTGGAAAACCAACAATAAAGTCCAATGATATGATATCCCATTTCCATTCAGGAACCAAATGAGGCTATAAAAGGTCTGTGGGATGTTGGTGTTCCGCCTTAACTCTCTAACAATCCAAACATCTCGCCACAAAGTCTGCAATATCTCTCTTCATTTCGGCCCAAAATTATAGCGGACGAAGGTCTGCATACATCTTCTTGAATCCTGGATAAGCATAATAGGGAGCTCGATGTGCCTTAGTCATGATTAGGGTACGAAAACTCTCAGTAGGAGGTACATACATACGACCCAAATACCACAAAAGGTCATCATATTCCAATGAATAACTAGCAAACTTTCCCTCCAATGCTCTATCTGACTTAATTTCTGACTTCACTTCCTAATACCAACTATTTGTATGAAGTGCTATGAGGATCCAACTCCTCAAATCCACACCAAGAGTTACTTTGAATATCTCATGTCTCTGCCGACTCATAGCATCTGCCACTACGTTTTCCTTTCCCTAGATGTACACCTCAAAATCATATTCACAAATAAATTCCATCCATCTCCTCTACCTAGCATTCAGGTTTGGTTGCATAAAGATGCACTGCAAGTTGTGATGATCGCTATGTAGCTCAAACCGATGCCCCAATAAAAAGTTCCTCCATCTCACCAACGCATGAACAACAACGGCTAACTCCAAATCATGCGTGGGGTAATTCAGCTCATGATCCTTGAGCTTGAAAGACTCATATGAAATCACATGACCTTGCATCAAAATGACTCCTAAGCCTTCCAAGGAAGCATCTGTACACACCACGAAATCCCCAACAGGATCAGGAACTACTAGGATAGGTGCGCTAGTCAACTTCTCCTTAAGGGTTTTGAAATCTAACTGGAATTGTTCTGACCAAATAAATTTCTTCCCTTTCCTCTAATGAGAAGTGATGGGATGTGCAATCCTGGAGAAGCCCTGAATGAACCGCCAATAGTAGCCCGCTAAACCCATAAAACTGTGAATCTTAGGAACATTCGTGGGCGCAAGCCAATCAACAATGGCTTGGATCTTTGAAGGACCCATGAAAATACCTTCTCAAGAGATGACATGACCCAAGTGTTTCACTTCAGTCTTAAAGAACTCACACTTCACCAAATTAGCATACAACTAATTGTCTCTCAAGCACTGTAAGACCTATCTCAAATGTTCCTCATGCTCCTCCATATTTTTCGAGTAGATCAGGATATCGTCGAGGAACACGAGAAAAAATATATCCAAGTAAGTCTGGAAAACTCCATTCATTAGACTCATGAAGACTAATGGTGCATTCGTCAACTCGAATGACATAACAGTGAATTCATAAAGCATGTAACGAGTGTGGAATGTAGTTTTTTGTACATCAACTTTGACTATCCACAATTGATGGTATCTCGACTTAAGATCAATCTTTGAGAATACCTGAGCCCCCTTTATATGATCAAACAGATCATCAATTCTCGACAAAGGGTACCGATTCTTCACCATCACTTTGTTTAGTTATCTATAAGCAATGCACAAATGGAGGGAACCATCCTTCATGAATATCACTAGTGCTCCCCAAGGGGAAACACTAGGACGAATGAACCCTTTTACTAATAACTCCAATTGTAAATGGAGCTCCTAAAGTTCCTATGTTGTTATCCGATATGGAGCCCGAGATATAGGCTCAGCTTCGGGTACAAGATCAATTCTGAAATCAATGTCACGCTTTGGAAGCATCCCCAAAATTTCACTTGGAAAAAATATCTAAAAAATTCTTAAGGAGAGGATAGTCATCCAATGACACCTCTTGACTCTCCCAAATCCAAGTCATTGACTGACACAACAAACAACTGACAGCCTTGACAGAAACACCTCTTCAATTTCATGGAAGAAATCATCCATAATGAGATGGGTCTCTATATGCCAACAATCTCAACCTCATTACTTGAATCATCTACATATCGCACAACCTTGCGGTGACAATCTATCATTGCTCAGTGAGCATTCAACCAATCCATACCTAAAACAACACCATAGGAACCAAGAGGTAGGATTCAGAGGTCCACCATAGTCACAAGTGACCCAATTTTCAAACTAAAAACTTGAACAAGTGATTCTACTACTACCTTTGCCCTGAAGGCCAATTCAACCTGCCCCTTAATGCCTTCCCTTGCTGCCACCAGTCTATAGTGCTCCACTACCGAAGGAGAAATAACTAAATCTGATGCACCAGAATCAAAGAGAATAGAAATACTAGTGCCTTATAACACACCTAATGTCTCAACCATAGTGCCCTAATGATCAACTTGATGATTGTCAACTACCGCAAAAACTTAGTGTGATCTGCCCACATCACCCATTGTCGGCTCAGAAGCGACTGGCCTCTAACTAAAACCTATAGTATTCCTCTGTGGACATTGTCTAGCAATATGACCCTGTTGACTGTAGGAGAAACAACTTGTGCCCTAGCCAAAACCTCTACCACTAGACGGTGCATTAGACTTTTGAAAATTGCCTTGACTGGGTGTTGACTGTGTACTCTATGCAGGCTACTCAAAATGGTCCTTCCGAGCTCATTGCCAATTTTGATTCTTTCTGGCCTAAGATCTGCCACTCTACTGAGACTGAGTATTGTTGTGCTTAGGCTACGACTGTTGTTGTTATTGGCGACCACCCTTAGAGGGTGCATGCTGACTCCTGGAAGAGCCTGCAACTTGAGGTTGCTCACCTCGAGAACCAAATTAGATGCAGGTACACTACCAATCTAAACACCTATGTGGCCTCCTAAATCCATGGCCAAGTTTTCCTCCACAAGTCGAGCCTTCTCAACTACCTCCATCATCTTCAGCTCAAAGACCCAGACTCCTCCACTAATTTGAGAATTCAAGCCTCTACAAAGTGTTGTACAAGCATAGCCTCATCATTACTGATCCCCACATACTACTTGAGCTGATAGAACTAGTGCTCATACTGCTCAACGAACATTACCATTTGTCTCAGCTCATGGAATTCATTTTCCCGACGCTGTTTCCAGTGGTCTGAAAGGAAACAGGCCCTAAATCTCTCCATTAATAGCTCCCAAGTCACAACACTAATGTCCAGGTGTAACTTTTTTTCTTCTAGTTGCCACCATGTGGATGCGAAGCCTCTGAGGTGCATGATGGTGCACCTAGCCTTGGTATTGCTGCCATAGGGATGCATAGAAAAGCATCATTATAGATCAATCATCCATGTTTCTGCCTCAAGTCCTCCACTAGTACCATCAAATGTAGGAGGGCGTGCTCTCAACAGGTCTCTCATGTGACCCACCACTATGGCATCCTACTCTGCTGCTAATTCTCTCCACCCCCTGCTCCCCATCCTACCTAGGACTTAAGTGGCCCAATGCCTCCTCTAACAACTGTCATAACTACAATCCATCAAGTCCTGGCTGCATCAGATTTTGACCTCCACCTCTTGGATTATTTTGGGAAATCTGGCGTTCCTCACATTTTGAACCATGTTAGCTCAAAGACGACAAAATCTGGTGGTTGGATCTGCAGCCACCACCTCAGCCTCTTCCATGGCCACAATCCCTACCCAAGGGCATGATCCTGTGCAACATAAGAAGGGAACATGTGAGTTCAAGAGTTAGGCACAAAGTTTAACCTAATGGGCTCAACTAACCTAAAGAACCCAGTGTTTGTCAACCTGGCTCTGATACCAAGTTGTAATGCCCCATCATGCAAACCCCAAAGGACAACTGAAACTAACAAATTACAACACAATTTTTTAAAAAAAAAGTAAAACTAACACAAGATACACATTATTCATACAATACATGTAATGCAATTATATAACTACAATACCAATTACACCCTTTGGGGTACACATGACAACATTACTAAACATAATTCCCATTCCATAACATTACTTAATGAATCTCAAGATTACATTGCAAACCATAATTAAGAATAAGATTACAACAATCATCCATCCATTACATTACATAAGTGAGAAGCATCCATATATGAACACATAACATAATCAAGAGTACAAATAAATAGATATTACAATGATCAAATTGGAATATACATGTACAACATAGTTATGATATGAAATTACATCGTTTAGGGTTACATATGCACATTAGTGCTTCCGAACACATAGTGGGAGTGATACATCAAATACAAGAGTCATACATAACTGAATATGGTATAACTAAGCTATGGTGAAGCTTTGGATCAATCATCAGTGCGAATCCCCCCTACACGAACACCATCTGGGAACCCAATGGGGTGCAAGCATGTTCCACCCGACCACGTGGATCCAAAGGCCCACCCCCCATGCTAGGAGATGACAAGAAAGCCCCACAATAGAGAACATTCAAGCGGAAAGGCAATAAGACTCAACAAACAAGGGTAAAAATAAACATAATTAACATTAACATCAATGACTACTTCTAGAGGCACACACAAAGGCAATAACAAGGGATACTATAGGAGAGTGTCATCGCATGACTCTATCATGGATTATCTTGGCTGCCTCTCAATAGGCACCAAACCCCATCTATGGTTATTCTGGCTGCCTCTCACTAGGCGTTAGCCCCATAGGGTGGCACATGCAGGACCATGAGCCTCTCATGAGGACGAGGTAGTGATCTTGCTAACCATGGCCTTCTCAGCCCACCCTTAGTCTGTGAAAGCACTAATGGCATGGGAAAGGTATCTTACTTATCTTAGTTAGTGTGATCCTACCCAAACCCACTAGTTCATTTTATTAGGTTTTCATTTATTTAACAAACTCTTCCATGGGTTATCCAAGATGCCCCTTTGTGCGTCAACCGCCATGAAGAGCCACTCTCCCTAGTAGCATCGAAACACAAATCAAATGACATCAAGGGGTGTACCAAACACATAAAGCATTAAAACCACAAAAATCAAGTGCATATGTGAGGCATGAACCATCTTTCCCTAGAGCTACATCAATTTCCAACACAATGGTACGAGGTAACACCCACAAGAGCTCAAAGTCAAAGATAAGATTAAACAAACCACAAATATCAAAGCATGGAAAAACCAACATAATCAAGTTTCCCATTGCCTCTAGAAGCCTATTGATGAACTACCCTTAAACTCCCCGCTAAGGGTACTCATACATATCGGGTTCCTGAAAAAACTCTCAAATCATGACTACAATAAAATTGTCTCACAAAGTTTTCTCAATACAAAAAATTCAACCCAAGGGATAAATCCACACGAAGAAACCATTAAAATCTATCTTTTAATTTCCACTACAAATTCAATGTGAAAATTTTAAAGAACATTTTAAATAATCTATTACCTCTTATTTACACAACTATCACGAACTCATTGTATAATCGAAAGTACCATGCAATTCTGTAATCTAAATGCATTTCAACGTAACCAGCTTACTCTAAATTATGATTCCTAACATTTTATATAATTTCATATTTTTACATATATATTTATACATATTTATATACAAATAAAACAAAATTTAATTATAACCATATTCTATATCTAAATACTTTTAAATACAAATAGATTTTCTTTGTGGACCATAATCATATACTTATTTATATTTACACCCACACACACACACATATATATAGTTACAATTAATAAAAATTGCTACTATAAAGAAAACAAAGCTAAACTTAATTATCTGGCAGTATTCTGCCGTTACATAATAACTACAGCAAATAAAGAAAATCTACATACACATATTTAAATATAGTCAGCATAAAGAAAAAAATGCTAGCACCAGCATTGGGCGCCATGAACAACTAGAAGAATCTAACACCAAGCGAACTATGATGACAACCATGCCTATGAAAAGAATATAGACTGAACTTAATTCCCTCTATAGAGATCGAACCATTGCAAATTTCATGGCAGCTTAACTTTAGAACAAAAACTATCAACGCCAAGCATCTACCATTAAAAGGCAACCAACATAAACTGAATCCAAAGAAAAATAATTCAAACTATTTAATAATGCTACTGCTATACAAAAGTGATGCCTATTAAAAGGGAGCGACCCACACCATATTCCTAAAAGGAATATGCCAACCTACAGAACTCTATTCCTTCAAAGAGGCTCGTGTTAAACAATGGTTTACGACAGCATCTACATAAAACTTCAAATGCCTATCAATATGTACATGAATATTCTCTTGAGTCCTCAAAAGGGTTGGCTATTTAAGCATGGCATTGGGCACAACATAGATTTCCCTGATGGCCACCTTAAAAGCTTTCAACTTAATCAAGTCAAATACGAATTCAAGGCAACATAAATGCTAAGGCATGAAAATTTTAGAGCTTTTAGAACATTTAACATGCAAGCATAAAAAAGAAAATGATTTAAGTCTAGAAACCAGTCGACTCTCAGGAAAATCCAATGAGCTAAAATTTGCAAAAATTCCCTTAACTAGATGTACCCAAAATAGAGGTAGGATAAGTCAAATTCCTATAGGGAAAATATAAACACCAATTCTGCCCATAGCACCAGCCATGAGATGAAATCTCAAGAAAATAAATAAGAAAATCCCTCCCTACCAGTCACGCAGAAGGGAGAAAAGTGGCGCCAATAAAAATTACAATAGAACATCTGAAGAAATGGGCAAGCTAAATAAAACATAGAAGGGCACATTATGTGTTGGGCACATATACAAGCATGTAGTAACCAATTACAAAGATCGAATACTTTCAAGAATACAATGACAACATACAAATCAAAAGCTTTTAAATCAAATGTTATACATAGACTCTATAAACAGTGATTAAAGCCTGAATCAAATTGATTCTCATACTAGACCATAAGCTACGACAACCATATGATAAAGGCATCGATTAACATAGACAAATGAAGAAAAATGAAACATGAGAAGAATGATTCCAACCTGGAGTCTTGCGTGTCGTGGAAAAAGAATTGAAATGAAAACACAAGCTCTTCCACAGTCCTTCGTTCCGTTATCAAGAAGAAGCCAACTTTCAAAATCTATATATTTTTTTAATTGACAAGCGAAAAACAATTGCAAAGAAAACTTCTTGTTGAAAACCAAAAATTCCCCTCCTTTATTTTCTTTTCCCATTTTAATTAAAGAAATTGTCTTTAGTTTTCAAAAACAAAACAATAAGGATAGCAAGTTTCCAACTCAATTTTCAGTTTTGAAGTGTGCATGTGCATGCACTCATCTTTTTCCCTCTTTTCTTGCTTTTTCCATCCGTTTTGCAAATTTTATCGCTTTTATTTAATTTGAAATCATATTTCTTTCCACATTTAATTGATTAAAATCTAATGATATTAATATTACCTTTAATTATTATTTTATCATTAAAAAGATTAAATCACACTACTTAATTTAATAAGTAATAATTGATATCCACATATACCTTTTTTATAAACGTAATTCATTTAATTTTTATTTTAATTCCAAATTAATTTAATAATTAATTCATAACATTCACGTAATAATTTAATACTTTAATTTAATCAACATTACACTTACAAACATCATAAACCATAACAATACTTGAAAGACATTTAAAATCACAATACACAATGAAAAAAAACTATATCAAATAATTAAAACACATTAATTAACCAATTAAAATGAACAACTCAAAACGGAATGATACCAAAACGAGAACAGGGTTGCAAGTGGACCACATTGTCAAACACAACAATGTGGTGACGAACTAGGGTGGGGTACTTTCTTGTCAATCTTCGGTTTCCACATCATACCCATTGGGCTTTGTAAGGAATGCTCAAACCTAATAATGCAGGTGGAGTTAATGCCCTGTACCTACATCCTGCATCAAACCTAATGTCAAGAAACATGTATATCCAATAACAAACACACCATGAGAGAAAGTTGCAGTGTAGCAAGGCGCTCACGAACGAGCGATGCCACGTCATCCTCTCACTAAGACTCCAACCAATAAACACATCATCGTAAATATCATAAAGCAATTACCAATCACTTGCATAATAACATAGTACTACATCCAAACGATAAACATAACCAGGTAAAACCAAACACCATGTATCATCATATCATCAACATTAGAAAAGAGTATTATAAGCATCCAAGCCCACTAAATTTTCAACCAACCAAATCAAGATGTTGAACAACCACCATCATAGTCTCAGAGTACACAACATAACATAAAAAAGTATCAAAATAGTGACAACAGCACGAGAGGCATTACATCAGCTTAGTACAAAACATGTTAGGTGCTTAGAGAGGTGGTTTGACCTAGACAACCAACTACAGCCAGAGAAAATTGGATTAAGAAACTTTCCAATGGGTTGTCATGGTCACCACTTTGGGCTCTGACCCCCATTGAGAGCCACTCCCCCTATTTGCAACTAGTAATCCCTACACATCAAGCAAGGAATTAACCATCTTGCTCACTAAACATAATCACATGGGTCCAAACAGAGTGCAAGGCATTGACCATCTTGCACACATACCACAATCACAAGAAACCATACCAAGATAAAAGACACACCCTTAGGTTTTTCAATTTGCACAAAGCACATAACCCAAAACATTGCCATACCACCTCTAAAGTGAACCCATCATAAAACCATACACACTAAAATAATCCCTCCTAGCCTCTGGAAATCAACCTTAAGCAACTTACAAAATACCACCCACTTTTACACAATTACCAAAATCACCCCAATTTCCATTAATCAACACAATATTTTATACAAGCAATCAATCAAACAATACATTACAAACATGAATACTCCTTAAATGAAACATAACTTCCACATTTCAAGATACTTATTAACTCAACCACCTAATTCACTTAATGACCATTTACCAAAATAATCCATAAATAACTAAAATAACAGCTATTCTAAATAACTAGTTACGTGGTGATTTTTACAAGTCAACTATTAAATAATTATGAAACATATCATCGTTCATTGATCAACAAAAGATAATCTAATTCATTCATCTAAACAAATCCTTCAATTTTGACATATAATTGAGTGTAACTCAAGTGTTGAAGCATTATAAGGGGAAAATATTGAACAATCATTTGTAACCACATCTACTATATCATTCAACTCTTCATATAATACCTAAATTGACTCTAAATTTTTAAGATAAGAAAGGACCAAACTTAAATTCAATTATCCTTGTTTCAAAAAATAATTTTTTTTTAATTTAAAGCAATCTATAGTGATAATACCTTAAGATCAAATAACTATCAATATCCCATATATGTAATTAGTCCTAAAGGATGGGTATCGTTTTACTAGCACAAATAAGTTGATGAATATTCTATGAGGAATTACAGTATGACATCTTCAAATAGTAATAATTATATTGAGAATATGGGAAGATGTCATGTATAGACTTGAATAGTTTGTGGATTAGAATATACTTTTACATATAATTTCAAGATCTAAATGATTTCGAGCAATAAAAGAAGTACGAAATCTGTGTCATGGTGACTTCATACACTCAAGAAAATGGGCGCATAGTAAAGGTACATGGACTGTTGACATAAAGCGTTGAGATATTTCATGCACTAGCTGAAGGATATGCATGTCTTAAGTATTTTTGAACAAGATTTAGAAACCTTTAAGAAAATAACAAATTGGCATGTGAGAGGTGTGCATTCAGACAAAATGTGAGGAATGTTAATAGAATACTTCTTGAAGCGCAATCATTTGCAAGAAAAGCACGAAATAGACATGAAGAATAGATCTTTTTGAAACTTTAATGGAAATAATAAATTTGGCTTGCACAGGTCTAAAACTCCAAACATGAGTTTTAGGAAACCAGATGTAAACATCCCTTTAGTGATAGATCTAATGGACATGCATGCAAAAATGGAGGTGAATGGACTCGGCTTATTCAATATCAAACATAGACGCAGTCTTAAAATGCATTCATCGAATCTCCTTACAAACAAAATCCCAAGCATGAAGTATGCCCATCGATTATCAACACAGAGCATGGAATGTCAAGCAAAAGTATATCCATTGTGTAGACATTGAAAAATGTCCTAAGTTTGCGAGCGTCATTTTTCTTGGTCTTCGTCATTCGATAATTGAATAATTTTAATTATCCAATTATGTTCATATTCCTCTATTAATTAGATAATTTTTAATTATTTAATTAATTCATTTTCTCATCTTTATTCTATCCTGATCGATTAAATAATTCAATTGCATCACTAATATACCCCTTTCTTCTATAATTAAATAAATCATCATTTATTTAATTATTTCTCTACAGTCAGATAATAATAATTATTTGACCTTTTATTCTTACATGATTAAATAATTGTTGAAATTATTTAATCCATCTCCAATTTCCATCCTCACATTTAATTAAATTGAATAAATTTAATTAAATGCTCCATCTTTTATTTCCTTCAAATAAATAATTTGTTTAAATTATTTATTTGCCACTTGTCCCCTTTCTCCATTTTCCTCCATTTTCGGATAAATTATTTAAAATAAATTATTTATGCACTAATGAGGTAAAAATAACCTCATCATAATAACATAATAAAGGCCTATTCCATATATGCAAAATTCCTATCCTCTGCCAATTAATTAAACTTTAGGAGAAATAATTGCTTGTCTTTTAAGGAGAAATTGTACAAACTTTATTTCTTATGATTTATTGAAGTATTTTGCCAATACAGATTTAATGGGTTGTTTTAAGTATTTTGTAGGATAATAACCGGTCATCGAGTTGCAGTTAGAAGCATTCAGCCAGCACATGCTCCAAAACAAGTTGAAGGCGTGCGCTGGAAACATACTCCAGAACTTTAGGATGATGGACCGAGGATATAGTTTCTTTTAAGTCAAAGACTTCATGGCTCGACTTGAGCCTCTTTAATACTTATGTAATGGGTTTTAAAGACATAAAAGTTGTTCGTAAATCTATTATAGACTTTTTCAATGGTTATTTGTATCATCTGAAATATAGGATTTAGTTAGAAGTTTTCTATAAAAGATGTAATCTCCAGAAGCAAAAGATAACATGTGAAATAATAATGTTATGTTGTCAACTTGTTTTTTGAATTTATGAATAAAGAGATTATTATGTAAAAACCTCTGAGTCATTGAGTTATGGATGAAAATTATGCTTAATGGAAAAAATTTCAAATCAGTTGTGTATGTGACCTAGAACGAACGTAGTAACCCACGAGCTGGCCACTCAAGGGAAAATAGCTTAAATAGATAAGTACTTTCCTTTATGTTGTTTTTACTGCATGGATAGTCATTATGTAGGGAATTGTTGGGTTTTTCATTGTTGTGTCTGAAGTTCCAAAGCACTCGTTGTCTTTCATTTTCTTAGTTACTTATTGCTAACTATTATAATTGTTACTCTTTAAAGAGGATGTTTCATGGATTGTTTACAAGTTTTTTCCACTTTCGTAGTTTATCAGCTCCTTAGTTTAATCATTTTTGTACTTTCTAATTTAGTTATCATGCTTTCTAAGTTAGTTCTCTTATGCTTTTTAGTTTAAATATTTCCAATTTTCTATAGGATAAACTGCTTTATAGCTTAATAGTTAGATGGCCTTAGGTTAGAATTAACATTAGCTGCTCTAAAAAGTTATAAAATCTAAGGGAGATAGTCAAGTCTTCTTCTATTGCAAATGCCTTGAACACTACCCTTTCAACATATTGAATTTTATCTTCTAAAGTAATGGGACCTAATGACAGAGCTTATCACTTTTTGGCGCCATTGCCGAGGACCCTAGCTTTCTTGCTTGAGTGTTAATAGAAGACACCTTGAATACCTCTTTTTAGGCCAAAATACCATTGTTGGCTTCCTTTTCTACATGGTAAGGAAAAGAGGCCCTCACGGACAATTTATACCAAAGACCCCCCCAAAATATGTTCCAATCATACATAGGGAGGCCCAAGGCTCAGAAGACCACTCTGTTGAAGAACTACTTGAGCCTAACCCACCAGAGGCTTTCCACTATTTTCCTGAAGATCATCCAGTAGCAGAACCTATTGTCGAGGAAATTATCCTTGACGAACACATTCCTCTGAACATCATGGGAGATGGTAGGGCTAAAGCTAACCAGAATGATGCCAACCATAATAATAATGATCCTCCACCACCTCGAACGTTCACTTATCCTATTACTCTGGATGCAGATGATGATACTACTATAAAAGAAATTTCTCCAACTTTCCTTCCAATTTTCCGTGGCTTGTCCTTGGAAGACCCAAACCAATTTCTTTTCGAATTCAAGGTCCTTTGTCAAACCTACGACTATAAAAATGATAACCAAAAACTAAAGTTGTTTCCTTCTACCTTGAAGGATTTGGCCATGCGTTGGTTTATGGGACTAGGTGTTAGGAGTATTACATCCTAGGAGGAAATGGAGAATGTTTTCTTACAAAAATATCAAAGCTATTGTAGGGTGAGTGATTGTAAGGAGGAGTTGTTTAAACTTAGGAAAAATGAGGATGAGAGTCTAGAGGACTATCTAGATAGGTTTCTTTTCTTATCTAAACGATGTGGAGAAACGACTATTAGTGTTGAGATTCTCAAGACTATTTCTTAAGGGACTTGATGAGGATGCAAGAAGAAGTCTTGATCTGATGGGAAAGGTGACGTGTCTCAGTTAGCCCTTGAGGAAATATGTGATTTGTGTCAGAATTTCTCACGTACCTGTGGAGGAATCCATAAAACTAATCTTTTCAGAGGGAATAACAAAATAGGAAAGCTCTAATAAGAAATAGCAAATCTCAAAATGGACATACTTGTTCAATTCAACACTACGTTGGATGGCATACAAGCAAAGACACGTAACCCTGAGACTTTGTCAATCTATTGTCCTAGGTGTCGAAACAAACATCTTTTGCGTGAGTGTCCTTTAGACAAGGTCAATGTTTGTCAACTCTATGAGCAAAACCATTTATCAACTAGTGTGAGCTTCTTATTGATCTCAAAAATACTAAGAAAAAAAATGCTCAGGTTGAAGAAGAAATAAATGTGCTAAACCAATGCCAAGGAGGTAAATTCTCTTATGGGAAGAATTCCAACCTTGCATGGAAACCACAAAACAACTAGGCTAGTAATCAATGGACTCCATCTTGGAATCTGCCCCCACCTCCACAACCTTATTGGGGAACTTCTTATTGGGGACCCCCTAAATGGGAAAATCAATCATGGGGAACTCAGCAGTGGCCAAACCAATCACAACCACAATGGTACCCACAACATACTGCTCCCCAATGGAATCAAGGACAAAATCAATTTTATACTGGTCCTCGGAGGAATCAACAACAAAATTTTCTACCACCACCTCAGAATCCTCCTCAGAATGAGCAGATAAATCAACCTCAACTCCCAGCGCAACCACTTCCCAATCCTAAGAACAATCGACAAAATACTCCAGTATACTCTACTGAAAAAGATAATGTCACTAGACTTAATGCAATTCATTATGGAAATTTTTAGTTACACTCTAGTAGAACACTTCAATTGCCCACCATCAAAGAAATTGTGGATGAACCTATTCCTAAAAATCCTAAGAAGGATACTCCGCCCAACCACACCACTCCCGTAAATAATATTGTGCCTCCTTCAACAGCAGGAGCTGCTGACTTACCTCAGGAGGAGGAAGGTCAGTCTCCGACTAAACTTAGGAAGGATACCCCTCCAAAAGAGAAAACTCAAGCACCATTTCTGGAGCGTCTGAAATCGACAACTTTGAAAGATACTCTATAAATGTCTTTGACCTCTGAAACTGCATTAATTTAGGAAATCAAACAACTGAAAATAGAGGTTCCTTTGCTGCAAGCAATAAAGGAAATTCCTGAGTTGAACCAGCTGATCAAACAACTGTGCATTAAAACCTCGGGGAGGAAACCAAAGAAAATAAATACTATTCACATTGATGGCTATTTAGCTAACTTTTTGTCTAGAAAGACTGTTGCTCCAAAATATGATGATCCTAGGAGTCCACTGATAACTGTCACAATTAATGAGGTAGCAATACCTAATGCATTAGGGGATTTAGGAGCAACTATTAACATGATGACTGTGGATGTGATGGAAAAATTAATTCTTACTGATTTATGTCCCACAACTAAAGTCTTATAGATGGCAAATCATTCTATAGCCATTCCAAAGGGCGTTATTAAAAACATTCTTGTCAAAGTTAATGGATGGGAATATCTAGTTGACTTCTAGATAATCCAATCGCTTACACCCAAAGATAGTTATCCAATAATTCCCATAAGACCATGGTTGGCTACTGTCGCAGCTAAAATTGATTGCAGAGAAGGAGGAATGACCATTTCACATGGTCCAGATAGTAAACGTTTATTTTTGTACCCTCGTGCTAAACCCACCGAACATAATAAAGTTTGGGTTGATGAACTAGAAGAATCTAATGGTCAAGACAGCTTGGCCTCGTTAGCCATGGTAGTGATTAAACATGGAGAGGAATTAGAGGATGAGTTAGTAAACGATGTAGCACACCTTGCTATAGGTTCGAGTGAAGAGGAAATGGTAGATGCGCCATAAATTTTGGGACAACCGATTGATATAAGTGGGATGGAATAGAATTATGCTACCATGGGAATGCCTTCCTTTGGCCAATATGATTCCCAGAATGATCCATTTCTTTGAGGATATTACGAGATTTCACCGACTTATACCTCATAGTTTTCCTCTTAACACTTTGTTACGACCGATGCATACTATCACTTCGGCCCATCTAGGAACAAAATCAATTATGCTGCTACTGGGAAAAACTTTGAACGTCAATAGTTGGCTAACAGAAATACAAGAGGATAAATTATTTAATGTGTTGGTAAAAATGTCTAAAGCTTTTGCTTGGGACTATACAAACATGAGGGGAATTCACCCTAGTGTTTGTACACATCACATTTACAATGATTCCAACATAAGGCTTGTGCGTCAGCCACAAAGGAGACTGAATCTTGCGTTAAAGGATCTTGTCAAAATTGAAATTGAGAAACTCCTCAGTGCAGGATTTATTTATCCTATCTCTGATAGTAAGTGGGTGTCACCTATGGTTGTTGTGCCAAAGAAAAATGGGAAGTGGAGAATCTATGTAGATTATAGAGAACTCAATAAAGCCACTTATCGAGATTATTTTCCCTTACCATTTGTTGACCAGGTTTTGGACAACTTGGCTGGGAGGAAATATTTCTCCTTTTTAGATGGATTTAGTGGTTATAACCAAATTCAAGTAGCACCAGAAGACCAAGATAAGACAATTTTTACTTGTCCATGGGGCACATTTGCATACCGAGTTCTTCCCTTTGGACTTTGTAATGCTCCTGCAACTTTCCAGAGAGCTATTTTAGCTATATTTGTTGCGCTTGTCAATGACTATGTAGAGGTCTATATGGATGACTTCACAGTCTATGGGTCAACCTATGATGAATCCCTTCAAAACCTGGACAGGGTTTTAGAAGTTTGCGAGGATAACCGACTGTCCCTTAGCCACAAGAAGTGTTTAATAATGGTGGAACAAAGAATAGTCTTAGGTCATCATATTTCCTCTAAAGGAATAAAGGTTGATCCCAATAAAATTGAAGTCATTCAACAACTGACTGTTCCTCAAACACAAACAAATGTTTAAAGTTTTCTTGGGAATGCAGGATACTATAGAAGGTTCATAGAAAGCTTCAATAAGATAGTGGCCCCTATGTTTTTTCTTCTCCAAAAATATGTGGAGTTTAACTGGACATTTGAGTGTCAACAATCATTTGAAACAATAAAGGAGAAGCTTGTCTCTGCTCCTGTATTGCGTGGGCCAAATTGGAGTCTTCCCTTCCACATTTATGTTGATGCTTTGAATGACGCAATTGATGTAGTATTGTGGCAAGAAGATGAGGATGGGGGTAAATATGCCATATATTTCATTAGTAAAAACCTGACATCTGCTGAGAGGAACTACACGACGATAGAAAAAGAATTCTTGGTTGTGGTTCATGCCATTAAAAAGTTATGCCATTATATTATAGGATATAAAGTTACAGTTTATACAGATCACTCAGCTGTAAAATATTTAATGAATAAACTTGTAGTTAATGGTCGAATAATGAGATGGTTACTTCTCCTTCAAGAGTTCAATGTGACAATACTTGACAAGCTAGGGAGATTCAATGAGGTGGCGGACTTTTTGTCTTGAATCAAACAAGAAGAGGGTGATTGTGCACCTGTGCAAGATGAGTTTCCAAATGAAAATATGTTTGCCATCTCTACAAAAACCCCTTGGTTTGCTGATATTGCCAACTATTTAGCTGCCTCTAAAGTACCCCCTAGGTTTACATCAAAACAAAGGAAGCGACTTATTCAAGAGAGTGCACCATTTAAATGGATTAATGGGATTTTATTCCATTGTAGACCCAATATGGTTTTGAGAATATGTATTAGGTCCAATGAAACTTACAGTATCCTAAGGGCCTATCATGATGTTCCTTCTAGGGGTCATTACTCTGCAAAAAGAACTCATAAAATTTTAGGCGTCAAATATTATTGGCCTTCAATGCATAAATTCGTTAAAAACTATGTTCATCATTGTGATGAATGTCAAAGGGTGGGAAGACCAACTACTTCTGCTAGTATGCCTTTGCAGCCTCAGGTAGTCCTTGAAACATTTGAAAAATGGGGATTATATTTTATCGGCCCCATAGATCCTTCCTCTCAAGGGAAAGAATACATACTAGTTTGCACCGATTATCTGACGAAATGGGCAGAAGTGCAAGCCTTACGAGTTGCTAGAGAAGAGAAAGTCGTTTACTTTCTCTATAATAAGATCTTTCTTAGATTTGGAGCTCCTCGAACCATCATTACAGATCAGGGACCCCAATTCATGTCCAAAGTTCTCCTAGCATTTATGAACCATTTCCAAGTGATTCATAAAAATTCATCCCCTTATCACCCTCAAGCAAATGGTCAAGTCGAGGTGACTAATAGGGAGTTAGAAAACATATTGAAAAAAATAGTTTCTTTAGGAAGAAGAGATTGGGCCAGGAAATTGCCTGAAGCTATCTGGGCGTACAACACAACATGGAAATCCACAACTGGATTCAGCCCCTATGAGCTTGTTTTTGGAAAGAAACCTCTTCTTCCCATTGAGTTTGAACTCCAAACTCTACGAACAGCTATGGAGTTGGGTCTAGATCTGAAACGAGCTCAAGTAGAATGATTTTTATAGTTAAGTGAGTTGGATGAGCTTCGTCTAGATGTTGTTCATCAAACTGAACTAGTTCAACATACATAGAAAGTTTTGCATGACAAACACATTAAAGAGAGAGAGTTCCATAATGGTGACTGGGCCTTGCTATTCGATTCCAAATATAAAGACCATAAAGGAAAACTCAGGACTCATTGGCTGGGGCCATATGAAATTTTTGAAGTCTTCTTGAATGGCACTATTCAACTAAAACCCATTGATGGTGATACACGAACTCTCTTAGTCAACAGTCATCACCTACGTATCTACCATAAGCCTATTAACAAAGAATAATTTACAAAATTGGTAGAAATGCAAGGAGAGATCCAATGCATTGACTCTGTCAAGGTAGAGTCCATTTGACTCAATAATTTAAAAAAAAAAAATGAAAAGTTGTAATAAAAAGACGTGTACCAATGTATTTTCAAAGCATTTTTCATTAATTCTTATTTTCGGACTTAACTACATGTGTTTCCATTTTGCAGGACTTCTCATGAAGGAATAAACAACTTCTAGAGCACCATTCCAAAATGCTCCAGAACTTGATGGTTCAGATGCCTAGTGCTCTAGAAATTGATGGTCCAAATGCTTGATGCTCTGAAACTTGCACCTCAGCCCACCACGTTAGAAGGTCATTCTTGTAGAATGTTATAAAGTTCTTGAAGTTCGAGTTCATTCGTTACCACCATTTTTTCTTCTCTCAGGCTACATCTTTCGACGATGCTCCAGAACCTTCATTCAATTGCTGCTTCGACTGCATCTTTCAACGATGCTCTAGAACCTTCATTTGGTTGCTGCTTCGGCTGCATCTTTCGATGATGCTCCAGAACTTTCATTTGGTCACCGTTCCAGCTAAACCTTTCGGCGATGCTCTGGAACTTATCCACCTTCTTTGTTTCGAATGCATGCCTCCTGCGTGCTTTAGAACTCACTCACTAGTTTCGAGCACGTCCTCCTTTGCATGCTCCAGAACTTATCCATTTTCATTCTGCCACCTCTTTCCATAAAATTTTAATTTTCTTCGATACATTGATTTTCATACATTGGTACACACGCCTTCTTTCTTTTTAAAGTTTTTATCCATTATAAATAAAATCTACCATGACAGCCTGTCTTCATTGATGACTTCATCATTCGCAAGCTTCCTCACTCATGTCATAACAACTAAACTGTCACCTCGGCCAATACCATTTCATCATCCTATCAAATCAATAAAGGTATGAGATCTTCAAGCGATCATAGAATGTAAGTAGTACAAATTTTTTTGCTTTAAGTAAGTAGTTATTTTTGAATAATGTGTAATTAATTGGCACGAGTTTCCCTTCCTAATTTAGTAACTTGAGCCACTTGGTGATTAACTGCTAAGTACAGAACTCTTTTCGCACCCCTCCATGCAAATTAGCATCATTGCATAGTAAGCTCCGAGCAAAGACAAAATAAATAATCACAGTTTGATTATATTTTCAAAAATAATTGTGCACAAGTTTCTTGCATTGTTGAATTTTCAGTAGGGTGATAGATAAGAGATAGAAAATGGGGGGTACAAAGAAGAAATTTGATCTGGCTTCTGCAAAAAAATTACTGGGATTAAGCAACATTTCTAGTTTATTTGAGGAAGTGGGTTGGTTAGATTTCATTTGAAAGTTTGAGGGATACAATGAAAAGTTGGTGAATGCATTCACAGAGAATTACTCCAATGGTCAAGTGACACTTCATGGAAAGCACTTTAAGGTGAGTCCAAAAATCATCTCTCGTCTCTCAGGGTTGGATAATTCTAGCATTAAAATATCAGAAACAACTCAAATTACATATAAAAAATTATCAGAATTATTCCTTAGACAGGGGGACCCTCAGCCCATGATAGTCATCAGTACTAGAGGACAAAATAAAGGGTTTCAACGAACTTCCATATTAGAACCCTGGGAAACTATAGTCGCATGGATTATCATATATTTCACCTGTGAAGGCCAACTCTCTACTATGGTAGGACTTGCATTTCACATGTTAATACATTTATGGCATGAGAAAGAAAACCCTACCCTTAGGGTTAATTTGCCTCATTTTTTGAGTGATTCTGTTAATTCTTCCATAGAAAGATATAAGACTGGTTCAGGGCCATTAAAGCACCATGGGTTAATTCAGTTAATTTACAAATATTATTTTCGCAAGAAACTTGAGAGAAAGTGGGAGAAATTTTTGTGGAAGTTTGAAAAGCCTACGCCTGAAAGAAAATCAGAACTAGGGGAATCTTCTAAACAAGTTGCTTCACCTTCTGGAGCAACTTCCCTTGAGGCCTCTAAGGCTCCTGAAGCCCAAATTTCCACAACCCCTGGTGAGAAAGTGCCAAAATCTGTAAATGAGGAATTTAAAACCCCGGACCAGTCAGTAGATGTTGAGATTATATATCCAAATGTAAATAGTAATCCCTTTAGGAAGAGGAAAAGAAGAACAATTATTACTTATCAAAATGCTCCTTCCTTGAGGAGAAGCAAAAGGTTATCCTCTGAGTCTACAGAAACCCCAATGCAGAGTATAGGAAGTGGATCAAAGAAAAAGAAATCCAAAAAGCAGCAAAAGCCCATGGAAATAGGTGAACAAATTCATCAATCCCCAGAAAAAGAAACCTATGTTGAAGAAATGCATTCCCACCTAGTGTTCGAAGAAGAATCCCTTGATGAGGAAATTCAAAAAGCAGAAAAGGTGCAATCTCCACCTTCCATGGAGGTTGAAGACAATGCTTTAGGAAAATTTTCCCCTGTTGTAAATAGAGTTGTTGAGATGATTGAAAGTGAAAATATTAATGCAGAGTTGGAAAAGCTAAGATTAGAAATGGATGAACTAAGAAGTCAATTGCATAAAAATAACACATTGAACTACAACAAGAAGAAACAATGGTACACGTTGTTGTGATAAGTAAAAGAGATCAGGAAATATAGGATTTGAAACTGCATATACAAGAAAAAGATACATTCATCAATAAATTGCAAACACAAATTCAAAATTGTAATCAAGAAAATAGGATACATAGTGTTGATCTAGATAAAGAAATTCAAAGTTTAAAAAATAATTTTATGCTTATGTTTTCAGCTTTTGAAGAAGAAAAGAAAAGACAAAAAGAAGAATTGAATGCTTCTCTTAGTAGGATTGTGGAATTAGAACAAGATTTATTGGAAAGCACAAATAAACCAATGGTGGAATCAAAAGAAGTTCAGACCGAACCAACGGTAACTGAGTGGTTCCAAGTTCAGATTCCTCCATTGTTAATGAAATGGATGGAACGGTGCTATTTCCTAAGAAATGCAAAGATTGAGAATTACAGGTTGAAAATGGAAATGGTATTGTTAAAAGAATCATTTCATAAAGCCAATAAGGGGAAGCAGGATGCATGTCAAATAGCAGAATTTCTTTTATCTTGTAGAAGACCATCAAGATTGCATTCAATATTTTTAAATGAACAATGGTTAAGATGGAAACTGCTAAGAATTTATAATGATCAACCTTATGAACCTGATGATAAATAATTTGTTAAAATATTTACAGAATCAACTCCTGAAGATCAGGATATGCTTTGTGAATTCTTTTTTCATGATCTTTTATTAGAAAATCATATTGATTTCTTCATTAACCTTTTTGTTGGAGAAGTGCAACTGAGGTCTTTGCTATCCACCATGTCGAATTAGATGCATTGGAAAGAGTGCAACAGGTAATATGCCCAAGTAGAGAAAAATGTGGGTCTTCAAATGAGATCCCCCAATAGTAGACTTGCAGCTTTCAAAGCTACCTTTTTAGCTCTTCTATTGGATGAGAAAATGAAAGATATGATGAAAGCCTTCGACTCTGTTATAATCATTTCATGGATCAAGGGAAAAAATTGATTGGTAAATCCTAGCACGCATGTAAAGAGAGATATACTCCATTACCTACATATCTAAAGAAAAGAGAGGTGATCTCCCCTCTTAACATCAAATGGTCCTTCAGATTGCCTTGGCTAAAATATTGAAAGATCTCAGAATAAAGTGGATAGGGATGATAAAATCTTTAGTGAATGGCAAGGGGGAGTTGTTTTTCATAGAGGCTTCCACCATGCACCTATAGATTTTGATGAAACAACAAAGGATCTGTATGATATTAGTGCCAAATATGAAGAATGGAACAGATGACATGGCCACAGTCAAGGGGCAAGAGGACCTTCCAAGAATTAGGGAAGGGAGGAAATGATGAGGTAAAAATAACCTCATCATAATAACATAATAAAGGCCTATTCCATATATGCAAAATTCCTATCCTCTGCCAATTAATTAAACTTTAGGAGAAATAATTGCTTGTCTTTTAAGGAGAAATTGTACAAACTTTATTTCTTATGATTTATTGAAGTATTTTGCCAATACAGATTTAATGGGTTGTTTTAAGTATTTTGTAGGATAATAACTGGTCATCGAGTTGCAGTTAGAAGCATGCAGCCAGCACATGCTCCAGAATAGGTTGAAGGCATGCACTGGAAACATACTCCAGAACTTTAGGATGATGGACCGAGGATATAGTTGCTTTTAAGTCTCAATTTATGTTATGTTTTTAAGTCAAAGACTTCATGGCTCAACTTGAGCCTCTTTAATACTTATGTAATGGGTTTGAAAGACATAAAAGTTGTTCGTAAATCTATTATAGAATTTTTCAATGGCTATCTATACCATCTGAAATATAGGATTTAGTTAGAAGTTTTCTATAAAAGATGTAATCTCCAAAAGCAAAAGATAACATGCGAAATAGTAATGTTATGTTGTCAACTTTTTTTTTGAATTTATGAATAAAGAGATTATTATGTAAAAACCTTTGAGTTGTTGAGTTATGCATGAAAATTATGCTTAATGGAAGAACTTTCGAATCAGTTGTGTATGTGACCTAAGAACAAACGTAGTAACCCGCGAGCTGGCCACTCGAGGGAAAATAGCTTAAATAGATAAGTACTTTCCTTTATGTTGTTTTTACTACATGGATAGTCGTTCTGTAGGGAATTGTTGGGTTTTTCATCATTGTGTCTGAAGTTCTAAAGCACTCGTTGTCTTTCATTTTCTTAGTTACTTATTGTTAACTATTAGAATTGTTACTATTTAAAGAGGATGTTGCATGGATTGTTTACAAGTTTTTTCCACTTTTGCAGTTTATCAACTCGTTAGTTTAATTATTTTTATACTTTCTAATGTAGTTATCATGCTTTCTAAGTTAGTTCTCTTATGCTTTTTGGTTTAAATATTTCTATTTTTCTTTAAGATAAACTGCTTTACAACTTAATAGTTAGACGGCCTTAGGTTATAATTAACATTAGCTGCTCTAAAAAGTTATAAAATCTAAGGGAGATAGTCAAGTCTTCTTCTATTGCAAACTGCCTTGAATGCTACCTAGTCAACATATTGAATTTTATCTTTTAAAGTAATGGGACCTAATGACAGCTTATCATGCACCACTTGGTCAAAGATTCCCTGTCATTCATTTCTTTCATAACCTTCATAATTGTCATAGTCGTCGGGCATCATACCTGTCATGATTCCTCCAAGAATAGCTTATTCTCGGTGCATCAATCCTAGACCGTTGATCTTGGAATCTTTCTAGAAGTTTGATCTTGACCATTTATTATGTAACCTCCCTCTCATGCATTCTCATCCATTGATCTTGGAATCCTTCTAGAGGATTAATCACAATTGTCCATTTGAAAGTTTGTCTATAAAAGAAGCTTTCCCCCTCCACTTTGGCCTTAATAGCTAATTTTCTCCAACTTTCTTGCTTACTATTTGCAGGTATTTGCACAAATTCAACAAAAAATATGAGGGCAATATTGGCATAAGAAGAAGGAGAGACAAGAGAAGTGAAGCAACTACAATGGGGAGTATTTACTTATGCATGCTTTCATTTTAATTTCTCATTGTTTGTATTCTCTTGTTGATGTGGTTTTGTAGTCTAGAGGTGTTAGCTATCACTATTCTAGGCTAGGAACTAAGAACCCCATCTCACACATTGAAATGAATCGAAATATTCAGCAAAAAATATAATGCACAAAGAATAAAATCGTGACATACAACACCAACGAAAACACATGCTATAGAATAATTTTGGCAACTCAGTATTGATTAAAGAATGCAGAAAAGAGGCATAACAAAGTGTCCAAATGGTTTTGTGTCGCCATACTTTGCGTTGGGACAGTTCGATAAAGTTGGGTATGCAACTTGGGTCTATTGAAAATTTCTAGAGACTTTAAAATAAATGTAGTTAGCTGGAGTAGATCCTTTGCTACTTTACATGGCTCAACCAATGCCACAACTAAATTTCATCACATGGAGGAAAAATATTGCAGGATGTGCGCAATTGAAGGTACTGGAAAGCCTTAGAAACTTGGCTCAGGCTGCAAGATATGCACAAAATTTATTTATAGAAAAGGAAAATAACTTTCAAGCAAAAGCAATAGGTTAGGAAAAAAATGCATCATTGCACAAAATGGATTTATTGGAAAAAACTTAAAAACTTTCAAATAAATGCATGTAGCAGATGAAGTTAGATTTTTATCTCATCAAATGCAATGGTTGCAAGGTATACACAAATTGGATTTATTAAACATTAAAAAATGCAATCAATAGATATAAATAAATGTTTTCACTGGAATACAACGATTTACAAGATATGCACAATACATAATTGCACTAAGATTAAATAGAGCGACTAAATCGTTAAAAAATCAAACAATAGCACTATCGTAAGAAGAATGGAGACTCATCTGTAATTTTCATTTTCCCCAAATTGATTTGATGTGATTCCTTCCTTCGCCTATCCTTCTACATTCCTCCCTTCCAAGAATCAATGATGGAATGAAATTCTTTTGCCAAAATTTTCTTCCCAAAACCCTGAATTAATTTTCTCCAAGAAATCTCTAGTTTCCCACAACAACATCCATCCCCCCCAAATTTTGTAGAAAATTACTCTGTTAAGCCCAAAAAAAAAATCTCTCCCAAAGGAAAAATATTTACAAGGAAGCTGATCATTTTCGAAAACCAAAGAAAAAAAAATCCAATAAAATCTCACAAATCCCCAAAAAACATTAAGTTTTCTTTTTTCGACAATCCGTTCAATGTTTGCATGGACTTGCATGAAAAACCTTTCTATCTTTTATATTACTTTACTATTTATTAATTATAACATTCTATTATTATTTTATTTTAGTTTATTCTATCTCAATTTACAATGCAAAGATCTCAATCGTGCTAAGCCAAAATTGTTATCATTCCAACTTATGGATGGGTTTGATAATCACCTTTAAATTCACTTTATCTTTTCATCATTTCATAGTTCTCAAGCTTGTGTCTTTCTTTCCAATCCTGTTCTGTGAGTGCAAAGTTGGGTTGGTAGTTGTCTATTTTCAATCATGGTGCATAGCGGTCGACAAGGGACGGTTTCAAATTGTCTAGAATTTTGACCAAGGAACTACAAAATGTTGATAGAGATTTTCCCATGGGAGCTCCCAATTTCTGACTGCATTAAAGATGATCACTTGCATCAGGTATTCAAAGGTAAATGTACCCAGGTGTTAAATTGTGTTAAAACTTTGATTGGAGATGAAATTTTGCACACTGGATCATAGCGTATAATATTTCCAGCAAATCTCCTCTCCATATTTTTATCAAATTTCATGGATTTGCTACAGAATTTCAACTCTCTATAGATTATTGCTAACAAAATTGTCAAGATAGAATATTTGTAGAACAATGTGTTGTTACAGAGTGTTCAAAGACATGAATTCATGCATGGTGAAGGGTTCATTGGTGGCCTTTTCCCCAGGCACTACCTCTACCATAAACAAAGGTATGTGGATACCTATGAAGCTTTCAAAATCTCATTGCTAAAAGGGTCTTCAACCTACCTCTATCAAGCCTTGAGCATATTCTATTTCAACTTTGACAAGGAGGAAATAGATAATTTCAAAATAAAATTTCATGCTTTGTCTCTTCTTCTTTCACACCAGTGTGCTCAAGATTTGCAGGTGAGAGCTCCTACTCCAAATCGTCCACTCAATAGGGAAAATGTGCAAGTCCCAGATATAAATATCACAGTGTATTCACAAGCTCAGGCGGCAAGTCAAGTTCAGCTGATAGTAGTGGAAGGCCAAGGGGAAAATTTAGTAAATTTGGGAATTAGGGGTGGTTAAAAAGGGGGTTTTGGATCAGGTTTTCAATTTTGGGATTTTGATATGTATGGGTCAACCCAATTGGAACACACGATGTAGAAATTTTGATGGGTTGTAATTGGGCATACGATATAGAAATTTTGATGGGTTGTAATTGGTAGATTCATAAATAGGCTTGCTAATCGTATTTTAAATCCCTCTTATTGGGATGATTTTGTTGAACTTGTATCTAATTGAGCTATAATCAAAGGTTTTCTTCCTGGTTCTTTCCTGTCGGTATACTCTTTGAACCAAGTTTTGTATTACCTTATTTTTATATTATATAATATAATAATGTGGCTTGCCACTTTTACCAAAAAAAAAACTTATTTTAATGCATCAATTAACCAAAAACCACATTTTTCAAACAGTTTTAAATTAACCAACCAAATGCCAAACAATAGCAGACCACTAACCAGGATTGAAAAGCAAGACCAACTGACCATAGACAACACTAACACACCGACAAGGTATCGGACTAGATACTCATCCTCTTTGAGGATGATGGCTAGGGTAGGGGACCAGACCTTGTTATCTCCAATCAATTGTTCCATTGGGTTTAAGGCACGCTCAGACCTGCCAATTCAGGTGGAGGCGATGCCTAGTACCTACAACCTGTAGCACACAAACGTCTTTGCACATATATATAATCATCACATACCTAGTGAAAGGAAATCAGAACATCGTAGGGTTCTCACAAGTGAAAAATATGATATCCTTCCCTCCACCGCTAAATAACATTTTAAAGCATCATATAATATAGCAAATAACAACTTGTAACATCAATAATCATAAGCCATTCCAAAATAAGGTAACACATTCTATTTCTAGCAAATACATAATCATCATCTAACATAGTAACATACTGAACAAGTGTCGTTATAAAATGTTCTAACCACAAGCAAAGAGTACTTGAGACATAAAATGAATCTACAAACATCTTACATAAACATCATAAAAAGGTAAATCATGGAGTGGCACTACAGAAGCAATGGGAGTGTGCTCTCAAGGAGAAGTGTGTTGTTGTCGAGGTAGAGAAGCAGCAGCTCCGCATTGAGGTGACATAAAACTAAACTGAAAACATAGTCAAAATTGATTGGGTTTTTGCATGTTTCTGGATTAATATCATTGCTTATTTTGTTGTAGGTTGTAGGGCTAAAAGCCAAGCTGGAAGGCTACAAGAACAAAGGGAAAGATGTGGTTAGAGACACTATAACTGCCCATGTGCAAGCTTCTGACACCTCTACTCTAGTGGTTTACACCATGGGTTCCTTAACTCCACATGCACCTGTTTCTGGCTTCGATCCGATAGAACTCAAAATGTCAAGTTTGATTCATCACAAGTTCATTGAATCATTGTTTAGAAATTATGACGATAGTCAATTGCTTGATTGGGGAAATTTGTTATAATATATTTTATAACAAATTCTATTTTTCTTGTCTTCATTTTATTTTAATTAATATATTTCCTCAAAATAGACAAAATTAAATAAACAATTCAAACAAAATAAACAGGTGGAAGGACATAAATTCAAAAAGATATGCAATAAACAAAGTAAAACGATGTGTTCAAATTGACACTCGAACTCCCCACGGCCACCCCATGGGTGCATAGTAGAAGTAGAAATATGCAGTTGTATCCCACTAAAAATTGGTTATTATGGATTTAGAGGTATGGAGTCATGACACATTTGAGGGCAAGCAAGCTAGTAACTTAGTTTAAATCATTTAAATGAAATATTTTCATTTCTATTAATTTTGTTTCATTTATTTCTTTGCAAATAAAATTTCATTACTCTATTTTGTTTTTATTTATATATTTATTTATTACTAATTTTTTAAGTGTAAAGTGTTATATATTATTTTTTAGTTGTTTAAATTTTTCTAATGACTTTTTAAACTATCATACTTTTTAAAAAAAAATTATTTTGTTTTTATTTATAGTTTTTATTATTTAATTTATGTTTTAAATTCAAAATCATTAAATAGTGTATTTATTTTAAGCTCTAAAATTAAATTAAATGTAAATTATAAAACTTAAAATGTTATTTTTTTAAACAATAAGGAATTTTTTGATAAATGTTTGATTTTTTTAAAAAAATAAAAGGCTAAATGTAAGCTTTTTTCTAGATTTGGTCATCATGTCACGTGAAGAAGACTTTTCTCAACCATATTGTACATTGATTGAGAGTACATACAAAGTTACATACCATATAACTTCTTGATTATGGTATTCTACACAAGTACATACTGTTGATCGTGTTTTCTGCACAATAACAACCAGACAGAATATGATATCCTATCTCTCTTGAAAGGTAAATCTCTATCGGCAAGCCTCAAGAGATAACCCCAAGGTCTCTAATGTCAGGTCTTGACAGTGCATAAATCAACTCAAAAACGAAATGTGAAAATGCTAGTAATCACAATGGGACCTTACTATGAGCAAAATGCTAAATCAATTTTATCATATTTAACAAACTGGTGAGCCTTCAATCCAAGATTTAACCCAATGATTAAAGAAATAGAAAAGGATAAGGGTTTCAAAGAGAGTTCTAAATCTAATACTACTTCTAAAATTAACAATGTAAGTAACCAATACTCGAAATGGACCAATCCCTCAAAACTGATTTCTACTTGACCAAGATAAATCTACAATCTCACATAAAATAGTGCAATCTTCTGAGGTGTTAAGATTTTCAAATCATGAACACTCATCCAAAAAACCCTATTGCAGTTGAAGTGAATAAACCTTCACAATCGAACTTAAGCACAAGGAATATGAAAAGTCCAGGCTAACTTTGCAAAGCAACTAACAATCAGTTGGTTGCGAAAAGTATGGACTGAGAGATTGCTGCAACATTTAAGTATCATATCACAAACATTATCAAATCGAATCTAATCTAGATATTTACCAACTCAAAGAAATTTTAAAGATGGAATGGAAAAAACCATGCAAAACAAGAGAGCACAAATATGGCACCAAATTGCAATGTCACTATTTGCATTTGAATTGTTCATTGTAGCAACAATTTTAGCTTTCTATTACAATATTTGCTTGAGGGAAACTACCTACTAACTTACTCTACTTCTATATTCTGGCTACAAGTTCTAACTTCCTAACTATTTCCCACTATCTAATTCTTCTAACCCTTTACAAATGAGGCAACATGCCCAATATATAGAAATCCCCCAGAAATCTATCGGCCAGGCAAGGGTTTCGCAGCAATAACTCGGCACAACCACCCGGCTAGGAGAGTCTTCAAAATGGGTCAAACAGGCAATAAATGCACATCCCGTCGAGGTTGGCCCAGGATCCGTGATGCAGCTCGGATGACAAGCGGGAATATAATATGGGAAGCACAAATCGCGTCGCAGCCTATCATTAGCTCTTTTCCCTATTATCCTCACGCCGATCTGACTCTTCATGTAGCTTCAAGAACGCTCCATCCAAGTCGGCCACAGGTGCACTGGTAGAACCCTAAGTCGCCTCTCCATGGACGCAATCTTGTCCCTTGAGTGTTTGACCGACCTATCCCAATCTACCTTGTAAGTCACATGTTTATCAATAACTGTGAGGTAGGTGGCCACATCGTCCAGTTGATGCTCAGAAACAGAACCCTCATCAAGTGGTGCATACACATCATGCCACCATTCTTTCAACTGTTCCAAGCTCAAGTACTTGGGCGCGATCTTCCTTCTTCCCATCATGATTTTGAAGAAGGCAATGGAACCATTGTAAACCTCAGTCAAGGTGTCATCAATCTGCTTCCCTTGTTTGTGAATCTATTTCAACACCTTTTGCCTAATTTGCAAGGCCTTGAACCACTCCCAAGGCTCGGCAGCTCTAGAGGAAGGAAGAATTTCATCACTCACCAACCTGTCACGGGTGTATTCCATTAGAGTTCTAGTTTTCTATAGAAGGAGGTTTGTATCCTCCTTATCTTGTGCCAACACTTGTTTCAACCACTCAGTCACCATAATAGCATCTTTCCCCATTGACAGGATCTCCTTAATAGCTTCATCACCCTTCTCTTGCACTCCTTTCAACCAATTCACAGTGGCAAGGGTGGAAGCTTTCATCTTTTCAAGCTCAGTTATGGTCTCCTGAGGTAGAGGATTGGTAGCAGAGGAAGAGGGATTAATGGACTACAGAGGCTTTATTAATTCCTCCAAGCACTTCCTGAGATTTTTATTTTCTCTCTTCAGCTCTTGCTTGGCCCTCATTTCCTTCCTCAATCAATCCACCATAACCATGCAGGAGACCACATAGTCCTCAATATCATGCTCAACTGAGGTAGGCCCTAGATTAAAAGTCTGTATATCATAATCACTTCCAACCACATTGTCTTTGTTTTTGTCAGGAACAGGGGTAGCAATATGAACCACCTTGTTATGTGCCTCGTCCCTCTCAACTCGTGAGATCACCCTAGCCTTCTTTTTTCCTTTATCTTTTCCAATCTTGGCTAGTAGTACATCCCAGTTTGGTGGACTATCCTCCACTACCACCTACTTTCTCTTTATTTCTTTCTCCAGCCAATTAGGGACAGTGGACTCCAATTGCACCCTGCTCTGCCCCGTTTCTTTTCCATGTTGTTCTCTAGGCGCCTCCTTGCTCAAACTCTGTTCATCAGGAGTCTCATCTATTTTACCTTCTTCCTCTGCAACACATTCCTCCTCATGTGCAGGTGATGGATCCCTCATTGCCTCTACCTCCCTTGGAGGAGATTCAACTGCTTCAGTTTTGATCAGAGAGTCTGGATGTGCAACCATAGGGGACTACATTATCTTTTCAATCTCTACCTCTGCACTGTGGAGTTCCCCTTCATGAAATTCTTCCTCTCATGTATCTGGATCCTCATCAACCTCCCCTGCCTCACCTGGTTGACTTTGGGTTTCATGAGTGGGAGGGATGTCATCATGTTGCTTCTCATGAGAAGCCATCGGAGGTAGGTCAGCCTTAGGCAAACCATCCCTGGGAGAGGGAGTCCTAGACTTCCTTGAATATACTTTGGACCTCTCCTCTGAACTTTCAACATTTATTACTGGTGGGGTAACTTCTTCCCCAACCTTGGAGCTAGCCCTCTCTGATAATTTAACAATTCTTCTCCTCTTAGGCACAGTAGCATCAGCCTCAAGACTCTATTTTTTAGTCTCTTTCTGCTCAGGCCTTTTAGTCTTAGTCATTTTCTTGGCCTTTGGCTTCCTCTGTTTCACTGTTTCCTAGGCTTCTTTCTCTTGAGCACCCTTAGATTTAATTTTGATAGGAGAGCCCAGCTTACCTTTGCCCTTGGGATCCTGCTCAGTGGATTCTTCAGAAGTAGAATGGGAATCTAAGTCCCCCATCAGGGCATAGGTGCATTGTACTCCCTTGTTTTCCAACTCCCATACCGTGTGCTTAAGCCACATCCTAGTGAATTTGAGGACTGGATCCATCAGTTGTTTTAGCTCTATCTTTTCCTCCTCTGACCAATCCACATCACCAATTGGCCTATCCTTTACTGCCTCATAGGCATGGTCCTGAATTACATTCCCATCATCTTCCAATTGATCAGGCACTGCTCTTACATTATATAATCGAACTTCATCAACTAGAAGCTGGGAGAATTTCTTCTTTCTGACCTCGTATTCATCACTGCAGTTGGCCCAATAGTCCTCTAATTTTACCTTATGGCTATACTCTCTACTGGCCTTCTTTTGAGCCTCCCCTGTGATGTCAAATCTGGATCTCTTGGAGTGGAGAGACAATCCAAGAGCACACAATTCTTCTTCTGAAGCTTGGGAAGAACCAATGGAAGGACATACCTCACCAGTGCCAATCCTTAGGGGAAAATCTCCACCAAATCCTGTCTTATGTTTGTCCTTCTTGACAATGGCATCGAAGTCACAAATCTTCCTAGTTACTTCCAGCAATATGATGTGGTCAGTGGGATACCTTGGAAGTCTATATGGGGCCTTTTGACAGCCATCAATCTGAATGTAGGAGAAGGTTGGGAACTGAATGAACCAGGCTCCATACTTCTTGATGAGCTCCTTAGCCAGATTTGAAATCCTGACATGCTCTACTTCCTGAAGCATTCTGGTGATATGCATGGTGAATGCATCATTTTCCCTCCTATAGTCAAAGCCTCCTAAATACAACTGAGGAAAAACTTCATAGATGATGTCCTTTCCAAAAATTCCCTTTGTATCCAATCCTCTGTAGGGATGGAACCTAGCAAGTGCATAGACCAAATATGAGGTCATTGTGAAGGTCTTTGTCTGCAACACATTGGACAATTGCCTGTGAATTACTTGGCTGATGACCCCTGCCCAATGGTAATCAATTTTCTCTTGTTCCATTCTTACAATGGCATGGCACATCCAATTCTTGAATGTACTAGCACTCTTCAATCCGACCACCCTGCTCAGAAAGGTGATGGCATCGTAGTACTCCTTCTTGAATTTTGCTCTGAACAGCTGCTTAGGTAGTTTGGAGTAGTGGGACTTGGGCTTCTCCAGCCAAGAATTGATTAGTTGTTGTGACTTCACAGTTTGGTCATCGTAGAATTCCTGAGCTGCCTCAATGGTGAACCCCACCACATGAGATCTATCTGGCATGTCGAAGGTTTGGGAAATGGAGACTGGGTTGAGATTGGAAACAACCCTCCCTTGAGGCCCAATAATCCTCTGTGTATCCTGATCGTAGTGCCTGGCACACTCAAGGACCAGCTCATAGAATTACACTGTGGAAGGGAA
Organism: Sequoia sempervirens; assembly: GCA_007258455.2. NCBI lineage: Eukaryota > Viridiplantae > Streptophyta > Pinopsida > Cupressales > Cupressaceae > Sequoia > Sequoia sempervirens. The sequence continues at coordinate 31,231,720 of VDFB02000009.1, read as the reverse complement.
ACTGGCTACATGGGACAAACCCGATTCCATCATCCTTCTAGTCACCAAAGGAGGATCCTCAACCGACATCCTTGCTTTAAACTCCTCATAGTCCCAGAGGCCAACATTCGTATCAGTGACTTCTGACCAGACATAAGTGATCTTACTCTTAGGGACCTTGCTCTTAATGTCCAGCTTGATCCTCTCTGCATCAGACAATGAGGAACCAGCTGCTACCTTGCTTGACTCAACATGTATTCAACATGAAAACATAGTAAGAACCATAGGAAAGCAAGGTTAATCTATCAAAACACCATTAGAATGCATCTCATATAGTCAAGGTGTTGTTAAAATTCAAATAAAATGACCACAACAGATTTTGAGTTTCAAGACCATCCACAGAATCTGAGCCAAAGAGGAATTTCGGGAAATTCCAGACCGGTCAGATTCCAACGAAAAAACCAAGAAACACCTACTTAATCATCAAACCTGATCATTTTTCATCAATAAGCCACATGAAAGATCCAATTATGACATGAAATAATCATCAAATGCATCACAAATTATAAACAAATCCAATTATCTCATGTTTCTTATTGTTTCACCGAATTTCGGGGAAGTCCATGAGGGACAGATTTCCATGAAGAACGGGCCAAAGAAGAGACTTTGGAAGATCTGGGAAACGGCGAATTTCGGAGAAATCTAGACTTGACGAATATCCACGGGTAGGGAAAATTTCCAGACCAAAGGAGATTCCCAAAACGTAGGTTTCGGTAAGAGTTGAGATCTCGCGAAGAAGTCCTAGCGAAGCCAGGAAGTTATGCTGAAAGATGCTATCAAAAAAGGTCTCGCCAAGACATGAGGAATTTGGAGTAACATCTGGGTGAACGACGATATAGCAAACAGCATCGATATGATCAAAGGTTAGTTGTGGTAAGGGCTTGGCGAATGTATCTTGTCTCACCGACCATCAGGGTTTAAATAATCACTCTGGCAAGACTAAATTTTATCTATATGATGTCCCAGCGAAGTCACAGAGTCTTGCCGAAAGGTGGTGTATCAAACATCTCGATGTGACCAGCGGGTAGTCGAGGTAAGGTCTGGGCGAATTCATCTTGTTTCACCGACTGATGGGTCCAAGCAAACACTTCGGCCAGACTTAAGTTTTCGATAGGAGGTCCCAGCAAAGTGGCGGTGTTATGACGACTAAGGCATGATTCGAATTCGGCCAGAGGTCTCAATGAAAAGATCCGGGCTCGCTAAGAAAACGAGGCCTCACCACAATGTCTTGGCGACCATCAGGAGTCTCGGTGAAAGCAAAGACCCGCAAGAGCAGGGAGCTCGCGGTAAGGTCTCAGTGAAGGCGAAAGTCCCAGCTATAGAACAGAAGATCGACATGAGAAACACAGTGTCCTGGTGACTACAAATAGACCTACGAAGGGCTTCAGCAAGACATGAATGACCGTTGTGACATCTCAACGACTTCGAAGGGTTACAGCGACTGAAAGAACAGGCTCGGCAAAAGCAAAGGTTTCGGCAAGAGGTCTCGCCAAAGGACAGGTGTCCTGGCGAAACAGACGAACATCGGTAAAGCTATTGGGTCCCATTATGACATCTTGGTGACTTGGACTGGTCTTGCTGAAAGTGAAGATGAAAAAGCACATCGATGAGACATCTCCTTGCGGGGTGAGGTCTCGGCGAAAGCAAAATTTCTGCCGATTGACGGATACACAAGATTTCATCGGTGTAAAAAATAATAGCGTCACAGCGATCTGACATGAACCCAAGAAGACTACTTCGGCGAACCTCAAGGTGGTCGATATGATATCTCAGTGAGATCGAATGGTTACAGCGAAGGGGATCCAGAAGGGATGGGGAGTCCCGATTTCATCCAGACACTGAAACGACTATGGATTTCGACAAGTTTAACTTAGGGCAAGTTAGGGACAGACCTCTCATGAATTTTCTTTGCGTTCTAGGTCAATCCTAAGATGAAATCACCTGATATGGCACTGCCCTAGGTTCGAACCCTATTCACCCACCATTAGCACACAGGAAAGCTCAGAATTTAGTTGTTTCATTGTTGAGTCACCACTAGGGTTTACTAATTGCTCTCAGGCAAGATTCGTTGAAACGCAGACAGACAAAAGAGCTCAAAACTCGCCTGGGAGATGACAAAGGATGCAATACGGAACAACCCTAGCATGAAATAAGCAGATAAACAGGAACTCAAATCCCACAAGCCCTCACAATACCAACGTTCCATTCATAATTCAATTCAAAGCAGAGCAATCAGACACATACCATTATAAAGCAGGAACTGATCTTAGAAGCAGCAAACGCGAAGCTCAACAATGACCGCAATGAATAGAGGCGCAAACGCACAAGAGATAGCAACCAAATCAAATAATGCAAGCCCAAACACCCTAAAATGAAGTCAATCAATCGCAAGAAAGCACTTCTTAGCTCAAATGATGGCAAATAATGAGCATAATGGTGCAAAAGATCCCAGAAATCAAATAGGATCTAGCCTTCAAAGCGCATACAAAGCCATTAATGCACTCGAAAAGACAGTCATGAAAACCAGGGAGCCGACGACAAGGCAGAGTCTGGGAAAATCCAGACCACGCGGAAATCCGTGAAGAACCAAAATTCTCGAATCCAACCGGAATCCAAGCAGGATCCGAGAAAATCCGACCAGGGCGAAAAATCCTGAATCAGGGCAAAAGCCCAAAATTCATTCAGAACTTAAGATTTTCACTGAATAACCTGGGGAAACACTTGGGCATTCAAAATAAACATTTAAACACATACCCAAGTAAGACAAAAACCCTCAAAAGAAAGGGCCAAAACACCAAAACCGAAGCGAAAGAGGGTCCCTGCTTACAGCGGGGTGTGTGTGTGAAAAATTGCACAACACATACCTCAATAGAGGCTTCACTAGATCCTTCATTCTCTTTCTTTCATACTTAAATCTTTTGAGTGATCAACACCCTTCTTACACACAAATGTCATTAAATTAGTAGCCTTTGGTGACCAGCCTATATTAATAATTATATGGTTTTTCAATCCTCTATTCCTTAGATTTTATTTGTCAAGTTTGTAGGTTCATCAAATTATTTGAATTTCATCTAAGATCTATTCATGATCTTAAATTATTTCATTCTCTCAAGGTTTCTACCCATACATTTTTAATGGTTTGTAAGCACTTATATATTTTAGATTTCATCATGATATTATAATGTCATTGAATGTGCTTGATGTATGTAAAATAGAAAATAAAGCTTTTGTAATCTTGGTATTTTACTGTGGAGTGGGATCCACTTATTCTTTTAGAATATTTTGATTTTTCTTTGGAACCCATGTGGAAGTAGTATCTTCAAATAAGGTGGTATTGAGATTGTTTAAATTTTCTTCTGTATTCTTCTTTAGAGCATAAATATTAAATTTTTATCGTTTTCATATATATGGAGGAATGAAATTATCTCTCTTTCTTTAAATTGGTAGAGAACGAGGGTTATAAGTTGGTTTGTGTGCTTAGAAGCATTAGGGGGCAATGTAAAGGGCTTCATATGCTCCTTATTTTTCCTTTTTTATTAACTTTTTTTTCCTTTGTCATAGATTCATTTGGTATACTTAATACATTTTATCTGTGTATTCATAAGAAACAATTATTTAATGTTCCTTACTCTTACAATCATAATAGATGTCATTGAGAGTGTCCAACATAATTTTCAATATGAAATGACTTGACTGTACAATGTAATAATAATCATTTGATCATGTGGAATAGCTTGTAAATATTACAATCATCATGAGAATGATTATGTTAGTAACATGTGATACAAAATTTTTAATGTAATCATTATAATTGAAATCATATAGAAAATCATAGAATTTTTTATCAATATAGTAGGGTAGTGGAAAATGCCAAAAGATATACCTCCCAACTAGAGGACACCATAAAAACAATGTCAAGTATATAGAGATGTATGTAGAGAACAAAGCTCCAAATCTCAACCAATAATATTAGATGGATTATCATCTAATAGATTATTCTCATCTTATTTATGTGGTTCACAACCATCTTTAATGTTTTGAATTTTCACATGATATGATCTCATTGCATGTGCTTGATTTATGTAGAATAGGAGAAGACCCTTTGTAATATTGTTATTGTACTTGTGGAGTAAAATTCACCTGTTCTTTTTTAATATTCCATTTTTTCTTTGGAACTCATATGCAATTTTACACCTTTAAAAGAGATGACAATGAGACTATTGAAAGTTTCTTTCTTATTCTTCTTTGGAGCATAAGGAGGAAATCATCCTTGCTTTGGTACACATGAAGGAATGATATAATGTTATTCTTTCTTTATTGGTCTAGAGGACATGATTTATAAGTTGGTTTTTTTTCTAGAGGAGTATTAGGAGGTAATGAAGAGGGCTTCATTTTCTCCATATTTTCTTCGTTAACTTTTTCTTGTTTTTTTGTTGCACATGCATTTGGTATAATTAATGAATTCTCTCTTTGGTTTTGTGTGGATCTTCTATTTGATATTCCTTACCTTTGTAGTCATAACAAATGTTCTTGAGAGTGACAACATAATTTTTAAGTTTGAAGTAGTTGATTTGAAAATAGGTACATATGCATCTCTCATCACTTTACAATTTTCTCTTGACAAACATATTTTACACATTGATGCATCATAGAGGGTATCCCGTTTAATTATTGTAACTAAGATTTCCTATAGCCAATAAAGGAATGGTATGGAAAAATTCATCTACCTACTTAAAACCCATGTTTAGAGAAAAGATAATACTCCCCAAAGTCTCCACAAGAATTTTATTGGTTATGTTTAGAGCAACACATAAATGTGTATAATTATCTAATGCTAAATTTTTAATTATATGACCTTTTTTTATGCATATGCTATATAAATTACCTAGATCAATGTAAATACCTTCATGTTATTGACAATGAAGAAAACCATGACCATAAAGTGGACCAAAATAATTGTGGTTTTGGATATCCTCATAAAATAAAATAATTGAAGGTACATAGCTTGAGGTGAAATTTTATGAGTAATAGATATAAATGTTTTGTACAAGTGTGGGAAGAGGAACAAACCTTCTTTCTATCCATAGGGTCTTTATTCATATGTGTGTACATCATAGAATTAGTAGGATGATTGAATACCTATTAGTGCTCAATATGGTTTGAATGTGTATGCAATGGAAAAATATTAGCATAAATCTTCAACTTCATCTAGTGGAGCAACCAAACAATTTCCCCCATCATTCACACCATTAACATGAATCACATTACTATCAATGAGATCTATGCTTTTATGCTTGAATACCATACAAGTATATGTATGATGTTCATTAACTTTATGAATTTTTAGAAGAACTATTCATTATTTAACTCTTAGTTAATCCTCTAGAGGAATCCAATAGATTGATGGAATTAAGGCTAACCAAATTATTATGAAAGTTTGAAGAAAATTATCCAATGGTTTGCTAAGCTTTGTAAAAAAAATAGGCCCTTAATGTTTGAATGATACGAAATTAGATATGGTAGACATTTGATTAGAACCAAATTTATATTCTTTCTTGTCGTTCCCTTTTTGAAATGTATTGTTACTTTGACATCTTGAAGGGTTGGAGGAAGTGAGCGAGGCCCCATAATTCCAACCATTAGATTCAAATAGTTAAAGTTCAAGATTTTTTACATGAACACACAAATTTGACCACATAAATATTGAAAGCTAATTCTATTGTCATTAGTAGACTCTTTGGAAACATTTAGTTAAATTTGTTAGTTGATTTTAAGCCCATATTGACATATAAGGGTTTTAAGAAAGTGGTGGCTAGCTCGTCAAAATTATGGATAGAAATAGGAGATAAGGATTAAAAGTATTCAAGGGCATAGTCCTTAGAGTCAATGGAAATAATTTAGGTAAGAATTTATCTTCATATGAAATATCTAGACATGTATCATTAAAAGCTCATAGGAAAACATTGTAACCACCTTTTCTATAATATAACTCAAATATAGCTATAATAAAGCCAATGAGCAATGGGTGTGTAATAACCTCAAATGCAAAAGGTGTGCAATGTGGAGGATTATATGTAATAGAGTTAGAGCTATAGTTTTATTCTTAAGTTGAGAAAACTACTTCACTAGTGTATTGAAGGTTTAGAATGGCAGGTAGTAGTGGTATGAGAAGTATGGGAAAAATGGAGTATGTCTAAATGGATTGAGAGGTAAGAGGGAATGTAATGGTAATGGAAGGAAAAATCATGCTATAAATGTATGGTTTCTGTAGGATGAAAAGGAGAAATGGTAGAAGGTATAGTGGTAGTACTTTTATGGATGTGAGTAAACACTATTCAACTTTAAACTTAGAACTCTAACTTTGACATAGATCATCACAATTTAATAACATCACAAGTCACACACATAATACACATCTAAAAAATAATTATTTCACTAGTTTCAACCTAAACATATACCTTAGCTAAACCTTCCTCAACTCCCTTAAACTTAGAGCAGTTGCAACTACCTCCAAGAAAACCCCTCTATCCTTTGCTTTGATGGTTGTCCACACCCTATTCCAAAGCTCCCATTTGGAATAGGATTAGAAAGGTTGTAGAGTCTAGCTTTACACCTGCCAATTGCATTTGGTTGCAAAGTATTTAAAGTGTTTTCAACAAATCCATTTTGTTAATATCCTACAATTGGTTCATTCCATGAGAGCATTTTTCTTTGAGGCAGTATGTCAAATAGTTCATGTGCCTAGTTCCACATTTTGCATATCCTACAATCATGAAATTTTGTCAAATAGTTTGTTTTCCTTGTATATTCTTATACTTTCTACATACACATCTAGCAGCACAGTTGCGGCTACAACATCTAAAAAAATTCCTCTATCTGTGATGGATGTCTATACCCTATTCCAAAGCTCCCATTTTCACATAGGCTAGGAGGATGCTGGCAAAGGTTGAGGAGTCTAGCTTTACACCTGCCAATCACATTTGGATAAAAGCTTCTAAATCCTTTTCGACAAAATTATTTTGTGCATATCTTGTAATCAAATAATTCCATGAGTCCACATTTCTTTGAGGCATTCGATCAAATAGTTCATGTGCCTTGTCTATGCTTCCACATTTGCATAAATGTCTACCCGAGCATTTCCAATTGTAATGTAACAATAATCCCCCTTCTTTTCTTATGTGATGGATTCCCATAACCTATGTGTATAATACAATTAAAAATTAAGAATGTTTTATGTGGTCAAACACATCCAGGGATGTAGCGCGGGAATAATTTGAATTCGAAGTTAACAGTGATGGGAACATATGCTGGCGAAAGGAACGAATGCTGAAAATAGGAAGGGGCCCACATTTTCCACCTAAGCAGTCAAACCAGCTTAGAGTGTGTCGATTAAGCTCCATCTCAGTCACACATACGTTTACCTAGAAAATTTATGGATTCATAACAAATTAAAATTTATTTAGATTTAATTTGGTGGATTGAAATGAGTTTTTTATATTATATTTTTTTTAATCAATTATTAGGTGTAAGGTTATATATATATATATATATATATTACATATCAAAGTGAATTTGATATGTATATCTAAATTTTACCAACAAATATAATATGTTATAATTTTTCTAAACCAAAATGACTTGCCTAGGTTTGATATAGTTATATCTCAAAAAATGGTGTTGAGAGACATTAATTAAGAGCTTGCTAGAGAAGGATTTGTTTTCATTTGGTCAAGTCCGTAGGTAGATCGATTCAATGGTCATGAATGAAGATTATAGACAATAATAAATCAAGTAACATAGTTTTACAATGTTAATGTGATGTTCATATAACACTATTTGATTATAGATACACTCCTAATTTCTATGATAGATCTTAGATATGTGTTTGATTATTCAAAATAAATAAGGTTAGTCCTTAAATGCACCACCCTAGTGTGCAAATGGAATTAATTTGTGCTTTGGTCAACTCATAATGGATAGTAAGAGAGGGATATACAAGCCCAATTTAAGAGGTTCAATTTTTTTTTTTGAGTTTTGATCCATGCATGTAGAAGTGACTTATATTAATTCTATACTCATAAATCTAAATTAGGCTAGTGAACCATGGATTTAGCAAGTATGTCTAGACTTTTGAGATATGAAGATGGCATAGGGCTAGATAAAATCATCTTCCAAATTCCATACAAAATTGTGCTAACTTCCTCATTCATCACCCACTCATTATGGATTTTGAACATATGGGAGAATCACATGGGTATGTGATTTTTACCACTAAAAAAATTCTCTCACTATGGCATGCATGTGAACAACTATGAGGATGTGTGTCAAATTAAATTAACTAGTCAACATACAAATTAAATATTTCAAACACTCATAAATGATATAGGTATAGATGTTAATCATGTGTACTCTCACTACCACAAATGCTCCATCCCATGAACTTGAAAGCACAAAAAATAAAAGTTCTAATGAAGAGAATCTATCAATCATTTAAAAATGTGCATACTCACAACTATTGAAACTATCTACAAACAAAAAGGTTGAAGAAGTAGGGTAGAATATTCTAAGTGAAAATTAGTAGGGCTCTAACTAGGAAGAAATGTGAAATGACTCTGACCTAGGAAGAAAAGGATTCTAACTATCCACAAAAATACAACAAAAGACTATAACTATGTGAGGATTTTTTAAATCTAAAGAAAAAATAATAAGGAATCTATCTATGAAAAAAATTGGTATAATCTATTTGGAAATAGTGACAAGACTCTATATTGGTACTAGAAATCATTATAAATGTCATAAGTGTACCATTGAAATTTGGCCTAGTAGAGTAAATGTATAAATTAAGCAACTGAATTTTAGAAAATGAATCTTTATCACTCACCAAAGAGTAAAAATCATATAGTAGTGAAGTTAAATTCAACTTTACAAAGGAATGCCAATATTTCCTTGAGAATGATTTCAATGCCACCACACTAGGGTCCACTAGGCAAGGTTTCTATTTAAACTATACACTAGTGAGATTATACTAATGAACCCTTTTAGTGCTTTACTTATAAATAAATATTTGTCTAATAAAGGAGCTAAAACACTTAAGAATAGAAAATGATGTTGATTATAGTTCAAACTAGTACATGTAAGTCGCACTTATAAATACAAAAAATAAAAAATATTATAAATAAGAAACCTAGACCAGAATCTCAAAGCTAACCATTTCAAATGCTAGTTCTTTGCACACACATCAAATTGATGTGTTTTAATATCATATGAATAAAAAATCAAAGGCACTCATCTACTAATAAAAATGTATCTTGCATGTGCAACAATCAAAATAGAGACTGCAACAAGATCACCAAAAACATGAAAAGTATTAAAACAAAGAGAAAAACTAACCTATTTAGAAAAAAAAATAGTAATTATTAAATAAATAAGAAAGATGCCACCAAATGAATGGATACATATTTCTTCAATGAAACCTAGAGTACAAGGGTAAGTGCACAAAGATAGGGGGCCAAAAAGTGGCCACCCCACATTTTTGCCCCTTGAGACCTAAACATGAGAACGTTTAGGTTTGGATTGATGAAGCTTCAAGCTTCATCAATTCAAACCATAAAGTGAGCACATTATAACATGCTCATGTTATGGTCCATTTACGATAAAATATCAAATTTGAATTCTATTTTTCATTTCTTTCTTTGTCACTACAAACATGTAGCCTACAAGCATATTAAAGTGCGCTCATGTTCATGGAGATCCTATTCTTTACCATTCATTTGTCAATTTATCACCAAAATGTTGCAATGACAATGTCGATGTCGAAGACGTAAGTATTTTTAGTCATTTAGTTTAAAATTTGTATTAAATTTCTATATTTAATTAGTTTTTTTAGTGGAATTTGTTTAATTTTTAAGAGTTGAGAATGCAACACAAAATAATCAAACCTTGATTCACCTCCTCATCAAAATCCTCTTGAAGAACAACCACAACAAACCCCTCCTTCAATACCTTGACATCCTATAGGAATGAGAAAACATAATAGGTTGGATATAAAATAATAAAAGAGAACTTGAGGAGTAATTGCAAGGTTGAAAGATCAAACACCAAAAAACTCCCATAGGTCTACCCTCACCAAATCAATACAATGCATTATCTCTCACATGGTATTAGTGAGTGGTAAAATAAATAATTATTCCAACAAGAGGGAAGAACTAAAATAATTTTAAGTTAAAAAACTGTCATATAAAAAGTTAAACAAAAGAAAAAAATTAAAGCATGACTTGTGTGTTGTATTCAGCAACCCACAAACCAATGCGTCCTTACATGGCACTTGCAAGAAGTTCTCTATTCATCGATGCCACCACCAAGGGATAAGAAATAATTTTTAGAATAGGTGATAGATGGTTTTTGACCTTCCTATATGCAATAACAATGAGGTACCACAATACTTTTTGAGGAAACTCTATTGCAAGGTTTTCCTCAATCAAATCCCTAATTATTTTGATATGTGAGAGTTCTAAGATAGAGGTGGGGGCTCTGTTGATGCCAAAAATTGGCAAGGTAACAGCCTTTATGGGAAACTCAGTTAATGGGGGAACCAATTGTGCTAAACTGAGTGACCTCCGGGTTTTTTAAGAAGTTGACTTCTTCTGTAATTGGGGTTTTGGAATGGGAAAAGGAAGCAGATATAAAAAATAAAGGTCTAACAAAGGCGATGTGCCAAAGGGTAGGTATAGGCACGGTAAATCTATCTATGGGGATTCGATTTAAGGGCCTGATTAGTAATTTGTAATGTTCCAGAATAATAGAAATTAAAGATAAAGATCTGAACAATTCATTTAATGACATAAAATAATTTTCACACACATTCACTAAAAAGAGGAGTCAAAGACATGATCTAAACCAGCAAACTTTCATTAAAATCATAGAATTTCTGCAAATGAACAATTCAGGACAATAATGGCACAGTATTAATTTTTTATCAAATAGCTTAAGAAAAATAGAGAGGTTGAACAATGGCACAGTCTGGAAGTCTCATACAGTAATCTAAAAGCAATAAAAAAGGCCTGGTGTGTTTCCCTAATTTTTTTGCATCTTCCAAACTCATTTTTTGAAGCAAGAAGTAGTATATATAGCTAGCAATCCCACCGCCTGGCGGGCCAGTAACAAAAAATATTTTGTATCTTGAGAAATGATGGCAGCAGCAATGATTCCCCTCAGTCATTGTAACAGAAAATATTTGGGCCATCAAACGTAATCACTCCCCAGCCAAATGCATCCCCTGCGAACGATGGTAGTGGTCCCAAAGAAGCCCATGCAGACAAGTGACATTTACCTATGAAGGAAATTAAGACATGCAGCAACTTGGCGGGGCGTGCAACTCGCTCTCGCCTTCCTTTCGATGAAGTCTCTATGAAAGAGACACGTGGCAGCAAGTCGTAGACCGTGATTCACTTCTACCCTTCTGTGATGAAAGCTTGCGCTGGGAAGACACTTGGAGGAATTCCCTACTATCGGCGTTGACTGTGGGGCCCGCCAGAAGTGTATGTAGATGCATGCTACATGGCACGCGGATGGGGCCTGACTCAAAAGTGAAGGGAAGTAGCTTTGAAGTGCCTACAGTGATGACACATGGGAGCATGGCGAGAACCGGTAGAAGAGTGAATGAAGCATTTGCTGTGAGGAGCACCTAGTGAACACGTGGTGGTAGCTAATGGAGTTTAGGAAAAAAATCCCAATTGAGAAGCAAAGGGCAGCATTTCAAACATATGAGGCGCAGGCCGGTACTTAGAAAAATAAAACCACCCGAAGGGAGCTTGAGGAATTTCATATTCATAGCTTTTGGCAACTACCAAGGGTGTTTCGCTTGTAGAATGAGGAACCCAAAATTATCTTTGGCTTGCAGACCAAAGCCCCATCCATAGGGCAACAGAGTCAGAGCTTAGAAAGAGCTACCTGTAGAGGCAGCCAGTCGGCCTTGGATGGTCTCAATATGTCGCACAGATTCTCTTACACTTCGCTCAGGTTGAGCATCTCTTTATAAGGCAGTGTCCCAGGTAAACCAGCCCTGAGCTCAAATTGGAAGAGTAGTTGCGCAATCAGATGAGTGACACCTTCAATATCTGCTATGGTAGGAGGTTGGTTGAAGCTCTGGAAAGCAGATGTGTCCTACTACTTCTTTTCAATCTTCACTGCAATTTTCTTTGTTGTGGAAACTGACTCATCTACAGGAAATGGGGAGGGTAGGCCCATCTCAATTAACCGGGAGAAATTTTCCCGCATGTTATTCATAGTCCGGCTCAAGGTGGTTGTGCATGCGTTAGCACGAAGGATAGTCGAATGTTAGTGGATGAATTTGTTTGTCATTTTGGTAGTAGCCTTTTGATCCTCGATCCCTTCCTTTGATAAGTCTTCATCTGAGACCATGTATAACTTAGCAAACTTTTTGCCTCAGGAACCCTTTCTATGATAAATTGTGGGAACTACTCAATTGCTCCACGAACCTCCCTACTCAATCTTGTCACCTGTGACATAAATTGGAGTGTCGGCTATAGTGTTAGGCAAAAGGCCTTGACCTTTTCCCAGTATGAAACATATAGCTATTGTGCCACTAGAATGAGGTTTGTCTGGGTAGCAGGGGTCAGGGGAATACTACTTAGAAGGGAAATCTTTGCATCCTTTGAGTCAATACTTTGTGTCAGCTCCACAATACTTTTGTTTGTGGATGCAAGTTGTTCTGACAAAGTCTTCCATTCGGAGAGCCATTTTTCTTTAGCCTGATTTTTGTTCGCTGATTCTGCTTCAAGGGAAGACTTTGTCTCCTGGAGCTACTTTTCCAATTGGGCCCTTTGGTTCTCAAAATTTGTATCCTTTTGTTGCATTTGTTGCTCGAATTGAGCATGTTGTCATTCAAACTCCTCACTCTTCTGTTGCACCAACTACTCTTCCAAAGCTAACTTGCTCTGATAGTCTTAGTTCCTCTGTCATAGTGCATCAACCAGGGTTGGGTCAATGGATTGGAACTTTGCAAGTTCCTCTTGGAGTTTGTTCTACTCCACCTTTGTACCTGTGATTTCTTTGATAAGCGCTTAATTTCTGCTTCCATCGCCTTTTCCTTCATTTGCAAGAACTCGACCCTATCCTTCACAAGTTTTAGCTCCTCTTCTTTCTTCTTTAGTTGGTGACCAGACTTGAGGAAGTCAGTGGTCACCAGCCACTGTGTTTCTTCCATGAGCTCAACTTTGTCCTGTGGTCGGGCTATGCTCAAATCGAGTCCCATCGCGAACATATTATAATCTTCGGGATGCATCTCCCCTTGCAGTTTGATGACATTTGGATACATGGTCATGAAATGGATCGATTTATGAGCCTCATTTTAAATAGTATACACCTTTGGATCCATCGACTTCTTGTGATCCTTGGCCTTTTTCTTCTGGATTCACAGAGCTTGTGCTTCCTTTATAACAGCACCCTGTGCCATAAATTAGGCTGGCAACTGAACTAGCCCACTTGCGAAAGGTGCACCGGGAGGTAGGGTGAAATGGAATGTGAGGGTAGTGGTTCTAGGTGTTTTCTTCTTTGGGAGATCAGTTGTCTGCGGGGAGAAATGAGGGACATGCCAAAGCTCGGTTTGTGACCCCGCGGGAGGACTCATTGGGTGTTGTGTTAAAACCAGAGTTGTGATGAACTCCATCTGCTGAGCGAACTGAGTTGGGCTCGATATAGTGGTCGCAGGAGGGGTGCCAATAGCAACCATGTTGGTAGAAAGAGAGGTGATAATAGATTGGGAAGTAGCAGATGATGTAAGGATTCGCAAAGACCTCAAGATAAATGGCCTCATATGGGAGAACTGGGAGAAACCTCCCACGACCATTGTGGTAGAGGTAGAAAAGGAAGGGTTGGCGCTTGTAGTGATGGGCACCGTAGAGACAACAGGGGACACTAAAGATTGTGAAGTAAGAGAAGAGGGAGAAAATGTTACCTACTGACTGGATGATTGCAGTTCATGGCTCACCACGGCCTCCTAGATTGTTGCAGGTGCTTGCGAACATTCCCCAGCAATTGCTTTTGTGCACTATCATTTGGTGGGCGAGGATTCCTCCACCTCTATGGTTTCCAGCTTTTGTTGAGTCATTCTTGTCCTTGTTGTGGTCTAAGTGAGTGTCCGCGAAGCTCTCGATATGTTCATCCATGCATTTGAAGTAATCTGGCTAGGCACTCTGTTACCTTCCTCTTGCTGAGCGGAGGCTGACAACACTTCTGATTCTTTCTCTTTTCCTTTCCCTGCATGCTCTTCAAACTCCTCACTGGATTCATCGTCCTTAACAACACTCACGTCAAAATCTATGTGCGCCTCATTCCACAACTTATCAAATTGTTCATCCAGCTCCATGCTTCCATAAGGGGCCTCAAGTTGTTTGATCTCTTGGTGGTACACCCAAAAATCTCTGATTCTTTCCTCACTCCATCCTTTTGTTTTTGATAACTTGTTTCAAAGGTCGGATCCCATTGTGCACTTCTCATCATACTTTTCCATAGTGAAGTATAAACTATTCCATCATGGCCTACTATCCTCTATAGGAATTTGAATCAAATCAACCAATAGATCATCCAGATCTTTTAGCAAGTTTTGCCAATTTTCCCAGTAAGTTCGGGGGTTGTGTGTTACCTTGAAAAATTCATTCGACAAGTCATTTTCGGGGTTGTAATTCTATTTGTCACAAATAATCACTAACCATAGATGAGCCATCTTATCTTCCAGCAGTTGGTGTGTCTTCTTTTTTTTCATGACCATCGTTTTGAAGCTTAGCGGGCAGACAAAAAATCCCCTCTTCTTTCCCAATCCTCCGCAAAAGGTGTAGTCGATAAAGAATAATTGTCAAAACATTTCAAGGGCTAGCACCTGATTTGTGACACATGTCAGAAGGTGAAATGGTTCCCCGGTGAAACCGCGCATCCGGATGAATGTGAAATCCACTTTATGAAATCAGTCACATTTGGGAGTGAAGTTCTGCATATACCCTGTCTACTCCTTGGTGAGTCGGTCAATACCATTATCCCCTTTCAAATCTTGCAAAATCAGAGTCAAGAAATAATCCAAAAATACATAATAATCATAAGTAGAGGAGAGGAGAGGAGTCCATACAAAAACAGGCCTTCTCTTCCCTGATCCATCAAAAATAGCCAACTTCACATGCTTCTTAAAGAAATCAAGGTTCTGATGCAAAAACATATGGGCAAGGAAGGAAGGAAACCTAAACCTTCGTTGCATTTGGTAGTCCCTTATTTTCCTTATCATCTCATCAACGAGGAATTGTGCAAAATCATACCAGAAATAGGAAAGTTTCCTACAGAACTAAAACCCCAAACCCAGCTGAAACTCATACACATCCTTCTTGGTGTCTAGGCCGCAAACAAATGCCAACATTGAGAAGGTCTCTTGCATGTCCATTGGGAAGGAATTGTGCGACATCGGGATCTTTGGTGGCTTTTGTTTATCTTCTTTAGGCCTTTGGGTTTCTTTGTTATAAAAATCTAGAGCCTTTTTCATGGTTCTCCATATTTCCTCTCCCTTCGCTAGGTTGAATGGCTCTCTCTCTTCCACTCTGGAGCTTTGATCAGGGATGCATAGCATATTCCAGATAGCTCCTGAGCAGATATTAACTTTCAACTCACAACCTTCGATGGTGTTGGTGCTCGGGTTGAAATTCTCTATGGCCGCATCAACTAGTTTTAGGCAATAGTGCACAAACGGGACCATATATTGTGGGAGTCCACTAAACCATAGCTTATGTTCCAAAGTATCTGGGTCGCTGAATTTCTTCATCCTTTTGCAGGCCACCTCCCTCAAATACTTAGGGTTTTTTGCGAGAATGGGATCATGAATATTATCCCATTCCTCCTTAATTAGGGTCTAATTTTTGTAACTTTTAGGCTTGTTTAGGACCCGTGTGTTTACCCATTTTGGCTTCTCTTGTATCCTAGGAGAAGCATAAGAGATGTCTTCAAAGACATAGATGGTTGATGTCACACACATAGCATCAAACAAGCTCTGTGTTGCCTCTCCCTACGCCTCTACTTGTGCCTCTACTTGTGCCTTTGTTTGAGAAATTTCTGCCATTTTCCTTCTATTGGAGACTTTTACTTAGCTCAAATTTTATGCAATTTACCTTGGCTTTGGTTGCGCTCAAAACTTCCTTTGCTTTATGTAGCGTGTTTGGAAAGCTTTCACAATGCTAGCCTTTTGCATGCGATACTTAGTTATTTCCTTCTTAGGGTGGCCAACAATGCTCACCTTCTAGCATTAAATTCGGCATGTACTACCAATTATTTGCTCGTGCGAAATTAATTACTTGCCATTTTGAAATGACAAGAATTCATAATGAACTTTGGTAATGATGTACTCTGGCATGATTTTCTTGGAACTTGAGCTGGCAATTTGAAGGCAGCTTAGGCATTCATATGTCATGGCAATTAATATCCCAAACGAAATGATTAAGCCAAATATGCAATAAGTGCTTGAAAAGATACGAGTTTTGCCTTAGAGTTCAAAAAATGCCTACAACGTGACACCTCAGCATTTAGCCGTATGAACTACCACCGAAGACTACCACTAGTTTATGCTAAATAATTAGCTCCTATTAATCCTTGCATGCAGCAAATCGTACCTAGCAGACGCAACTAGGTGGGAAATTCGAACGAACCTTGGTGCAATTTTTGAGGTAGTACTTGATTAACAACATGTTTATGGTATGCAAATCACCACGCTTATCCTAGTCATTTCTATAAATAGGCACTTAGGCAATAGCGAAATCACACTTAGCAATCTTAGCAGAATTAGTAATAGGCAATTGGCTTAGCATTTGGCGTTAGCAGTTGCATAGAATTTGCATAGAGCTTAGACTTAGGTAGTCTGCATGTAGAGCAAGTATTAAATAGTTGCATAGAGCTTGTCACCATGAATACCCCAATTAGGTTAGTCTGTAAGAAATCCCAGTTGGATTTTCTTGGTGAAATTTCAACTAGGTGCCTCAAACGAATGACCAAGAATAAGCATTTTTTGGCCATTATAGCGATAAAGTGGGTTTTAGGGAGGGACTGCATTGATTATGAGGACAAGTATAGAGTTAACACTGATGTATGCTCTCATTACATGGCATCCATGCTCAAAATTCAAGTTCCCAAGCCATTGGTTCTTCATCTGGTGCTTGAGATATTTCCAAAGAAGTACCTAGGCGGCTTCGAGGAGGTGGTGGCAAATGTTGCATTTCGTATAGGCTTGCCAATGGCAAGTGACCTCCGAAAGTACATTGAAGAAGACACAATTGTACCATGGGTGTCATTCCTGAGCAGTTTCCACATCCAGTCACAAGAATAACATCACCAAAGGGTGACCCGTGCATGCCACTTTTTGTTTTGTCTATACAACGTGGTGCCCTTTTATGACACCAACTGGTACACTGACCTTAGGAACCTGGTGTTCCCTCCACCACTTGTCATTGCTCCTGCAGATGTTGTTGGTCTTGATTTTCCCCCTACTGACAAAGTGATTCCAGACATTTCCATTGATGCCTTCATTGTTGTTGCTCATGCCCACGACTGAAAATTTATTTTCATGCTTTAAGAACTAATACCTGTTAGTCTATTTTTTGTACATACGCCTAGAAAAGGATTTACCATAGATAGATAAAGAAGATATAGAAAATATATAAATATATACTCTAAAAGAGTGGCCTCTGAGCCATTTTGATGATGTAATTATCAAAGTATATAAATATAATGAAGATATAGCTTATGTTGGAATTTTTGTCTCCTTTTTTCCTGCAGTTCTGCAATGTGGGTTTGCTTTTTCTTTTCCTGCATATGTGTGTTCACTTTAATTTCACATATGGGTGTCATTCCTTTGCTTCATGGGTTGCTTTTATCTCTCTGCACTTTGCAATAATGGGTTCCATTTATTTATGCTTCCTCACATTGTAGAATTAATTATTGAAAGACCGACCGACAAAAACACAAGGGAAAATTAATTACATTATTCACATATTTACATTGGTAGAATAATTTTGAAGCTTAATTGAATAATGCTAGGTGGATTCCATTGACGAGAATCCCCAATGCTTATTTCTCCATGGTTTCTAATTCAAATGCATTATGCTACTTGCATTGACTTATTTTGAAAGGGCCTCCCAGAGGTTGTCGAACTTTCCGTGTTGACCCGGCTTTGCAACCCTTTCATTAAATTTTAGCACTATGTCCCCGCATTTTAGACCTTGGTCTGAAGCTTTCTTGTTGAACCATCTTTTAACCACCTATTGGTGGTTGGACATGGCTATCAAGGCCTTTTCCCTTTTTTCCTGCACTTCTAGCAACTCGGCTAGCCGAACCTCCATGGCACCGTTTTGCTCTACCTCAAGAGATTTGAGCAATTGTAGTGCCAGAATCTACATGGAGATAGGCAATAGCACTTCTTTTCCCTACACTAGCTCGTATGATGAGTTCTTGAGGACTTGCTTTGGAGTTATGTGGTCTGCACAAAGTTTCGCCTGAAGGTTTTTATGCCATTCTCGCTGGTGCTCTAAACTGATTCTTTTGATGAGTCGAACTAAATTTTTGTTAGTCAACTCTACTAGGTCATTACCCTGCGAGTAGTAGTTTGATGATATTTTTAAAAATATGCCATGCGTGAGTGCGAATTGACATACCTTAGAGCCTAGGAAATCTTTGGTGTTGTCAGAGATGATGGTTTTAGGAAAGCTAAATCTTGTCACTAGTTCCTCAAGGAAATCCACTATATCTGCCTCTATTGCATTCTTCAAGGGCGTGGCTTCGGTCCACCTAGTAAAGTAGTCTGTAGCTGTTAGGATCCATTTGTGTCCAGCACTGGAGGTGGGATTGATCATTCCAATGAAATCAAGGCCCCATTTTGTGAAAGGCTCATCAACCACTATCGGGTTAAGAGGCATTGCAGAATTTTTTCTTCTCCCTGCGAAGAATTGGCATTCCTTGCAAGCTTTTACTAGGGAGTGTGATTCTTTAAACAACATAGGCCATAAGTACCCAACGCACATGATTTTGATGGCAGTGGTCTTGGCAGATAAATTCCCACCCGCAGGACTGCTGTGGAAAGTGTCGAGAATCATCTTTGATTGCTCTGTGGTGACACACCGCAATAGAACGTTGTTGAAGTTCCTCTTGAAAATGACCCCTTCGATGAGCGCATATCTATTTTTTTGCAATCAATAGAATCTTCTCTTTTAAGAAGGAAGGTTGGGCAGATATTTTCCTGTGTGCATGAATCTCACTTTGTCCACCAGCCAGCAACCTTTGGATTCAGACTCATTCATTAGAACCAACTCCAGTTGCTCTTCTTCGGCTATTATTTCCTCATCGTGCGCCAGATATTCGTAGTCTTCTTCCTCGGATGGTCTTTGTAGGCTTGACATCAATGCCATATTCAAGGATCTTAGTGATCCAATTAGCCCTCTTTTTTGGTGATTTCTCCTTCCATGATGTATTCACACACACTGGAATACGCAACATAAAAGTCACCTTATTACAAGATATTAAGTGTTAAAACTTCTTGAGCCACTTAACAATTATGAACGCTTGCCTCTCGACAAAGTTGTAGTTCATCTCATATTCCTTCAAGGTTCGGGAGTGAAATGCTATTGGATGTTCTCCCTTGCCTTCATCATCCTTTTGAGTTAAGACAATAGCAATGCTTGACTTGCTACTAAATACATACATTATGAAGTCCATCAATAGGTCTGGATTGACCAGCATAGGAGCTGATGAAATAGCATCCTTTACCTTCTCGAAGGCTTCTCTAGCTTCTTTAGTTTATTTAAATAATTGATCATTTTTTAGCATCAAGGTGATCGGTCTGATTATCCCTACAAAATCCAAAATGAATTTGCTCATAAAATTTACCTTCCCCACGAAAGATTGGACTCCTTTCTTATTGACTGGTAGGGGAAGTTCTTTGATTGTTTTCACCCACTTGGGATCAATTGAAATTCCTTCTTTGGACACTACGTGTCCCAATAGCTTGCCTTACGACACTCCGAAGACACATTTTTTCAGGTTCAGGGATACCCCGAAACTCCTAGCATTTTTTGAAAACCATCTCAAGGTGATCAAAGTGATCATCCTTATGTTTGGAGAAAATAGTCAGACCATCCAAATAGATTAGGATAATCTTGTTAATCAATTCGCTGAATGCGATATCCATGGCCCACTGGAAAGTGGCTCCCGCATTTGAAAGCCCAAAAGGAATTTTAGCATATGCAAACATTCCCCACTTGGTAGTGAACTTTGTTTTGTGTCGGTCCTCTTCTTTGACCCAAATCTGATTGTAACCAGAGAAGCCATCCAGCAGAGAAAACATTTATGAACCTGCCACTGTTTGCAAGATTGACTCCATAGAAGGTAGCAGGTAATGGTCCTTTAGGGATGCTTTGTTATGGTCTCAAAAGTCAACACACAAGTAGATGTCTCCATTCTTCTTTTGGATTGGAACCAGGTTGGATACCCATGAGTTGTGCTTGATCGAGAAGACGATTTGAGACTGAATTAGCTTTGTCAATTCTTGTGCCATCATGGCTTTGATCTTCAAATTCACTGGTCTCTTTTTTGGTGGACTAGTTTTGCACCTCCCATTAGCTCTATTGTATGTTGAATGATTTTGGGATTGTATCCCTTAAGGTCATCATATGACCAGGCCACTACTCCATAATTCTCACAGAAATTAATGAGCCTTTCTTTGTCATGATGCAGAACATCTTTCCTGACTTTAAGCTTTCTTCCATCTCCGACCTGAAGGTCTACATAGTCACTTTTGTCCGCTACAAAATTTCTTTTATCATTTCTTGCATCATCACAATCAAGCAGGTTTTTGAGAATGACCAGCCCTTTTGGAAGCTTATTAGACCTTAGTTGAATGATTTATCCATTGTAGGCTTCAGTAATCTTTGGTTGGAGTTGGTCAAAAAATTCTCTCGACTGTTGGAGAATGAGGCGATGTGTTCATCATTGTCAAATACCTGCCAGTTTTGATCATTATCTGGAATCACCAATCAGACTATCACTCGCACAAAGTGTTTTTTATGCATTAGGTCGGAGGTAGGTTCAAATTGAGATCTGATTACAGCCATGCGATCCGCATCAGCATTTTTTTCTTAGGGCACTATCTGATGTTGAAGGCTTCAAAACCTTCTATCATGTCCCAGACTCTATGTCTATAGGATCTCATGCAGACATTCTTAGTTGTGGAAACCCCTTAGACTTGGTTGACCACTAGTTCAAAATCTCCAAGCACCATTAATTGATTAATGCCCATCTGCTCGGCAAGGCTCAGACCTTGCACTAGGCCTTCATATTCAACTTCATTTTTCGAACAAGTGAACTGAAAGCGGAAAGACCGAAGTGTCTTTTCATTGTGTGGGGATGTCAAACATATCCCAGCTCCTGCACCCACTTTGCATCTTGCTCAATCAAAGTGCAGCATCCATAGTTTTGAAGTTTGGTCACTCTCAAGTTCCCTCATGACCTTCGGAAGCATTTGATCTTCATCAGAGATGACATAGGTGCCCAGCCCGGTAGCATGATAGTTGTTGAAAGGGTCAGCATCTATATATTCACTCAAGAGGACTTCTTCTTTATCGGTCCTATCTTTGGTCATCTTTTCATCTTCTAGCAACTTTGTGCAATACATTTCCTCCTTAGTGAAAGAGGTATGGGCAGCCTCAAAGTTAATCATGGCTTCCTCGACCACACATTCTGAATGTAGAGCTTCAGACACTATTTTCATTTTAGCTCCATGCTTGGTCCTTAGGATCAAGTGTAACCAATCCAGAGAAAGATACCCTCCTATCTTTGAAGAGAATTCTCGGGATAGGCAGAGACTGAACATAGAGGGAACATCTATGATCACAGTCTCTTGCAGAACTGTGATGCTAAGGTAGGAGAACAGAGTTAAGGGGAGGTCTTTGATGACACCTACAGTTTTTACTTTGTTCCCATCATGTTGCATAACCCCCTTCTTTAAAGGTTCATAGCTAAGTCCTAGGGCTTCAACTATCTGCTTGGGCATGACTGTAGTGCTAGCATCAAAGTCAATCATGGTGTTGTGCAATAATTTCTCTCCCACAATGAGGGTTAGGAAGAAGGGTTTCAGTTTCAGGTTGTCTTTAACCTCAGTAGGGGCTTCCTCTGTGCTATTCATGAGAACTTTGGCAGGAGGTGATTGATCAATAGACTTTCCATTAAGCAATTGCTATGTTGTCTCAATGATTGGATCTTCCCGGAGAGCCTTCTATAGCAATTTTTTCTGGTTTGGAATAGCTAAGATATCCCACAAGGACACATTAGCAGATGATTTTTTCAATTGTTCCACCACATTGAATGGTGTCGAATTCAGAGGCTTTTGCTCCTTAGCTCTTGTTACAACAATTTCTCTTCACGGAGGACATTGTTGTGCTACTGCAGGGATACTGGTCGTCGGGTCGAAAGCACTTTTGGGCTACGAACTGACTAGTTGCAGAATGACTAATTCCTCTATGAATCTCCTCTTTGAGGAAGTGTTGTAATTGGACTATACTTGTGGGGTTTTCGATGTGGATGCATCATTTGTGAACACTGCCTCTTCTTCTTCCATCCATGAGAAGAGCACGTGATCGGGAGCAATATTTGTTTCTTGCTCCAAGGACATCCCCTGCATTTGTGTGGTAAGCACCACATTTTCCATTTGCAGAGAGGCATATACATAACCTCCATGGTCTGACATCACGCCTTGACTGCGCTGCTCCACCACCTTTTGTTGTAGGTTGCCACGCGAGCAATTCTGAGGCATATGTGAGTCACTGCAAGGGAAACACCAGGGGTTGGTGTCATCAATTAAATTTTTTTACCCTACTGTCAGCTCTCTGCTTGAGCTTGGGTTGGCACTCTATAGCGGAGAAGGCACTAGTACTATTTGATTAGTTGTTGGCACCTGCAAACTGGTGCAAGCACCTCCTTGGAACTGGTTTTGTTGGTAAGAAGACCTTCCGCTTTGATAATTCTGATAAGTTGGCTTCGGAGGCACGGCCTAGTTTTGCTTGATGACAGTTATCTCGTTGGTGATGGTCCACAAAATTTCTTTGAACTCACTCATATCTTCCTTCAAAGAGCCAGATGTAGAAGCAACATTTTGTGGTGCATTTGGATATGTGTACATCAATTGGGGAGGTGCAGACGCATTGGTAGACGACATTTCCTAGGCAGAAGCTAATACTTCGAGGAATAGAGGCATGGTGGGTTGAGGCGGCAACTTCCCGGTGTCTATCAGATTGTTCTCTGCTTTGACTGCAACGTTATATGTGTTCAGTAGCGTGGTTCCACCAAGATACTGGATCATCATCAAAATATCAAGGTTGATAGATTTTAGGTAGAATATGAACGCCAGCTCGACTGGTAGGTGGATAGCGACCTGGATTCTTTGCCAAGTTATATGGAACCAGGCATTGAAATCAATCATGGCTTCACGCAAGGCTCGCTTTATGATTTCCAGCTGATGATATTGTGAAGACCTGTCTCTGTCATTAGAGAAAATTTCATAGAAAGGGTCTTTAAGCTGGTCCCAAGTACCAATAGTATTAGCCTATAGAGTGTGGTACCAATCTAGCGCTTTGCCCCTAAAAGAGGCTACAAGTAGCCTTAGCACCACATTGTGGGTGGTGATTCCACACACCAAACACACATCTGCCACATCTTGCAAATGTTCAGAGGGTGTCCTCGAGCCATCTCTGGTGAACTTAGGTATAGCTTTTAAAGCGGAGACCAAGATAGGGGCCCAAACGACGGGTGTTACTGGCGCTATGAGAGGACTTTCGGTGTCCCATGCCACATAATTTTTGTTAGCAGCAAGCAACATGGCTAGCGGAAGGGGCGGAGGAAGCAGAACATTCACTAATTGGGTTGCGGCTTGTACTATTCCTAATGGTGATACTAATAACCTAGGGTTATTTATTGTATGGGACCTAGTAACAAGCTAATGGCTCATAACCCTCTTTGAATTTTGATTCATTTAAGCAGTCCCACCATGCATGCCAGAAAAAAGAAACTGTTGATGTCAAAAATTGGCAAGGTAACAGCCTTTATGGGAAACTCAGTTAATGGGGGGACCAATTGCGCTAAACTGAGTGACCTTTGGGTTTTTAAAGAAGCCAACTTCTTCTGTAATTGGGGTTTTGGAATGGGAAAAGGAAGCAGATATAAAAAATAAAGGTCTAGCAAACACGATGCGCCAAAGGGTAGGTATAGGCATGGTAAATCTATCTATGAGGATTCAATTTAAGGGCATGAGCAGTAATTTGTAATGTTCTAGAATAATAGAAATTAAAGATAAAGATTTGAACAATTCATTTAATGACAAAATAATTTCCACACACATTCACTAAAAAGAGGAGTCAAAGACATGATCTAAACTAGAAAAATTGCATTAAAATCATTGAGGTTCTACAAATGAACAATTCATGACAATAATGTCACAGTATTAATGTTTTATCAAATAGCTTAAGAAAAACAAAGAGGCCAAACAATGGCACAATCTGGAAGTATCATACAGTAATCTAAAAGCAATAAAAAAAGCCTAGTGTCTTTCCCTTATTTTTTTGCATCTTCAGAACTCATTTTCTGAAGCAAGAAGCATATATATAGCTAGCAATCCCACTGCCTAGCAGGCCAGTAATAGAAAAGATTTTGTAGCTTGAGCAATGATGGCAGTAGCAATGATTCCCCTCGGTCGTTGTAACAAAAAATATTTAGGCCATAGCACGTAGTCGCTCCCCAGCCAGATGCATCCCTTGTGAATGATGGCAGTGGTCCCAAAGAAGCCTGTGCAAGCAAGTGTCATTTACCTATGAAGGCAATTAAGACACGCGAAAGCTTGGCAGGGCGCGCAACTCGCTCTCACCTTCCTTTTGATGAAGTCTCTACAAAAGAGACACGTGGTAGTAGGTCGTAGACCGTGATTCACTTCTACCCTTCTGCAATGAAATCTTACTCTGGGAAGACATGTGGAGGAATTCCCTACTATCGGCATCGACTGTGGGGCTTGCTAGAAGTGTATGCAAATGCATGCTACGTGGCATGCAGACGGGGCTTGACTATAAAGTGAAGGGAAGCAGCTTTGAAGTACCCACAGTGATGACACATGGGAGCATGGTGGGAGCTGATAGAAGAGCGAAGGAATCATTTTCTACGAGGAGCACCTAGCAGACACGTGGTGGCAGTTGACGGAGTTTAGCAAAAGAAGCCCAATTGAGAAGCGAAGGGCAGCATTTCAAACATATGAGGCATGGGCCAGTACTTAGCAAAATAAAACCA
This sequence comes from Sequoia sempervirens, assembly GCA_007258455.2. Taxonomy (NCBI): domain Eukaryota; kingdom Viridiplantae; phylum Streptophyta; class Pinopsida; order Cupressales; family Cupressaceae; genus Sequoia; species Sequoia sempervirens. The sequence continues at coordinate 31,206,322 of VDFB02000009.1, read as the reverse complement.
CCTGAAGGGAGCTCAAGGAATTTCATATTCACAGGCTCCACATAGGATAGAGTGGGGGAACGACATGCCAATAACTAGGTACTGAGACCCCTAGCTAGACTAGAGTTGGAGCATATCACTATCCATTCAGTTGTGAAGGAGGGCATTAAGGTGGAGTCATTAAATTCCATTAGTTCACAAAATCAAACCCTTATACAACATAGTAGGCCTCTAGAACAAGGTGACATGGAAAATTCTTCCACGCCTCGATGTCCACCTCACTTATGTTGAAATTGTAAATCTCTTTTTATATATGTGTATGAGGATGCATGTGGAAAAGGATGCATCTATAGAAGATCAAATGGCTAGGAAAAATGATCTTTTGAATGAAACACATGGTATTGATCTAGTCAGGTAAATTTAGGCAAGTTATATATATGTATGTATATATGTATATATATGTATATATGTATATATATGTATATATGTATATATATATATATGTATGTATGTATGTATATATGTATGTATATATGTATATATATGTATATATATGTATATATATGAATATATGTGTATATATATTCATATATATACATATATACATACATATAGATATATATATGTGTGTGTGTGTGTATGTATATATATATACAACTCTACTTTATTGTTTGTGTTTGTTGGGTAGTTTTATTGATCTTTCCTTTATTAGTTCTCCTTTTCTATTCTTGATGATGAAGTTGACACCAGAGGCTCCCAGATTTCCTTTGGAGGCTTCATCAAAGTTTAACTTGAGCCTTCCAAAAGGTGAAAGCTCCCACATGATTGTGCTTCTATCCTTCTTAATCTTTATAATTTTTTCATTGGGTGGGACAATATGCTTCCATGTATTTGTCATTTTATCATCCTAGCTTATGGATTTCTTATTTTTTTGTTGATGATTTGAGCATTCAGAATTTCACTAACCACAATTTCAATTTTATTCACTAATTTGTTCATTTTTGTCTCAAAGTCCTTAAATATTTTGGCATTTATTTCCTTCAATAGGTGTCATATTATCATGGCTGATGATGTTCTCATAGGACTTCCTAGAATGATCCATTTTTCATCTTCAGCCAATAGAAAAAAATGTCTCTTACATTGGTTGGGATGGGTTGGTGCCAATCCAACATGTTTTTTTTACTTTTTCCCAACACTCTCATGCTACTGGATATTGAATTAGAAAATGATCTAATGTTTCCTCTTGACATTTACATAGCAAGCATCTGGAAGGCCTGTTAAAACCCAATTTTTGAAGTCTTTCCCCAATGAGGATTTTTTTATGTAATTTTTTCCAAGAGAAGGCACTGGCTTTAGGGATTATATTGGAATCCCAACATAAATCCATTGGACATGTGCATGATTTTTATTCTCTCTTTGAGACCTCATAGCTAAGCTTAACCGAGTACTCTCCAATCTTTACTACACACCATATTATTTCATCATCTCCTTCAGTTGTTATCACATGTCTATTCTTTAATTCTTTGGCCAATATTTCTTGTTTTTTAATACTTAGCATGTTGAAATATTTCCATTTGAATGTGATCGCTTATCTCCTCTACTTGACTATCATGTGGTCATATACACTCCATCCATGGGTCATCTTAGTTATGATATGAGTATCCTCTAGGTTTGGGATTAGATTTAAATCCTTGTATTCATTCCATAAGTCCCACCAAAAAGAGGCATTCCTTCTATTTTTTATTTTCCAAGATAGATGATCGATTATCATGTATCTAGATTTTGCTATAAAATTCAATATCAATGATCCATGGGGTAGATTGTCCATGGTGAATATTCATTGTGGATTTTCTTCATCAAGAAATTTCTTTTGTAGAATTTTTCACCACATTGCATTTGGATTATAATATATTCACCAAGTAAGCTTTGCCTCCAGTGCCATATTTTGCCTTTGGATGTCATGCACACCACCACCTTCCTTATCTTTTCTCATTTTGACTACGTCCTAAGCTACTAATAGCAATCATTTTTTTTCATTTGAGCCTTCCCATAGGTATCCTCTCTATTACACTGTTATTTTTTTTTCCAAAAAAATTAGTGATTTCTATGCGAGATAACATGTATAATGGGATTACAATGATAACTGAATTTAGCATTGTAATGCCCCCAACCAAGGTGAGCCACCTCCCCTTCTAGTATTCCATCTCTTTTGTGCATTTACTCTCAACGCATTCCCATAATTTGTCCCTGCTTTCGCTGGAGTTCATGGAAATTTGGTGTTGGATCAATAGGGGTGTGTGGAAGAAATATAATCTAGACTTTTCCCTATTAACAATCTACCTTGTATTCGCACTATATACTTCTAGAATGCAGTTGATATTATTTTCCTCCTTTATAGTAGATGATATGAATAGTAGAGTTCTTAGACACATAGGACAACTAAGATGGGCTAAATCACTTGTACATATAAACCTTTAATCCCTCATTAACATTCAAAACCTTATTATGCATCAATATGAATTTAAAAAAATGAAACAACAACACAACAAAAACCATACATAGGAGAACACTAGATTTACGTGGAAAACCCTAATCATGGAAAAACCACGGTGAGGATTGACTCAAATATATATGAATGATAATATCGAATATAATAGGCTCATTGCTAATAGGGCTCACTGCCTAGAAGAGAAGAATGGCTAACTGCTAAGGGCTCACTATCCAAAAGACTCACTATCTAAAATAGAAGAGAATAGAAGACTATCACAAGGAGGTTCACTACCTCATAGCAATAGGAAAAATCCACCACAACAACTCTACACCATTCGCAAACTTTGGCTCACTGCCTCCAGTAACTTTAGGTACACTGAAAATGTAGACACCTTCTTCTCATTTCATTTGGTAGCCTTGGGAATTTAAGCTTGCACTAAGATCACATACACTTCATACTTCACACATATATCATCTCCAATAGTTGACCTTTCTTATATATCCTCTACGACATAAAACAACTTCTCTAGGTTGGCCATAATGAAATGTATGCACCTCAAACATGCAACCAAAAAATAGGTGAGCACTCAACACTTCCATGGTGGAAAGAAGTGAAGGTGGACCACACCAAGTGTTAACCAAGACCCAAATCTACACTGGCATGCTTCACCACACTTCCACAAACAACAAACCATCTTTGCAATCAATGCTAACATGCCATGTCAACCAAACCTATATTAGCACTAACCACCAACCACATTCACACTTAAACAAGTCCAAAAACATCATGCAGACCATGTAGCAACACCACACAACATCCTAAAACATTCCAACATCATCAGAATATACAACAACACTATCACAACCACCTAAAATTGATAATACTATCATCTTGTGCAACCAACCACACTGCCACAAACATACAATTCACTAACCAATCTTGGAGAACAAATATACACAAAAAACTGTAGGGAAGGTAGATGCAAGCAATATAAGCATGTTCCCAAATATTTAAGACAAGAAACCTCAACATGGAGAAATGTGAAGCAGCTCCATTTCTCCTAGACAACCTTCTTCACAAGCAATACACTGCCAAACACATCTTCTCCTTTTGCATGATCCAGAACTTGAAACTCTAGATATAAAACCTTTGAATAGTTCTAAACATCACATCCAAACCACACAAGCATATCTTCAAGCATGAATAAATTTGGAGCACAATATAAAAAAACACCTTTGTCACCTTGTACACTCTTTATTCAATTTTTCTCAAAAGCACTTGGAAACCAAGTGAACATGCTACATCTGCAACACCCACTCAACACCACAAACACCTTCTCACCATAAAAATAACTAGGGGTTGATATCAATGACAAAAAAATACCAACATAATGCAAAAATATCCAATAATCTCCCCCTTTATCATTGATGGTAACACCAGCTCAAAAAAACATCAACAAAAATACAACTCTACATCAAGAAGCACTCAAGCAGCTCTCCCTCTTACTTGGAAACTTATTACATTTCAAGATTCTTTCTTTCTCTAGACTTCACTCTCTCTCTTTACCTTTGTTCTTCAAACTTCTTCTCCCCCTTTACATTGTGTTTTTCGGACATCACTCTCTCCCCCTTTGACATCAATGGAAAAGGGAAACACTTGCATATTTCATTTGCAAACTATTTTCTCTCCACTTCTCTTTTTTTACTACTCTCTCCCCCTTAGGGGAATTATATATTCTCCCCCTAACTACATCAACAAATAACACCACTACCTACTCCCCTTGATAGGTAACCTCCATCAGTCCAGGATAAATAATAAATCTTGAATTTCTCCCTGGACAACTACACCATCCTATGGGTCTAATTTAGAGGAGGGGGAATAACCCCTAGCTTCTTCCTAAGCTACTCAAATTTATCTCTTGGAAGAATCTTTGTGAAAATGTTTGCTACTTGATCTTGAGTATACTCCAACTTCACTTCATTCTTAGAAACTTTTTCTCTTAGAAAGTGACAATGGATAGAGATATGATTTATCCTTGAATGCATTACCAGAATTTTCAAAATGTTGATAGCACTTGTATTATCACACAAGATAGAAATAGGTTCATCATATGATACTTTGATATCTTTCAATGTATTCTTCATCCACAGCACCTGTGTGCAGCATGATGCTACATCAATATATTCTACCTCTGTAGTAGATAATGGCATTGAATCCTACTTCTTACTCAACCAAGAAACCAATATTTTTTCAGGAAGGAATGTACCTCCACTTGTTCTTCTTTTTTCATCCACACAACCTACCCAATCTACATTTGTATAAGCACTCAAGGAGAAATCAATATCCTTAGAGTACCATAGACCAAAGTTCAAAGTGCTCTTAAAATATCTAAATATCCTTTTTTATTGTGGCCACACCTGACTCTCTAGGATCTTCTTGAAATATTTCCACAACGCATACTACATGCATGATATTTGGTATAGTAGTAATTAGATATAGAATTCCACCAATCGTGAATTTGTACTTGCTCTAATCTATGTTAGGAGATTCATCATTTTTCTCAACTTACAACCAGTAACCATGTTGGTTTAGATTCCTCCATTCCAAAAAATTTCCACATTTCCTTAAAATACTTTGATTGTGAAATGAATATACTTTTATTAGATTGACTGATTTGTAGCCCAAAAAAGAAATTCATCTCCCCAAATATTGACATCTCAAACTCATTTTATATACCCTCTGTAAACATTTTGCACATTTCCTCATTTCCTCCAAATATTATGTCATTAACATACACAACCACAATCATGATTTGATCTCTCAACCTTGAAATAAATATTATTATCTGCAGTACCCTTTTTGAATACCTTCTATAATAAGTACTTGTCCAATCTTGCATACCAAGCTCTAGGAGCATGTTTGAGTGCACACAATTCCTTCTTCAACTTGCAGACCATGTCAACATCTTTTGCTAACTGAAAACCATTCAATTGTTCAATGTACACCTCTTCTTCTAACTCACCATTCAAAAATGTAGAATTAACATCCATCTTATACACCTTGAAGTCTTTATGTGTCGCAAAAGACAAAAATATCCTAATGGATTCCATTCTTGCCACTGAAGAAAAAGTCTTTTCAAAATCTAGTCCTTTCACTTGTGAGTAGCCCTTACACACAAGCCTAGCCTTGTTTTATAAAAAAAAATCCATCCTCATTCAACTTGTTCCTAAAAATCCCATTTAGTTCCTATCACATTCTTGTTTGTTGGTCTTGGGACCAGTTCCCAAGTTTGATTCTTCTCAATCTACATCAATTCTTCTTCCACAACTTTGATCCAATTTTCATCCTTGCATGCTTCAGATACTTTTTTAGGTTCCACTTTCGACAACAAACAAATTCTACCTATTCCTCTATCATAGTAGCTTTCCTCTTTGTTAACACACTTTTTCTTTTATCTCCAATGATTTGATCTTCAAAATGATTCATTTGCACATACTTAGGAGTCTTAGGATTGTTTTTCAGAGCTTCTTCCTCTTCCACTATCATCTCTTTTTCTTTCTCTTCTTCTTTTTCTTCTCCTATAGATGGATTCATCATATTCATATCCTTCTATCAAAACTGAGTTCTAATTTGATTCTTTATCCACTTTGACACTTGCACTTTCAACAATATTTTTTAACCTTTTGTTGTAGCACCTATATGCCTTGCTCTTTGTAGAATATCCAAGCAAGATTCCTTCATTTAATCTTGCATCAAACATTCCTAACTTTGTTAGATGCACAAGACAAATAAGAGGGGGGAGTGAATAAATTGTATACATTCAAAACATCACAAAGCCTCATTAAAATTTAGATCTGCATTAGCTCTTAAACCCTTGTCCACCATTAAACCCTTAACATGCATTAATAGAAAGTAAACATGTAAAGTAGTAATGCAAAAAAATAAAACACATAAGAACACTAGATTTACATGGAAAACCCAAGAAGGAAAAAACCATGGTGATAATTAGCTCACTAATATATGAATTGCAACATTGAATACAATAAGGCTCACTACCAAGGGCTCACTGCAAAGAAAGATAAAGAAAGGCTCCCTACCAGTGGCTCACTACCAAAGGACTCACTATCCAAAAGGAAGAAGAATAAAAGAATGGGTGGATCACTACCAATTTCAACTTCTAACAATGCATATCTTATATGCCAAAAATATAGTTCTATTGAATCATAAACAACTCATCAAACTGATTAAAATGTAGACACCTTCTGCTCACTACATTAGGAATTCATAGGCATTAGGGCTCACACTCAGATCATCACACTTGATTAGATTCACATATTTTGCATCACACACACTTTACACAACCCACACAATAATTCCCCTTGCATTTATACCCTCTACAACCTAAAACAATCTCAACTAGGTTAGCCTTAAGGAAAAATATACACCTCTACCATGCAACATCAAATAGGTTGGCACCAAACACTTCCACAATATAAATAAGTAAATCCAAATCCTTCCACTACTTAACTAGGACCTAAATCTACACCAACATGCTTCACAACACTTCCTCAAGCAATAATTATTCTCCTTAATTAGTGCTAGCATGTTAGGTCAGATAAACTTGCACTAATGCTAACAAGTGACTCCAAACACATCTCTCAAGGTCTGGAAACATCTTGTGGACCACACAATAACACTCTAAAATATCCATACAACATCTCAAGATATTCCAATAGCATCAAAATATTTTTCACAGCTACTGTAACCACCTACAACTCAAGAATACCTTGATTATGTGTAACCAGTCATATTGAAATAGACATCCAACACACCAGAAAAACTTGTAGAACAACTTAGCATCTGGAACTTTGAGGGAAGGTAGATACAAAAATATAAACATGTTCCTAGATCTGCAATGTCAAAACCTTCACTTCGGAGAAATGTTGAGCAATCTCATTTCTCCCAAAAACCTTGTTTCACAAGACACAATATTGTCAAACACATCTTCCTCTATAGTACAATATCAAACCTAAATGTCTAGATATAAAACCTCTAAACACCTTTGATCATCATGTCCAAACCGCATGAGCATATATTCAACCATGAAGAAATGTGGAGAAAAACATTGAAAACCATTTTGTCACACTGAACCAAGTGAAAAAACTTCATCAACAACATTACTAACACCTCTGCAACACATCTACAGCATCTGCAACATGCAACACTTTCCAACTACAACAATCTCCCCAAAAAAAAATTAAGGGAACAACCTCTTCAACTATACTAAAGTAGGACATCAATGACAACACTAGCACAATGTGTTGACACCAATGCCAACAACTCTAGAAACATCATCAATACCAATAGCATTCCAACACTCTCTTTATATAAGTGGTTGGAATCAATGACAACACCCAAAAAACTCATAAACAACTAAAGCTTCCAACATCTCTAAAGTTACAACAATCTCCCTATTTGTCATTGATGGAAACGCTTGCTTTCTCAAAAACCATCAACAAAAAAAGAAACCAACAACAATACTACAATAAGTCGTACTCCCCTTGACTAAGACAACTCTTTACTCTTCATCCTCTTTCTTCATAGACTTATTCTCCTATAACATTAGAAACACCTTCATTCTAGATCACTCTCCTCTACTTCTCAGACAATACTTTTCCAAACTCTCTCCCCCTATGATCTTCAGACCATATTTACTTCTACAACTCTCTCCATTTTCAGATTCTCTCTATGGTTTTTCAACCACTTTAACTATTTCCCCCTTTCACATCAATAGCAAGGGGCCATAAAATCAACCAAATCTCTTGCTCTCCCCATTTTACAATATTCAAAGGGCAACACTTGCATACATCTCTTGCAAAACTAACAAGCAATTGAACTCATTCTTTATTGCACATTTCTGCACTATCTAGTAACCATTACTACCTACTCCCCTTGAGAGGTAGCCTTCAACATCAGTCGAGGACTAAGAATGTATCTTGAAATGCTTCTCAGACAAATGCACAGACCTCTACATCTATTTGAAAGAAGGAGGGTAATAACTACTAACTTCTCCCAAAGATACTCAAAAGTATGTTTTGGAAGATCCTTTGTGAAAATATCAACCTAATCCTTAGTAGGCACATACTCCAACTTCACCTCATTCTCTGCAACTTTCTCTCTCAAGAAGTGATATCGGATTGAAATATGTTTTGTTCTTGAATGCATTACCATATTCTTTGAAATATTGATTGCACTTGTATTTTCACATAAGATAGGAATAGTTTCATCATATGAAACTTTGATATCCTTCAATATTTTCTTCATCCACAGCACCTGTGTACAACATGATGTTGTTGCAATGTATTTTGGTCCTACAATAGATAATGACATTGAATCTCGCTTCTTACTTAATCATGAAACAAACCTGCTTCCAAGAAAGAAAGCACCACCACTTGTGCTTTCTTGTCATCTACACATCCAACCCAATCTACATTTGTATATGAAATCAAAGAGAATTCAGCATCCTTAGGATACCACAAACCATAATCTGAAGTTCCCTTCAAATATTTAAATATCCTCTTCACTTCTGTAACATGAGATTCTTTGGGATCTTCTTGAAATCTACCCACAAGACAAACTATATGCATGATATCTGGTCTAGTAGAAGTAAGGTATAATAGTCCACCAATCATTGATCTATACTTTTTTTCATCTATCTTAGTAGATTAATCATTCTTACTTAGCTGACAACCAGTAACCATATGAGTACATATTGGTTTGGAGTCATCCATTCCAAACTTCTTCAATAATTCCTTAACACACTTAGATTGTGATATGAATATACCTTTCTCTGATTGATTGATCTACAAACCAAGGAATAAATTCATCTCCCCACACATTGACATTTCAAATTCTATCTACATTTCCTCTGCAAACCTTTTTCACATACCTATATTTCCTTCAAAGATTATGTCATCAACATATACTACCACAATTAATATTTTTTCATCTTCAACTTTGAAATATAGATTTCTATTTACAATACCTTTTCTAAATCCTTGTTGCAACAAGTACTTATCTAACCTTGCATACCAAGCTTTGGGAGCTTGCTTCAGTCCATACAATTATTTCTTCAACCTGTAGACCATATTTGCATCTTCTAAAAACTGAAAACCTTTTGGTTGTTCAATGTATACCTCTTCATTCAACTCACCATTCAAGAATGTAGACTTCACATCCATCTGATATACTTTAAAATCTTTATGTGTTGCAAAAGCTAAAAACATCCTAATAGCTTCCAATCTTTCAATCGGAGAAAAACTTTCCTCAAAATATACACCTTCAACCTATGAGTAACCCTTACACACAAGTCTAGCCTTGTTCCTGACAACTTTTACATCTTCATTCAACTTATTCTGGAACACCCACTTAGTACCAATCAAATTCTTGTTTTCTGGGCTAGTGACCAATTCCCAATTCAGATTCTTCTCTATTTGTTCTAATTCTTCCTTCATTTATTTCACCCATTTCTCATTTTTGTGTGCCTCAGTCACTATTTTTGGTTCCACCTCAAAGAGTAAATAGAAATTTACTTGTTTCTCTATCATAGCAACTTTTCTCCTTGTTATCACACCTTTTCTCTTATCTCCAATGATCTAATATTCTGAATGGTTCTTTTGTACATAATTGGGAGTCTTAGGATTCTTTTTCGAAGCTTCTTCCTCTTCAAATGTTAACTCTTTTCCTTTGTCTTCATCCTTTTCTTCTTCACTGCAAGGGGATTTATCAAATTCATATCCTTCCACAAATTCTAAATTTTGATGTGGTTCTTCATCCACTTTGACACTTGCACTCTCAACAATCCTCTTCAATATTTTTTTATAACACCGATAGGCCTTGCTTCTTGTAGAATATCCAAGGAAGATTCATTCAGCAAATCTTGCATCAAACTTTCCCATGTTTTCATCATCTCTTCTAATATAACACTTGTTTTCAAAGACTCTAAAGTATTTCATAGTAGGGGGTTTACCACACCATAACTCATAGGGATTATTTAAACTATTCACTCTTGCTTGACCTCTATTAAGAATTAAGATTGCATTATGAATTGCTTCTCTCTAATAGACATTCAAAAGTATCTTCTTTCATCATTGTCCTAGCTACTTCATCAACAATTTTGTTGTTCTTTCCACAACTCCATTTTATTGAGGAGTTCAAGGGGTTGAAAAATGCCTCTTTGTTCCATGATCTTCATAAAAATTGTTAAACTCATTTGAAGTAAACTCACCACCTCTATTAGATCTCAAACAATTTATTTTAAGATTCATTTCATTCTCAACTATATCCTTAAATTCTTTAAACATATCTATATTTTCTAATTTTTCTTTGAGAAATGTAACCCAAGCCACTCTAGAATAATTATCAATTAATAACATGAAATACCTTTCACCACATGAGATTCTAATTCTAGTAGGTCCACATAGATTTGTATGCACTTCTTCAATATCTGGACCAATTTTCAGATTTACACCCTTTGATTCTTGACTCTTCCCAATGATTATCACTTATTTCCCCAGCAAAATCTATTGGTGTAGACTTCGATGGGGAAAATATATGTTCATAATTTTTTTACCAGAGACTGCTTTAGTTCATCCCCAACAGAGTCACCAATCTGTTGGTTTAGAATCAAATGGGGAAAACAAATGTTCCAATTTTTTTACAAAAGACTTCTTAGTTCGTCCCCAGCAGAGTTGTCAATCTATTGGTTTAGACTCAAATGGGGAAAAAAATGTTCCAATTTTTTTACCAAAGACTCCTTAGTTCATCCCTAGTAGAGTCGCCAATATGTTGGTTCCCAAATTTGTAGATTGCTAAACCCTAAAAGTATGACACACTTTGTGCTCAGGTTCAATAATGATCTAGCCAATGAAGGGAATCAACCAGGATGGTTGGGTTTCCCTTCTCTTCAAGCTTTGCTATTCCTAGGTGGGTGTACCCTTATCACCAATGAATGTAACTTTTTGGTATTAATTGATGATAATAAAGTAGAAAAAACCCCATACAAATTTGGAGGGCTTGTATAATCACAATCTCTTCAATTCATTCGTCCACTCACAATCTATTTCGCACTGGCATGAAGGTTTGAAATAGATAATTCAAAACTAACTTCTACGCCTAGTCCTTCTACTAAAAATTAAAATGTATAAATAAGATTTTTAATAAGAAAATATGTTTGAGGGTGCAGATGATTGGTGCCTTTCTACCACTGGGAAACAAAGTCAAGAATGCAGAATGATATGTTTCCTCCTACCGGCTTTAACTCGAATTGGTTGGCACTATAAGTGTTTATGACTTGCATAAATGTGCAAAAATGTAATTACCAAGCTCTTCTTATCGATCCAAATGATTTTTCCAGATTACTGTGATTTATTTAAAAGAATTTAATTCTTCCTTGAAGAAACCAGTCAAACAAACAACAAATGTGCCTTAACAACAAATGTGCCTTGATAAATTGAATATATACTTGATACATCAATTTAAATAATAAGGAAATATCAAACTAGACACAACAAGATAAAGTCTATCAATTAATTCCACAAACAATTGAAACCATAATTTGAGCACCAAATTATAATTTTCTTTTCATTGCTCTGCTTCAGAAAGATTTTATATTGAGTAGCTCTTCTCCTAAATCCCCCCCCCTTCTAACTGTTGGTCTTGGTTTCCCTTTCATAGACGAATAAGGGAAGCGACAAGCTTCAAACCATTACAACTTTTCAAGGACCTTTTTGGTGCAACTTTTCATTACATTGATTATCTTTTCCAACTAAAATATTTAACTCTAACTTCCTTTGTCTTTGCATCCCCATGAAAATTAATTTTAATGATTATTATTATCCCTCTTTTTCCGATAATTTCACGTTTATATTTACTTGTATACACTTTCAGTGAAAACATTTTACAATTGCACTTTACATTATTAGTGAAAATTGCATTCCATAAAATAATATTACTCATGTTGTGATTATTTTAATAAATTTTCACTTTTTATGCTTCCTCTTGTTGCTCCAACACGATACCACACCCACATTAATTTTTTTTCACTAGCCTTTGTGGGGACACAATGAAGGCTTTAAGTTACCTGCTCCTACAAACTCTTTAAGTTATATTACCACAACACCACACCGGTCTTAGGGTTTATGATTTGGTCTTTGCGATGATGCGGGAAATGACTGGAATGCTTTTGTGTATTGTGGGTATGATAGTATTTCTTCTCATTCAAACAAACCCTCCACCCAATTGTGTCTGCTCTTCTCCATAGCATCATATAAATCGAAGGTGGTGTTATTTATTTCCCCTAACCTCATCGCAACCAATTCTTCGATGTTAATTGAAATGCTAACAATTTCGATCAAGTGCTCGTGTAGAGAATGATGGGAAAGAGGCAAAAATGGTGGTCTTAGTAGTGGATGGGAGGGTCCTCTTCACCTGTATACAGGAAATTCTCAACCTCCTTAGGGATCTCACACTGCCAGTAATATTTTCCTTGTACTTCCTCCTGAATTCTCGATAAAAAAAATTGATCACACCACATTGTGGCACGAACACAGTTAAGTTCTCAAGGGATTATAATAAAATCCTCTTCAATTATCCTTTTTAACTTGGACATTGTGTTGATCTGTGTTAAGCATAATAAGGGAATATGAAAAAAGTAAAAGTTGCATGATCCTTATCTGCAAGAACTTTCGTTGATTGTTCAGAATATCTCTTTGAAAATGCTTCAAGTACCCTTTACGTTTTTTGTGACTCACCTGGAAATGGAAAGTCTCAAGAAATAGCCACAATGTCGTATCTAAATTCATTTCTTGAAAATCAAATTTCTTCGCAAATTCATGAAGCACCTTTACACAAAACTTATCATGGTTACCCAACAAGGTTTTTATCTAGTCCCGCAACATATATGAAAAAATGAGCAACACTTTGAGGATCAAGCTTTTCATGAAGTAAATGAGTTCCTTGCAAGAATTGAAGCCCTTTCTGTGGGTCCCTATTAAAGTGGTTTGCTCCAATCATCAATCTCCTCTTTCTATACTCTATGTCGAACAAACTCCACCCAATGGTCAGGATTTTCAAAAATCTCATAATTTATCTCCCAAAAGGTTAGATACTCTTTTATATCTCCCACAGGTACAGGCTCAAGGAGTGGTGATGCAACAATCACCCTATCTTCCATGTTGTGAATGACAACAATAAGCCCATCAATGTTAGAATGTGCATGGCAGACAAAGGGTAATTTACAAGAAATGCACTCTTTGACAATAGGTTCCCAAGATCCTCAAATATGTTACCACAAGTAATGTCACAATCCAAATTTTCATACATCTCAAACATAAATGTTGGATGTCTACAAAAATCCATCAATGCTTCCATTGCAACTTCTTGATGTTGGTAAGAAGCACCATAATTTCTTTGTGCAAGCCATAGATAGGATCAAAGGGATTGATAACAATCCAAACTACATTAAGTTACAAAAAAGCTCATCTTGAATCAGGGCTAGTAATTTTGGATGTCTCCCTATAAATTCCCATCCTAATTCAATAGTAGATTTTATTAACCCCAAAGCAAAAAGAGGAACATCTTCATCAAAGGCTAAAGGGTTTGACCTAGCACCTATATTCATAGTCTCAGCTATATCCAAAAGGGAGCATAGGAAATAAAAAATTTCCACCATGCAAGGAACCCCATATGGCTTTCTCATAATCTACACATTATTAGTGAGATCTTTACTGCTAACTCTGTTGCTAGTTGTTTCCTCATCTGAAAACTCCATGGAAGAATTGATCATAAAAGGTCTATGTGATACCAATACAACAAATACTAACATATCAATAGAATCATAATCCATAGTTCTATTGTCAAACTACCTATCATCAACTCTGCATTCTTTTCCAAGCTCATCTACATGTCATTTAGGATCGATAGAAGACCTCTCACCTTCATTGGTTTTTTTAGCAGCCTTTGCATGATCAAGCTTTGGTAGATGAGAAAAAATATCCCTCACAATCTCATGCATTGTATTTTGAGCCACATGCTATAGTAATTCACCTTTGCTTCTAGCTTGATGAACCGCTCGAAAGCATGTATTTACTATGGTACAAATATCATGGTTGTTAAGAACAAAAAAATTGCTTTTCATACAAGCTAGAAGAACCTGTAGTATCTGCATCTGTCATAAAATCAACTGAAACTTAACAAATCACCACCTTGAAAAAATACTAGATCTCTTTCCGAGAAGCTACCACTGGGGAAATTAATTCATTTGGACCCAATGAACACATGTGTAGAAGGGATTTTCACCAATCCACTTAATTCACAAAGTATTAAAGGTCAAAGGTGACCTCTTTGAAACCTTCTAGAAATGCAGACATCAAAATTGTGAAAACTCCATTTTTTGACTTTAAAAAATATCAAACAAGATGTTGGGGCCTTGAAACTAAACATGGGAGCATATTAACATGGGTAAAATTGTAAACACTAATTGGTTCATCATGACAATCATCTAAATCATAACTATTGGCCTCCAAAGTTGACCCCTCTAGTAGATTTGATAATGTGCAGACAACAAACCCTTCGAGAAACCTCCAACTTGGTGCTTCAAAACCCTGTCAAATCTGATCATAGGAAGTTGAAATAAAATTTACACACTTACATATGGAAAATGAATGTGGCTACCAAATGATTTGGCATAAAATTAAACAGGCTTTAATTTATGATCCTCCAAAGTAGGCTACTAGGGAAGATCTCACAAGTGTATTTCTGAGTGTTGCAATTAATTTTCTCATCATGGGCACTTCAAATTTTGCCAAAATTTGAGGGTACCAACACATAGTATGACCTCTTTCAATAGACTACTAGACACCAAATCCAAGGGAGACTAAGAAGGACTCTATTCTAGTTTTCTAGAAGGTAAAATTTGTTCCATCAAACAAAGGAACTTTGATACCTTTCCTATGCACCATTTGGATCTACCTCAACTGGTTAAGCTTCTTCTTAGGAACCATAAATATGATACCAATTTTTAGATGCACAAGACAACTAAGGGGGGGTGAATTTTTGTATACTTTTAAACATCACAAACCTTAATTAACATTCAAATTTGAATTATCTCTTAAACCCTTATCCACCATTAAAACCTTAACATGTATAAATAGAAAGCAAACATGTAAAGCAATAATGCAAACACATCAAACACATAAGAACACCAAATTTATATGGAAAAAAAAATAAGGGAAAAACCATGGCGAGGATTAGCTCACTAATATATGAATTGCAACACCAAATACAATAAGGCTTACTGCCCAGAAAGATAAAGAAAGGCTCACTACTGGTGGCAATTGTGGGTACCAAGGCTCAGTGCATTAGCTAGCATGATAAAGGGATCAACTCATGATCCAAATAAGCTAGAGAAAATAATTCAAACATACAAAATGGTAAAATTAATTACAGATTTCCAAGGCATGGTAGATCCAATGGAGTGGAGAATAAGGGAACTACTCTAGGAATTTGATGATAGTGATCTTGGCCTTCTGCCATACATCTTGGATAGTAATACAGTAGTAAGGCCATATGAGCAATGGAGATCCCAAATGGAGAATGTTGTTTCCAATTGGGCTCTACTCATTTGTGAGGATAATTTAGTTGATATTGATTTATTGAAGAGTAGCATAGACAAGTTGTGTTTCATTAGCAAATTTCTAGAAGATTTTAACGAGGCAAACTAGGTAGATAAAAGGTATGACACATACAGGAAATAGAAAAATAAATAATAACTGTTGTAAAAGTATGCCTCAATCATCACAGGCTGAAACCTCCATTGGAGCCAAGTCGGTTTGACAATTCTTATGTCTGGCCGACTAGCAGTTTGAAACATCATGTTTTGTACAGGTTGCTATGACCTAGTTTTTGTCTCACCGAAGGATCATATCACTATGACAAGTTGCTTTTGGTGTGACCTCTTAGCACCTATGAAGATCTCTGGCTGATAGGCCATTCAATCGTATATTGGGGAGACCTTTGGTCGAAAGGCTTTGTTCGGTGTGAAGCCCCAGTGAAAGCTAATGTCTTGCCGACAACATGTTTTGTATTGAAGTTTTTGAGATAACTAAAGGGTTCTCGCTATGAAGTCCCAGCGAAATTGGTGAGTCTCGCCAATGATGAGAGGTCTTCGATGTAACATATATGTGTTCAATTAGAAGTCTCAGCAATAAACATTTGTCTTGCTGACTGTTGCTTGTTGCTTGATATGACTTAAAGTTTTCAGAGTAACATTCAGTGATAGCGGTAGAGTCCTGTCGACTACTGATTACTTCAGAGTAACTTTGAACCCTCGGTACGATGTCTCGGTGAAAGCCAATTGTTTGGCCGATGGGAAACTTAAGTCTATGTGACATATGAAGCTTCAGTATGATGTCTCACCGAAAGCGTTGTGTCTGGGCGATAGCGATACATGTGGAGAACGTCGGTGTGAGGTCCTGGCGACATAAGGAAGTCTTAGCGATAGTCTCCTGAACTCGGTGTAACAAAAGAAGGCTCGTTGGGATGTCTTGGCGAGAGAGATAGTCTTGCCAAAAGGAAAACTGAAGCCGATACAAGTTGTAAGCTCGGTGAAACCTCTCGCCAATGGAACGATTCTTGGCGACATCGATTTGAAGATTTTGGGCATCGGGGAGACACTGTTAGTGTCTCACCGAGATTCCAACAAAGCTTGAATCTCTTTTGACCGTTTGATCGTCCTATGTGGAGTCTCGTGGACCAATAGGAGAAGTTGAATCTAAACAGTTGGAAGATTGTTCATTGTGACGGTTCTGAGAGGAAGCTCGACAAACATGGAACAACATGGTTATACTCTGTGATTGCAGATTGTGATTGGTTGGTTGCATCAACGGATTGCTCGGTGGTTGTATGATCAGTAAATGTAATCTAATCTGTAAAGACTGTAACTTGAAGGTTCCTGTACAAGATTGTTCATGGTGAATGCTGTTGTAAACAGACACCAGAAAGATAAGTCTGAAATTTGTATGTAATCTCCATTACTGTAATACAAATTTATTTCTCTTGGTGTGGTGGGTTTTTTCTCCCATAAGGGTTTTCCCACGTATATTTGGTGTTCATGTGTGATTGTCAAATACTCTATTTCTATTATATTACTTCATAGTGCATCTTAGTTGAACTGTAATTGAAAAATTAAAAGTATATCTACATTCTTCTCTGAAGTTTTGACATTAGGAGAGTTGTTTCCACATCTAGCTTTCCTTACAAGTGGTATGAGCCTGGCCGTTGTCTTATCCTTGTGGGTACGTTAGGTTTTTGAGTCAATTTTGTTCGGGGAGTCTTGTAGAGTTTGTTATTTCTGATTACAGGCTGAGATGGCTAGCACATCTAGAAAGTTTGAAATAGAGAAGTTCAACAGCAACTTTGAGTTGTGGAAACTCAAGATGGAGGATCTTCTAGTTGATCGTGATATGTGGCTTGTAGTGTCTGGAACTAAACATACAGGCATGAAGCAAGAAGATTGGGACCTTGCAGATAGAAAGTCTTAGGGGCTGATAAGGCTTTATTTGGAAAACTCAGTTCTTCTGAATGTGCATGAGGAGAAGACTACCTCTTCTTTGTGGAAGAGACTGGCATCTATTTATCAGGGAAGTCCTTGGTGAATAAACTGTTCTTGAGGAAGAAGTTGTATTCTTTGGAATGTAGGAAGGAGGTTCTGTGGTTAATCATTTGAACACATTTAATATGTTGATTGCTCAATTGACATCTATTGGTGGTAAAAATTGATGAAGAGGATCATTGTATGCTATTATTGTGTTCTTTGCCGACTCTTGGGATCATCTGGTGATGGCTATTGGGAGACAACATCCAGTTTCAAGATGGAAGATGTTGTTGGTTCTTTGCTGTCAGAAGAGATGAGAAGGAAATCTTTGAGATGGCGAAGGAAGCTCTTGTTGTTAGAGGAAGGTCAAAAGAGAAAGGAAAGAAGGACAAGAAGTCCAAATCAAAATCAGAGGGGAGATCAAAGTCTCCGGCAAGAAGTCCAAGGTGAAGTGCTGGAACTGTGGGCAACCTGGTCATGTCCAAAAGGATTGTAAAGAGGAGAAAAATAAGAAGAAGGGCTCTTCTGGATAATGGTTCTTCTCATAGTGATGGTGACACCTTCATTGCAGCCTTAGCTACTCAGGCATCAGATGATGTCCGCTGATTGATTCTGGTGCATCTTTCCACATGACATCTCATAGAGAGTGGTTTACAAAGTATGAAGAATACGATGGTGGAAAGGTGTACTTAAGTGATTCAACTTTGGAGATAGTTGGTCATGGAAGAGTTAGAATACAATTTCCTAATGGCAGAGTAAAGGGAATTAATGATGTTATCCACATACCAGGTCTGGCTCAAAATTTATTGTCTGTCAGTAAGCTAAATGATATTAGAGTACAAGTCACGTTCTCTGGAAATGGCTACAAGTTGACTAGAGGTTCAATGGTGCTGGCTAGAGGTGCTCAAATTGGTACCCTGTACAAGTTGGATGCACAGGTTGTTCAATGTATTAGTGTCTCTGGAAAGTCACTGAAAGATACTCGTGGAGGTAAAGAGGAAAATATCCCTAATTATGTAAACTCTATGGAAGTAAAAACTCACAGAGAAGACTATGCTTTGGCATCATAGGTTAGGCCACATAGGAGAAAAAGGTTTAAAAACCTTGGAAGAACAAAACCGGGTTGAGGGGCTTCTTTTGAAGATTGTAATCTTGAATTTGAATTTCGTGAGCATTGTATATATGCTGGAAAGCAAAGACTATTGCTTTTATTCCAGCCCTCATAAATCTTCTCCGTTTGTTAGATTATATTTCATCTGGATGTATTTGGTCCGTTGGATGTTCTTCTTGTCTAAGTCAAGATACTATGTTGCTTATTAATGATTATTTCAAGAAGAGCATTGTATATTTTCTAAAAATTAAATCGAAGTATCTCAAATGGGTTTAAGAATTTAAAAACCTTGTTGAAAAATCGAATCGTAGAAAAATAAAAATGCTTAAGGACCTATAATATGTGAATTTTGTTCCGATGAATTTGAAAGATACTGTAAAGACCATGGAATTAAAAGACACAAGACTACACCTTATACTCCATAGTAGAATGGAGTTGCAGAAAGATTCAATAGGACAGTAATGGAGAGAGCACGAAGTATGCTCAATAGTGCTGGCTTGGAGGAGAAATTCTGGGCTGAAGCTGTATCTACTGCATGTTACCTAATAAATTGTTCTCCAAATTTTACTCTTGTTGAGAAAACAACTTTGGAAGTGTGGTCTGGTAAGAAGCCCTCTTTAAGACATATTCATGTTTTTGGTTGTGAGGCATATGCTCATGTGTCGGATGTGAAAAGATCTAAACTGGAGAACAAGTACTGTCAAATGTGGCTTTTATTGGCTATAGTGTTACCATAAAAGGATACAAGCTTTGAACTCGGACACGTAGAAGCGTTAGAGTACAGCAGAAGTGTAATCTTCATGAGTCAAACCTTCCACTCTTGGATCTACAATGAGACAAAGTCAAAACACAAGGGATGTAGCATTAATTCCTCCTACACTGCAGGTGAGGAATCTCAAAATGTACCTAAAATTGAGGAGAGCTCAAGCAGTTCTGAAAGTTCTGAAGAAGAAGATCAACCTTAGCCTGTGAGGAGGTCAACCCATGAAAGAAAACAACTAGATAGGTATGGGTTCTCTTTGATTGATTCTACTTGTGCCTATGCTTTAATTTCTAGCACTGATGAGCCTAGGACTGTGAAAGAGGCATTTAGAATGTCTAATTCAGACTCTTGGTTGGAAGCCATGAATGAAGAAATGGCATCATTAGAGAAAAATGAAACTTGGAGTTTGGTGCCCTTGCCTAAAGGCAGAAAAGTTGTTGGTTGCAAATGGGTATTTAAGAAGAAGATTGGTCTGGATGGCAATGTGGAAAAGTACAAGGCTAGACTGGTTGCAAAGAGTTATTCCCAGGTAGAGGGAATTGATTATGGGGAGATTTTTTCTCCTGTAGCTAAGCTGACATCTATCAGATTTCTTTTGTCACTTACAGTAGCGTATGACTTAGAGGTCGAATAGATGGATGTGAAGACAACAATTCTTCATGGTGATCTTGAAGAAGAGATTTAAATGTCCCAGCCTGAGCACTTTGTTGAGAAAGGTAAAGAGAAACTGGTTTGCAAATTAAAGAAGTCTCTGTATGGGTTAAAGCAGTCACCTAGAATGTGGTACCAGAAATTTGATACTTTTGTATTGTCTTTGGGATTTGTGAGATCAAAATTTGATCATTGTGTCTATTATAAAGCTGAAGGTGATCAAGTTCTTGTTATTGCTCTTTATGTTGATGATATGTTGTTCATAGTCAATAGTAAGCTAATGATTTCTAATCTTAAGTCTTAGTTGTCTGCTAAGTTTGAAATGAAAGATCTTGGTGCAACAAGGTATATTCTAGGGATGGAGATAACTAGGGACAAGAATAGTAGAAAACTTTGGCTCAGTCGAGAGTAAGTATATCAAGACTGTTCTAGAGATATTTTGCATGAATGATTGCAAGCGTTAGTTGTTCCAGTCTTCCAAGGAACAAAGCTATCGTTGAGGATTGTCCAAAATATCCATCGAGATGGAGGACATGACTAGTGTACCCTATGCTAGTGCGGTTGGCACCATGTATGCAATGGCCCTGTACAAGGCCGACATTTCCGCAGGGGAGTTCTTAGTCGATTTATGGCAAATCCCGAACAATACATTGGGATGTTGTGAAAAGAGTGTTTAGATATTTGAAGGAACTTCAGATTTTCTTTGTGTTACCATGGGAACTTGGTTGAATCATAGAGGAATCTCAAAGATTCGCGGATATGTAGATTCCAATTGGGCGGGGACATTGATACAGGAGGTCCACCAGTGGATACATTTTCATGTTGAATGGTGGTGTAGTGAGTTGGATGAGTAAGCGGCAGTTGTACTCGCTTTGTCCACTACGGAGGCTGAATACATGGCAGCTACTCATGCTTGTAAAGAAGCAGTTTGGTTGAAACGTTTGTGTTCTAACATTGGTTTTGATGCAGGGGAAATAACTATTTTCTGTGACAGTCAGAGTTTAATTTGTCTAGCAAAGAATCCAACTTTCCATGCCAGGATGAAACATATTGATGTACAATACCACTTTGTATGAGATATGGTGGAGGATGGAAAGGTCAGTTTGGAAAAGGTTGATACTTTGGAGAATGTTGCAGATTCATTGACGAAGCCAATGAGCACAGACAAGTTCAGGTGGTGTGCCAGTTTGATGGGCCTTAGTGCCCATGATTTTCATTAATTTTTATTGTGCTCTGGAGGTGCCTGTGTGATCTTCGTCAAGTGGGAGATTGTTGGAAAAGTATGCCTCAATCATCACAGGCTGAAACCTCCATTGGAGCCAAGTCGGTGTGACAGTTCTTATGTCTGGCCGACTAGCAGTTTGAAACATCATGTTTTATACAGGTCATTGTGACCTAGTTTTTGTCTCACTCAAGGATCATATCGTTGTGACAGGTTGCTTTCGGTGTGACCTCTTAGCGCCTATGAAGATCTCTGGCCGATAGGCCATTCAATCGTATATTGGGAAGACCTTTGGCCGAAAGGCTTTTTTCGGTGTGAAGTCCCAGCAAAAGCTAATGTCTTGCCGACATGTTTTGTATTGAAGTCTTTGGGATAACTAAAGGGTTATCGCTATGAAGTCCCAGTGACATTGGTGAGTCTCACCGATGATGAGAGGTCTTCGATGTAACATATATGTGTTTGATTAGAAGTCTCAGCGATAAACATTTGTCTTGCCGACTGTTGCTTGTTGCTTGATATGACTTAAAGTTTTCGGAGTAACGTCTTAGCGATAGCGGTAGAGTCCTGCCGACTATTGATTACTTCAAAGTAACTTTGAACCCTCGGTATGATGTCTCGGCGAAAGCCAATTGTCTGGCCAATGGGAAACTTAAGTCTATGTGACATATGAAGCTTCGGTATGACGTCTCACCGAAAGCGATGTGTCTGGGCGATAGCGATACATGTGGAGAACGTCAGTGTGAGGTCCTAGCGACATAAGGAAGTCTTAGCGATAGTCTCTTGAACTCGGTGTAACAAAAGAAGGCTCATTGGGTTTTCTTGGCGAGAGCGATAGTCTTGCTAAAAGGAAAACTGAAGCCAATACAAGTTGTAAGCTCGGTGAAACCTCTTACCGATGGAAACGATTCTTGGCGACATCGATATGAAGCTTTTGGGCATCGGGGAGACACTGTTAGTGTCTCACCAAGATGCCAACAAAGCTTGAATCTCTTTTGACCGTTTGACCATCCTATGTGGAGTCTCGTGGACCAATAGGAGAAGCTGAATCTGAACATTTGGAAGATTGTTCATTGTGACGGTTCTGTGAGGAAGCTCGACGGACATGGAACAACATGGTTATACTCTATGATTGCAGATTGTGATCGGTTGGTTGCATCAACGGATTGTTGGGTGGTTGTATGATCAGTAAATGTAATCTAATCTGTAAAGACTGTAACTTGAAGGTTCATGTACAAGATTTTTCATGGTGAATGTTGTTGTAAATAAACACCAAAAAGATAAGTCTGACATTTGTATGTAATCTCCATTACTGTAATACAAAGTGATTTCTCTTGGTGTGGTGGGTTTTTTCTCCGTAAGGGTTTTCCCACGTATATCTGGTGTTCATGTGTGATTGTCAAATACTCTATTTTTGTTATATTACTTCATAGTGCATTTGAGTTGAACTGTAATTGAAAAATTAAAAGTATATCTACATTCTTCTCTGAAGTTTTGACGTTAGGAGAGTTGTTTCCGCATCTAGCTTTCCTTACAATAACTAGACTTGTCACTTGGCATATTCATCCCCTAAGATGTTAAATCTTTTTATTTCATAGAACCTAGCATAATACAACTTGCTAGCCATGTGCAAACCCTTTTTATTTCATGGAACCTGGCATAATACAACTTGCTAGCCATGTGTAGCTTGTTTTGCTTCACTTTTTTAATAAGGGTTGAACTTAGTGTAGCATTGACATAGCATCTTGTGGCACCTTATTAAGGTTATTAGGTATTATGACTCTTGGTATGGTTATTATGGGCACACCTTGTAGACCTAGAGTGTGTCTCTCATTTTACTTTGCTTTGGGGGCTCACCTAGTGAAAAGTCGTCCTCACCAGCCCATGTGCCTTCCAGATTGTGATTTACCAAGCTTTACTATAGTGTGAGTCATGAACACCTTTTAACATGGCCACCTAGCATAATACACTTTGATTTCCAATGGATCCATGTGTTCCATGAGTGATGTGTATGACTCCACTCCTCATGGAGGATTATCTTTATTCAATGGATGACAAATTTTGTATTTGAGACAATTTAAGACTAAGGTATATTTTCCTTGTGTCTTCATGTGTCTTCTTCGTGTTTGCATTGTGCTTATTTTCATTTCATCATCATATATATGATCCATCATGTCACATGTTTTTTCATTGTACATGCTTCATGTTTTCTGACATGTATGTTTGTGTATGTTGTCGTGTTGCATATCATACATGCATGTGTGTTCCTTTTTACTTATCTTGGTTTTTCATGAGATATTGGATCCTAGGGGCTTGAGATCTCCCCTAGATTGTTAGTTGTCTTATCTCTTCAACATTTGAACAATCAGACCCCTCTTGACATATATTTCTACTTTAGTGTGAGTCTAAGCGTAAGTTCATACTCTCACCAATGTGGGGGCTAAATCTAGTGTAGAAAATTGTCACCCTTAACAAGTTGATCCTAATTGATTAAATTTAGAATTCGGATTTCAAGTGTCGGCTTTCGGGATCTATTTTTTGGGAAATTGGATAAATTCCTATAAATACCTAGTCTTTTCATCATTTGAAAATAGAACACAATTAGAAGGAGATTTCATGAGCAAGAATTATTGTCAAAAGCAATTCAAGAGCAACATTTTAGAGTATTATGGCAGCAACTCAAGATCAAAGCATTGTGTCAAAGTTCATGTATTCTCATGTTGTCATTATTTTGTGAAGGCTAACATCTTTTTGTAGATCTTCAAAGTAGTCAAGCATTGAAGCAAGAAAGATCCAAGACCTTGAGGTGATGTGCACGAATTCAACACTTCAAGGAAGCCATTGAAAGGTGGTGAGTTGTAGCACTTTTTGATTTCATCATTCCTTCCTTTCCATTATCATTTATCCATTGACATTTTTCATTATGGAAGTGGAAACACTTACATAGGGTTTGACTGAGGTAAGCTCCTAAAATGGCCCAATATTTCCTCTCTTTTTGAATGTGTAGATCTTAGGTTGAAGAAGATTGAAGGATAAAAAAAAAAAAAAAACATTGTTGCATTCAAAGTAACTAGGGGTTGAGGGACAGAGGTCCATCTACTGGAAAATTACAAGTTTCTAGATGTCGTCCCTATTCCGGATGAAGGACCTACGTTGAAGAGTTGTGATTTTCCATGGATGTTGACCATAATATACTCCCCCTCACATGAGAGCGACACTTGTTGGTTCATAGTGCAAGCCTAACCTTGAGATTTGGTACCCTATTGAGTTGATGATGATCTAGGTTGTGCCTTGGTTTGGACATACTTCTACTCTCAACTTGGTTAGCATTTGGTACTTGAGGATATGAGTACTAAGTTTATTTTCAAATTTTTGGAATATTTGATAACATCACGAGCTAATCAGTAAATATATGGGTAAACTTGTATCAGCTACAGATCATTAGAAAACGTTTGGAAATAAATTTCATCAAGTTAAACCTTGGGATAAAGAGCTCAAATTATAGGGACATGCTTGGAAAAAATAATTAGTTGCACAAGAAACTTATATTAAGAGGAACATGAAAGTGATATTATGGACAAGGATAATGGAACACGGAAATGACAGTGACAGTGTGACATCAAGTAGTAGTGCATAGTATGCTATACAAGGCTAAAAAAAATTGGGCAATAAGACAATTATAGGTAACTTGCATATGTGATATTTCATGGAAAAATATTTATGGATTGGTTATTTAGCAAGTCCTAGGTTGTGTGGGACTATGCTTGTTATTCAATGTATGGTTACTATGTTGTTATTATGTGGTTTGATACCACCATGATTATGCATGCTACTATATATATTACGTGGTTTGAGACCACTATTCCCCTCCTCCCCTTGGGTGGTTTTAGAAAAACCACATAGTACATGTGATGTGCAAATTCATGGAAATGTGATTTATGGTTATTTTTTAAAATGTATTATAATTGTTTAAGCCAATAGTATTGAATTTTAATGTTATGCTACTTAGCCATTTGAGTTTCACTTGGTCCTCTTTGCCTCAAGGACTTACGCAATTATTTCTTCTTAATTAAATGTTGCATCATTACTCATTTTTATTGTTGGATTTTACATTTTCTTGCATGAGATTTATCACATGATTTTGTTTTATGATTTATATTATTGGTTTGGCATTGTTTGTTTTGAGGATCTCTTATGATTGCAACAGTTGGCTTGTGTATTGTAATGTGATCTATGTAAACTACCATATCCAGGAGAGATCCCTGGTAGGTTGTATAGGGGAGTAGATGGCCTAGGGAATCTTATCATGAGGATGGGAGTTATAAATGGGGCCGGTATGGGACAGTCATAATCCATTTCTCCCTATTTTTCTATGTGAGTGATTACTTGTGTACCTTCCTTTTGGAGGCTAAACCCCTTAGAAAAACAAAGGGAAGGTACTAGGAAATGTAAGGAGGGGTCCTTAGAGAAGGGCCTCGAGACCATCTTTCCTATTATGACTAATATTTATGGTATGTGGTTGCATGGATACATGGTTATATAATGATATGGTAAACAGTGATGGCAGAACAACTCTCCAATTACTCAGTATTTTAAGTTACGGAATCTACAGTAAAATGGTAATGTGGACTATTTATGGGCACTCGATACAGTTCATCCAAGCATAAAACCCGTTGTGTGAGCCTTGAGATGTGACTCCTGTGTGGTTGGTTGTGATGTATATGTTCATAAAAAGTGTATGTGATGTTGGTCAATCATGTACTAAGTGATAGAGATATGTGTAATGAGATGATGTTAATTGCCCCTTGCGAAATGATTGAAAAGTGCAATACAAAATTCAATGATAGTTTAGTTGGAATTAATACTATATGTTAACTATTGATTTATATGATATTGATGCAAACCTGGCATATAGGTGTATGACCTTACTTAAAATGATCATGGAATTAATTTAGAGACTGTGTAAAAGGTGAAAGCATCTTGTATTGTGATTGGAATGGGTAATATAGTCTATGGTATGGTGTTTCATTCCAGTACATCCATGTTAACAACATGGGAGAAAATATTTAAAATTTTACTTCAATCTTATACTTGGATTATGTTCAGAGTTATAACAAACAAGACTCAACATTTTCAACAACATATGTGTGTGATCATATTAGAAATTATATTTCTCAAACCTTAGAGACTTCTAGGAGGAAGTCTACTCTAAGGGGAGGGGAACGTAAGGCCAAATTTTATGTGACTATTAATATTATGGTATTCCTTCGCATATGCTTTATTATAGGCTAAATAAAATATATACATGGTGAAAACTTGTGGATGTGTTGGTGTTACCAACCATATTGGTGAATTATATGGGTTAATTCTTTCTTGAACTTGTGTAGCAACTTAGTTGTTTTGAAAAGAGAATTGTACAAGAATCCTTTTATGAATTGACTATCTAGGAGACTAATAGCTCTTGCATTTTATTACATGTTTTGAATCATCATGATGCTAATGAATGCTATGAGTAATACTAGGGAATATGGATTATTTAAACTTGAAATGAATGATTGATGTAAGCTATTTAATTACTAATATGGAAGTATGAAATTGTTATTGTTGACCTAGTTTGGGATTGTGGGTGAGTTCTTGTGAATAGACTACTTTCAAGAGATAAGATAAAATGAATTTAGTTGAGTAAAGGATGAAGACTAACGTGCATTAAATCTTAGTTCAACAAACATACTAATGAGTTGAATTTCCTTGATGAAGATGTTATAGATGTTAGGTGTTGGAGATTTAAAAGTTTTTTAAAAACAATTGAAGAAAGTTGTCACCAAGAACATGCAAATGCAAGTCAAGGTAACACCAATTAAACACAGGACCAACTTCAAGTATAAATGGTAAGGGTATGCATAATATATTTTATTTTTTGATAATGAGATAATTGTTGAAGACTAAATTGGGGAAGGATAAACAAACGATTATGATTTCGTTATAAAGAGGATGAGTTTGAATTAATTATATGAAATTATTTTTCATCAATTAAGTTAAGAACTTAATCTTAAGGAGACCAGTGAAATTAAATGTATATTTGATATATATCTACTAATGGTAAGGTTATTGTATAGGAAAAGTTTCAATGGGAGGAGAAGGGAGAGACATCAAAACCCTATGGAAACACTTCATTTATTGAAGTTGTTTGTTCTGCTTGATGTTAATGTGATAATGTTATATTTTTGAGTTATCTTTAATATTTGGGGGTATTGTTACTTCTTTTTAATTTGTTTTTTTCTTGGGAAACCATGTGTTAAAGATAAGAGTTCATTTGATCATTTGTTAAATAGGAGGGTATATTTTCAAGTGAGTCAAAAAAGTGTGTTTAAATGTTAAATTTTGTTTATATTTATGTTCTTTGAAGCCTTAAGGATATGCCTAAGGGTTGGACACCTTTTAAAGCCAATAAATTGGGTGAAACATGAGTTTTGGACCATTTGTATTTCCCATTTTTTAAAATGACGAGATTTAAGTTTAGGGTTTGGTTTTATTTTATTTTATTCATCATTGGAGGGATAAGAAAAGGAAGGGAGAAAATCAAGTCATTCTTTTGGGGGGATGAAAGTAGAAGAGTTTGGAAGAAGGTTTGAGAGGAAGGAAGAGGTGGAGAAATTAGCATATGGAACAAGCAATGAAATAGCTAAGTCCTTGAACCCTCCTGTGCCATGGAAGGATTATTGTGTCTTCTTATGTTGTTAAAATTTTGAGTGTGATCTTTTGTCTATTTGTTCGAAGTTCTTGTTGTAAATGACTGTAAATTTTGTGGATTTTGTGAAATGGGTAGTTCAATCCTTGGAAAGTGGTGGGTAAACTATTGTTGAGTGAGTGTTTGCAAAATATTTGTATGGGGGTTGTAAGAAAAGCTTCTTGTTGATTTTTTCTTGCTATGGGAAATTGGGTTGTCATATTTATTATTGTTTTGTGGGTTTTGATGATCCCTCCCTGCTCGGGGGTTGGCTAGAGCCTTGAGAGGCCTGATGATGCCAAGATGGATGGGTGGAGAGATTTCTCTCCTCCATTGGCATGATGTCCAAGAACTCCTTAACCCTATTATTGAAGATGGTAAATAAAGTTGTCTCATGGAAATGATAATGTTGTTTATTCTTATGATGGAGCCAAAAACATAACATTGTAAAACCTCTTTGTTGTTAAAAAATGAAAGAATGTCATGAGTTATGTTAGAAGAGGTTGTATTAAGCTTCAAATCTTATCCCTTGTCATTTTGTGGTGTGAAGAAATAGTTATGAGGAATGATACAAGATAGGGACTATAAGCTTACAAATGCAAGTAGGGAATTGTTGCTCACTCTTAAAGAACAAATCTGAACTTCTTCATATGCTTATAAATTAGTTTGATGCATGTACCCACATACCATATTTATATTTTTGTACACATGTTGAGTTCTCTCTCCTCATTAAACAAATATATATTTTCATATTATGTATTTTATGCATGTAAACCAAACATATACCTACATAATATATACAACATAAATTATATATTGTTATAAATAAAACATACCCAATCTATATTTAATGTTGCAAACATAAAACCATGAAGGATATAAAGTCATAATAAATTAACAAAAGCTAAACTGATTTTTCCATAAAATAGTACCCTCAAACATATACAAAATTTTAAAATGAAATATATTATTTTATACATATAAGCAAGGTATATATGCATATTATATAAAAAAAAGTTAACATTATATATTCTTTGAACTACTAGAAAAAAAAATAAAGCAACATACATCATGTAATAGAAAAGAAATATACAAGCATCTATATGGTATATCTTAAAAAGATAATAATATATATAAGGAGGTCATGTATAAATTTTACTACATTTTTTTATATTGTATATAAATATATCTATGAAATTTTTAATATATATATAAATATTTAATTTGTGATATATTTAAATTATTTCTAAAAAAATTAAAAAATCATAAATAAATATCAAAAAAAGGGGAGGTCGAATTTCCCCACATGGGACACAGCCCCCTTATGGGAGGTCGCAGCCCCATAGGGATGCCGTGCACTCCCTTATGGGAGGCACAACCCCCATATGGGTGGCCAACGCCCCATATGGGAGGCACCGCCTTTCCCCCATATTCCATTTAATAATTTCGTAAAATATATATATATATATATGCAAATAAAATTAAAAAATAGAGGTTTTTTACTATCGAACACAATAATAGCTGAAAAGGGATACGAGGCCTTTGTTGTGTATACAACAACAAGAACTTCAATAAAATAAAAATAATGCAAATAAACAAATAAGAGGTATGAAAAATTTATAAGACAATGCATATCCACTACTACAGTAAGAACAGAGTAAATCCACGAAATACACATGTTGCTCTGCAAAAAAGAGAGATTGAAAGTTTGAATACCTGCAATACAACAAACATAATTAAAACAGGGAAGAAATTAGAAAACAAACTCAAAAGGAGGGATCTATGCCAAGAATGAAAGGAGACTATTGTAAATGAAATCATAGTGAAGTTAATAAGACTACACATTCAAAGGAGAATCAAGTGATTCAAACTTCAACATAGTCTCCTTCGAAAACCTGCAAAAAGAAAAATCAAATGAATGAAAATGAGAAGAAATTATGTTTTAGAATATCTTTATGAGTTAGGGCTTCTTAGTTTCCCTAAGATCTAAGGGACAAAAATAACTTAATCCAATGGCTCAAAATAGTGGCACATTCTCACTTACAAAATTTTATTGACAATATTTTGACAACTCTACAAGTGGAAATAGAAGTTTCGGATCTTCTATCAGAGGACCCCAAAAGTTGATCAGGACTTGCTATTAGGGACCCATATGCCCTTGGGCAACAATATCCTTCTATAGTGGCTAAAAAAAACTTTTTTGGGTTAGTACATATCACTCTACGCTTTTTGGATCCACCTGCAAACTGCTTTTTTAGTCTATCAGTTGTCAATATCTCGCAATTCACATATTACCTCGCACATAGTCTAATTAGGTTAATCATTCCAAATCATTTCCAATCCATTCCCATCCTCAATCAAATGTAGATCCATTTTTAATTGACTCACCTCCATGGTTTATAGTCGATTTATTCACCTTGTTGGTCTACATATTAATGTATTATGGAAAAAGGCCACCTTGCATCCTAGGTTCTTTTCATTTAGGACATATGATCCCTTTTTCTACATTACATTATCGTGTTTGCACTTCCATTAGGTAGGTGTGATATAGTTTTAGTTTCTTAGTGGCTTCAAGCATTGGGGTCCATCTTGAAGAATTTATCAAACTATTGATGTAATTCTCTCATAATGGAAAAAATGTACCCTAGATAGTGTGATTGTAGGACCCACTTAAATTTTTAACTCATATTGTATAGAGAAATTTCTAGAAAAAGGGGTTTCAAGGAGTTGTGGTATGTCTTTGTGATCTGGAAATGACAACATGGTTAAGTTAATTATATGTTTGAAATTGTAGTTAATTATTCAAAAGAGTTCATAAGCATTTACAATAACTAAAGGATTACTGCCTCAAATATACTTACAAGATCTATACCATGCAACTAATTACAAGAAGTTGGCCACCTAACCTTTTCCTATATCACTAACCTTATGTGTGGAAAATATAAATTGAGAAGATGGTCCAAGGAATAATCAATGTTACATCATTAGGCCAAGTTTCATACCTTATTCCTCCTCATACTACTATTTCACAAAAGATATGGTTTGTGGCCATTGTATGTGGACTTTCATAATCTTGATACAATTACTGTCAAGGACAAGTTCCCTATCTCTATCATTGGTTAATTGTTAGATGAGTTGCATGGGGCCCATTTCCTCTCCAAGATTGATTTATAATGTGGCCACCATTAGATTTATTTAGGGAATGAAGATATCCCCAAGACAATTTACTAAACTCATGAGGACTACTATGAGTATTTGGTGATGTCATATGGTCTCACAAATGCACCATCCACATTCTAGAGTATAACAAATCAAATTTAATGTCCATTCCTTTAGAAATACATATTGATCTTCATTAATAACATTTTCATGTACCCTAAGACACAAGGAGAACATCTCAAATGATTGGACCAAAACCTACAACTTCTGTCAACAAACACTTAAAATTTGGAACATTAAACACATTTTTTGAGAAGTGGAGAGGACTTCATAATGATAGTAAATATGTGCTTCATAGTGAACCATGGATTGCATGATTATGTGATATTAGTGTAGTTGACATAATATTGAACACTTGTCATTTGTTTGACATAACACCTAAATGTTGAACACTTGCCATTTGTTTGACATAACACTTGTATGTTAATACTTGTAGATATCTTAATTTAGAGTTAATTTATTTTAAAATGATATTATTTTATTATTTATTTTAGAAATATTTTGTTTATTATTAAATATTAATATTTTGACATGTAAATATTGTTAAATTTTAAATTAAAAATATTTTTTTATTAACATATTTATATTATCTTTACTGTCATTATAAAATATCTTTCACATTAATTATTGTACTTAATGTTATGTTGAAAACAGGGTTGGTGGATCATAATTGAGGCATTTTCGGTCATTACCAATTTAGTAAGCATCCCCCTGTGTAGACAGAAAGCTCCCATTGAAGCATTTAACCTGACGCCTATGGTACATACAATCCCTATTACATATTGCATAGTATCATAAATAGCGACTCCTTGTACCATTCCTCCACTTCGATAGTGAAGAAAGAACATAAAATCCTTTGTTTGATCTGCTTGATTTAAATAAATCATACTTTTCATGATTTGACCTGTAGGTTGTTTTAATCATACTTTTCTAGCTGTCTCGCTAAAAGAAATATCTCTTGAAAAATAGCCTATGATATATCTCGACCCATTTTGCTTCCTCTTCTTTCGGCCCCTGATAGGGCACTTTCCACACGTTAGCTATGTCCATTTTTTCAGGTTCTTTCTCTTTCGGCATCACCATTTTAATGGATAAACATATATATATTTCAATTTCAATTTCATATTTCATATTTTAAAACATTTTTTTTCATCCTTTGTCATTTTTTTCTTCATTTTTTTTCTTTTCATTTGTATTGTATTATACAATTATATAAACTTTATTAGTAAGAAAAAATATTTTTTTTAATCTTTGAGCTAAACAAAAAACAAATAAACTTTATTAAGAAAAAAAATGCATAAAAGAGACTCTTTGTTTTTTCTTTGTTATGTTTGAGGTAAATGACAACTTTTTCTACAAAAAAACCGCATTAAAGAGGTTTTTTGATACGCTATTCAAAAGCATATAGATCTACATAAAAACAAAAAAAAAAAAACATAAAAATGGATTTTTTTGCATGACTATTGCTAGTATTTTTTTGCTATAATGACTACTGCTAGTATTTTTTTTGTTAGAATTCCAATATAAGTTTTAAATTCAAAAAAATACTTATTCTATAAATGAATTACAGATGTATATAAATACAATTATATAAATAAATTGAAATGATTCGTAATGCGCTTAATTTATAATAAAGAATACAATTTATTATAAATATATTATTTCTAGTCTAATTAAAAAATATGTTTAAATAATCTATTTTAAAAAATAATAATAATAATACGTTTATAATAAATAATATAATTTATTATAAATTGATTATTTTTAGTATAATTAGAAATATGTTTCTAATTAAAAATAGAATGTGTTATAAACACATACATTATTTATAGTATAAATTTAGACCAGAAAAAGGTACTCAAAACTTTATGCATAATTTAGATCCCCAAAAAAATCATGATGGAAAAATAACATTCTTAAAATAAAAAAGGGATTAATTCAATGGATTTCTCCATAGCGAGTAAAAGGAAAAGACCATTTTTTTAATGGAATGAATTCAATAATGCAGACCTTATTACTGAATGGTTGATAATATTGAAGGAGGTTTCCTACGTGGCTTTATTGCTATGGGTATAAATAAACAATGTTGTGTTGGGGAATTAGACAAAGGTTTCTTCCTTTTCTGTGTTTTTAGTTACTATGGATTCACCACACATTTGAGGGCAAGCAAGCTAGTAACTTAGTTTAAATCATTTAAATGAAATATTTTCATTTCTATTAATTTTGTTTCATTTGTTTCTTTGCAAATAAAATTTCATCACTCTTTTTGTTTTTATTTATTTATTTCTAATTTTTTAAGTGTAAAGTGTTATTTTTTTTTAGTTGTTTAAACTTTTCTAATGATTTTTTGAATTATCATATTTTTTTGAATTTTTGTTTTTATTTATAATTTTTATATTTTAACTTTTGTATTAAATTCAAAATTATTAAATAGTGTATTTATTTTAAGTTCTCAAATTAAATTAAAAGTAAATTATAAAATTTAAAATGTTATTTTTATAAAACAATAAGGCAATTTATGATAAATGTTTGAATTTTTAAAAAATTTAAAAGGCTAAATATAAGCTTTTTTTAGATTTGGTCATCATGTCACGTGAAGAAGACTTTGCACAGTCATATTGTACATTGATTGAGGGTACATATAAAGTTACATACCATATAACTTCTTGATTATGGTATTCTACCCAACTACATACCTCAATAAAGGCTTCACTAGATCATTCTCTTTCTTTCATACTTAAATATTTTGAGTGATCGACACCCTTTTTACACACAAATTTCATTAAATTAGTAGCCTTTGGTGACTAGCCTATATTAATACTTATATGGTTTTTCAATCCTCTGTTCCTTATATTTTATTTGTCAAGTTTGTAGGTTCATCAAATTATTTGAATTTCTTCTAAGATCTCTTCATGATCTTAAATTATTTCATTCTCAAGTTTTCTACGCATACATTTTCAATGGTTTGTAAGCACACATATATTTTCAATTTCATCATGATATTATAATATGTCCTTGAAGGTGCTTGATGTATGTAGAATAGCAAATAAACCTTTGGTAATCTTGGTATTTTATTGTGGAGTGGGATCCACTTATTCTTTTGGAATATTTTGATTTTTCTTTGGAACCCATGTGGAAGTGGTATCTTCAAATAAGGTGGCATTGAGATTGTTTAAAGTTGCTTCCTTATTCTTCTTTAGAGCATCAATATGAAATTTTCCTTGTTTTCATATATATGGAGGAATGAAATTATCTTTCTCTTTCTTTAAATCGGTAGAGAACACGGGTTATAAGTTGGTTTTTGTTCTTAGAAGCATTAGGGGACAATGTAAAGGGCTTCATCTACTTCGTATTTTTCCTTTTTATTAACTTTTTATTTTTGCTTTGTCATAGATTCATTTGGTATACTTAATGCATTCTATCTTTGTATTCATAAGAAACAATTATTTAATGTTCCTTACTCTTACAATCACAACAGATGTCATTGAGAGTGTCCAACATAATTTTCACCTATGAAAATAACTTGACTGTAAAATGTAATCATAATCATTTGATCATGTGGAATAGCTTGGAAATATTACAATCATCATGAGAATGATTATGTTAGTAACATGTGATACAATATTTTAAATGTAATCATTATAATTGCAATTATATAGAAAATCATAGAATTTTTTATCAATATAGTAGGGTAGTGGAAAATGCCAAAAGATATACCTCCCAACTAGGGGACACCATAAAAATAATGTAAAGTATATAGACATGTATGTAGAGAACAAAGCTCCAAATATCAACCAATAATATTAGATGGATTATCATCTAATAAATTGTTCTCGTCTTATTTATGTGGTTCGCAACCACTTTTAATGTTTTGAATTCTAGCATGATATGATGTCATTGCATGTGCTTGATTTATGTAGAATAGGAGAAAGACCCTTTGTAATGTTGTTATTGTACTTGTGGAGTCAAATTCACTTGTTCTTTTTTAATATTCAATTTTTTTCTTTGGAACTCATATGGAAGTTTACACCTTTAAAAGAGGTGATAATGAGATTGTTGAAAGTTTCTTTCTTATTCTTCTTTGGAGCATAAGGAGGAAATCATCCTTGCTTTGGTACATATGAATGAATGATATAATGTTATTCTTTATTTATTAGTCTAGAGGACATGATTTATAAGTTGGTTTTTGTGCTAGAGGAGTACTAGGAGGTAATGAAGAGGGCTTCATTTTCTCCTTATTTTCCTTGTTAACTTTTTCTTGATTTTTTTGTTGCACATGCATTTGTTATAATTTTAATGAATTCTCTCTTTGGTTTTGTGAGGATCTTCTATTTGATATTCCTTACCTTTGCAGTCATAACAAATGTTATTGAGAAGCTTCAGCTGCCTACCATGGGTTGAAGATTGCTCAATCTAAAGGTTTTAGAAAGGTGTGGTTGGAGGGAGATTCATTAAATGTTATTAACAACTTGAAGATGTCTACTCCCTCTTGGAGTGTTGAATCCCTTATATTGGATGTGATTGAAATTTTGAATCCATTTGATGATTTTCATATTTCTCATATCTTCAGGGAGGGTAATGGTCTTGCGGATGTCTTTGCTAACATTGGTGTTAGTGGCTATAGGTTTTGGGATGTGGATGATCCCCTTCCTATTGAGGCCCTTGTCTTAATAATTATTACCAAAAGTGCTAAGGTGGGTGTCAACTTTATTATGCATTGTGTTCACATGTCCCTATTCACGTGGCAGATTATCCTTTCGAGTGATCTTGATTTGGATCGTGCTTGGGATTTTGATTGTTTGAGTATCCTCCGTATGGGGCGGCCTTCAAGGTTAATAATTATTCTTTGCCACCTTGTCATTTTCACACAGATTGTGGGTATTTCCATGCCTTTGTTCTTGAGGCTTCTTCTAATTTTTTGCAAAGTTCTCAAGCTCTTGGGTTTTGTTGAGTCTGTAAGCATGGGTGGTGATAGAAATAGGGCTGACCCTTTTTCCTGTGACACCCTGAAATCTAAGTCTCAAGTGTGGAAAAGGTTGGAGCGAGGTGGGATAACACCGTATATTGAGCGGCTCCATGGTAACGATCCGCAGGGGACAGAATTGTTTGTCAAGGGCTAGCATAATAGGGTTTTGAAGATTGGTGGAACATAATTTGACATTAATGAAGACTTCATTGTGAGCATCACGGGTCTATCCACTGAGGGCATAAATGTGTATAGAGATAAAAATGATTCCAATGTTGTGTTGCAAATCTTCTTTAAAGATGATGAAGAAAAGAAGTTTGAGTGTGCTAAAAGTGGTGGCTACTTGCACAGCTCCATCAAGGCTTTGTGGGAAGAACTAATGAGGTATATAACCTTATAAAGTCGATTCTCTACATTTAATGGTTATCACTTTTTCCTTCTAAATCACTTTAGACACAAGAAGAAAGTTTATTCCCTTTCTATTTTTTGGCTTCTTTGGAAAGTGGAATTAAGGATCACAAGAGAAATCCTAAAAATCTTGTGCTACATGTTGGTTTAATTCTCTTAATTAAATATTATGTCAAGTATTATGTGGTTCCTAAGCAACCTAAGAGGGATCGTAAAGGAAAGAAAAAGAAACTGGATTTGGAATATGAGACTGTGTCGGAGGAGGAACCTATGAAAACTCCTAAAGGGATAAAGAAGAAAGTAGAATTGGAGGAGTTGTCTAGGTCGGAAGAGGATGAGGATTATGTTCTTGAGTCTAAGGCTTCTATAGATGTCTACTCGTAGCCCCTTGTTCCTGGTAAGAGTGGAAAAAAAGGTAAACTTGCCCCCTAATTTTGTGGAGTATGAAACTTGTAGTGAGGAAGGGGTTGGAGATAAACCTAGCAAAACTGGGAGAGATGCTCCCTCAACCCTCTTGAAAGAAATGCAAATTGATGTTGAGAAAAAGAATCCTACACCCCCTATGTTGGGGTCTAAGAGAAAAAAAGGTTTGAAGGATGGTGGTAAAATGAAGTTGGCTAAGCGGACTGGTATTCCTATGCAGAAGGAGTCTCATGATTCTCCTCTGAATGTTGTTGGCAAGCAGGATAAAATGACCATCCCTAATCAGGGGAAGGAGAAGCAGAATACAAGGAGGATTGTTGCAGATGAAATTGCGAGCTCCCTTCGTAAAATGTAGACTCTGGTGGTGGGGGCTAAAGGGAAAGAGGTTATTAATAGCCAAAAAATTATTAGTGTCTCCTAGGAGGGTGAAGCGGAAGCTTTGGATGTGTTTAATTTTAACTGGGAGGATCTGCCTAATGTTTTGGGTCTAGCAAAGGAGGGTACTTTATCTTTGTTTAGATTGTTCAAATGGGCTTTCCATGAGATTAATATGACCAATGTTAAGGTTCGGGGGGCTGTGAGTAAAGCTGGGGAAACTTCGGAGTCCTCTGTACAGGCTTAAGTTGACCAAATGTTTGATGCTTTAAAGATTTTTGTGAAGGAGATGCTTAAGCTGAAGCATATTTTTGAACAAAGGATTATGACCTTGGAAGAGCAGATGGAATGGGTTAACATGAATTTGGATAAGGTTGTTGAAGTGACTAAATCTGTGATGAATAATGAAGTGAAGGGCCTTACTATTCTCAATGAGAAGGCTAGGAAATGGATGGAGGAAGCTCCTAGTGATAAGGATGTTGCTGGGAATAGGAAGTTGATGGAGGAAGCTTTCATTGATAAGGTTGTTGTTGGGAATGTTGTTGGTTCGTATGATGTTTTGATTAAAGAGGTAAGTGTTTTGGGGCCTAGTGCTAGAACCCACAACAAAACTAAGATGCAAGGGGTTCCTGCATAAGATATTTTTGAAGTTATGGATGTGCATCAGAAGATAATTGAAAGTGACATGGAGGCTACTAATATTCTAAAGAATCTGTAGTTTTTGTTCTTTGTCCTCCTTTTTGGTAGTTGTTGTGTTGATTTTTTTTTTTGTGTTGGTTGTTTCTTGCTCTATTTGGTTACCTTTTTAAACTACCTCCTTTTTGTAAAGGGTTTTGGGGCCCCTTCAAAACCTGATTTACCTCTAATCAAAAACAAATTTTCTTGAGAGTAACTATAAGATAGGAAATCGAAATAGCATAGAAAAAGTGACAACCACTGCACTAATCTAAGCTAAAAATCCCAATCAAGACAAGAGAGAAGAATCAAGAAAAAGGAGTAAAATGAAAGAAATCAAATAGCAAACTCCCCATGTTTGAAGTTCAAAGTGGATCCCAGAGAGGAGAGAGTCGAGCTTCTCACAAGTTCAAAGTGGATCCTAGGGGAGGTCATAAAGCAGATCTCACAACTGACATTCCTACAGCAGATCATAGAGTGGTGAGGAATCAAGCCCGAGATGGTCCACTCCATATGATAGACCATCTACATCAGAGTGCATGATCATAATGTAAAATGCAATGTCATGTTTAATATGTTATGATGCTATGAAATGATAATGCACTCTATGTTTTTTTTGTATCTTCTCATGCAAATATATGTGGCCTATGATGTTGTCTATGATGATAATGCTTTCTATAATGCTTGCTAACATGATCATGTATGCATGCTATTTTTTGTGTCATAGGACATTGTCAAGATGCAGATAGAAGAAATGTTAGCACGGAAGAGATGGACGTTAGCATGGAGAATGGAAAAGAAGGTATGAAGTCAGAAGGGAAATGATAGAGGATGGACATTCATGATTTTATTTTTATCATCATAGGGCATCAAAGCTATCACAAATGGAGCACAAACACCATGGTATGACATAGACCAATGTGTGCAAGGTTACCATTTGTGAGAGACAAGCAATCAAAAGACAAGGAGTGCCCTGGCTCATATTAAGGACCCAATTGTCCTAGTCTTTTTTCCAAGACAAATCGCAAATAGAAAGAAAAGAAAAGATATCATGATCCATCATTGCCCCTCTAAATCCTTGATAGGACATCCTCGAGGTAGCTAGTAACATGACCAAAAACCAATCAAAAAGATAAGACAAACTCAGACCAACAAAGTGTTTTCCAGAGAGATAATGTTTAGTGATAGGATTGACAAGATTGATTGATATGATTGATTAGGTTTGGCTAAGTGACCAATTGATTATGCTAAATTTTAGGAAAGAAATATATTGTTTAAGGAAAATGATCGAGATGACCGGTCAATTGATTGATTGTTTGACCGAAGTAGATTGATAGGTTGAAAAGGTTAATTAACTTATTAGATTGATTATTCCTGGTGTCAGGAAAGATACATCTTTCATAAGGCAAGATTAATTGACCAAGATGACAAGATTGATTGACCAAGTGATGAACTTGAATTGATTTGATAAGGTTTGATTGATATGATTGACTGATGTGATGACACCTGGTTTCAGGAAGGACACATCCTGTTTCAGGAAAATAACACATATGATAAAGTTGACCAATTGACCATTTTGATGAATGCCTAATTTTAGGAAAGATATATCTTGTTGAAGGTGAATGACAAGGTTGACCAATGACAATGTCTAATCTCAGGAAGGACGCATCCTAATAGAAGACAAGTGATAAGATCGAATGAGACAAATGGCATAATGCCACATTCTAACATAAGACCAATGACTTGATAATGATGATCATTAGGAAATTGTAGATTAGAGACTTGTTGGAAATTTTTGTCTATTGGTTCATGATTTCGTTTGAATAATGATTGCTCAAGGACAAGGAACAGGACCAGACTCGACAAACCCTAAAGGACTGACCTAGGGCCTCAGGGGCTCATCGATTGATGGCAATGCCTATGTTATACACACAGAGACCTCGTAGTTCAACTGACGCAAACCAAAATTGATATGACTCGACAAAACCCTAAGGATAGACCTAATGTCTTGGGGGGGCATCAAGTGATGGCCTTTCCTACGTAGTAATGTGTAGAGACAACATAGTTCAACCAAACTAACACAGACTGACTCTGACTCTGACTCTAATTTTTGGAATTTTGAAGTTCTATGATTTTTTTGGATTTTGATGTTTTATGATTTTTTTATTTTGATTTTTTATGATTTTTTTGGATTTTGATGATTTTATGATTTTTTTGGATTTTGATGTTTTATGTTTTTTTTGGATTTTGATGTTTTATGATTTTTTTGGATTTTGATGTTTTATGATTTTTTTGGATTATGATGTTTTAGAAGACCAATACCATGTCTAGGATCCCATGAAGACGTAAGTCACAGAATTTCCCACAGTCAGGTATAGGACCAACATATTATGTGTGAGGGAAATCAACGGATGGTCAAGAAAGAGAAGGATGCTAAATGTCGATGGTTTTTAGGCCATGGGAAGGATGATGAAGCTTTATTATGGACGGATGATATGTGTGAATGGGGAAGTGAAGAGTGGAAGGCTAGGTAGAGTGATAGTAGACGGAGGAGCATAGACTGACTATGCATGGTGCCTATTTGCAAGGTTTTCACCATGGTACTTATCCAAAGCGCCATCAAAGTGGTTTTCACTTTTGGACGAATTATTTCTCTTTACTATTTTTTTGAATTTTTTTATTTTTTTAATTTTTTTGTTGTCACCAAGATACCTGTTTTCCAAGTTTTCATCAAGTGACTATTTTTTTGATTTTATTTTTTTTTTGTATTTTTTAACTTTTTGATGGGATAATTTGAGAATCGGGTGTAATATTAGCGAAGGTGCATGTTGTTGATGGGATTAAGCAACAGTTCACCTTGATGAGTGGAGAGATGATAAGCACTAGATCCATATGTTGTCGTGATGATATAAGGGCCCAACCAATTGGGTTAAACTTTCCAGTCTTTTCTTGATCTATTTGATTCTTTAAATTCTCTTTCAAGACTAAGTCACCAATGTTAAAGATTCTAAGTTGGACCTTCTTGTTATAGCTGTGTCAAAGGCAGTTCTGATATTCCTATAAATATGTCAAGGTATTCTATCTTTTTTCATCTAATAACTCTAGCTCATGTAGATGGGATACACATTATTCTTCTTGATCAATCAATCCTTGTGTCGATACCCTCAGGGATGGTAACTTGGCCTCAATAGGAAGTATGGCCTTAGATCCAAAGATGAGGGAATAGGGAGTGTCTCATGTAGGGGTGCAAACACTAGTATGGTAGGCCCATAAAGCAGGATTGAGTTGGAGATGCCAGTCACGGCCAACATCATTGACAGTCTTTTTTAAGATTTTAAGGATATTCTTATTAGATGCCTCAGCTCAACCATTACACTGGGGGTAATATGGGGTAACGAAATAGTGTTGGATATGAAACTTTTCACAAATTTCATGGACATCCTGATTCTTGAAAGGGTGTCCATTGTCCATAATGATGGATTGAGGGATACCATAGCAACATATAATGTAATTCAAAATGAATTTGGATATTTTCTTACCAATAATATAGGTCATTTTGATGGCTTTGATCCATTTGGTAAAGTATTTTTTGGCAATGAGGATAAACTTATTCCCCTTTGCAGAAGTGGGATGGATCTTTCCTATGAGGTTGAGTCCCCATTGAGAGAATGGCCATGGTGATGTAAGCGGTTGTGATTCCTAAGCTAGTGCATGTATGAGATCTCCATGAATTTGACATTGATGACACTTCTTCACAAAGTGATAGGCATCACGTTTCATTTTAGGCCAATAATATCCCATCCTCATGAACTTTTTAGCTAAGGTAGGACCAGCAGAGTGAGCTCTGCATATACCATGGTGAATGTCTTATAAGGTTGTTTGTTCTTCATTTGAGTCGAGACATCAGAGGAGGGTGCTATCTAGGCTACGGTGGTAAAGGGTATCTCTAATGATGGCGTATTTAGAGGCTTGTTGGATAAAGGTTTTGCGTTGGTTGGGAGACAAGTCAGGGGGGATAATTTGGTCATGCAGATAGTTGTAGATGTCCTTGTACTAGGGGATTCGAGACAACAAGTTTGCACACAAGTTTAGTTTCAGGGACATTGAACGCAGGGATCAACAGTTGTTCCACCAAGAACTCATATTATGATGCATTGTTAGGGATGTCCAAGAGAGATCCAATTGTTTCTATTGCATCAACTTCCTTGTTTTAGATTCTCGGTATTTGCTCAAAGGTAATAGCTTCAAAATATAGTCTAAAACTATCAACCATGCACTTGTAGGGCATTAGCTTCTCATCCTTGGTATCATAATCATCATTGACTTGCTTGATCACTAACTGGGAATCACCATAAACTTGAAGATCCTTTATTTTCTATTTAATTTCCCTTCAGAGTCCTGTTAGTAATGCTTCATACTCAACTATATTATTGGTGCACAGGAATGCTATTCGAAATGACTTAGGAATGGAATCCCCTTGAGGTGGGATGAATAAAATACCAACGCTTGAACCATGACTTGTGTAGGACCCGTCGAAGTATAATTTCCATGATGTTGGTGTTTCTATGACAAATATTGATTCATCTGGGAAGTCAGATATTATAGGATGGTCTGCTTTCACTAGTGCATCTGCAAGTTGATTAGCTATC
This sequence comes from Sequoia sempervirens, assembly GCA_007258455.2. Classification (NCBI taxonomy): domain Eukaryota; kingdom Viridiplantae; phylum Streptophyta; class Pinopsida; order Cupressales; family Cupressaceae; genus Sequoia; species Sequoia sempervirens. Next base: position 31,163,014 of record VDFB02000009.1, on the reverse strand, counting down.
ACTTGTCCTTTTATTACCTTTTTATCAACATATTCAATGTCATACTCACTTAAAATCATAACCCACTTAGCTAGTCATTCTATCAAAGCTTCTTTACTAAGAAGATACTTTAGAGGATCAATTTTGGCTATCAACTTTGTCTTATGGTTTAGAATGTAATTTCTCAATTTATGGGTTACAAATACAACTTGCTAGGCATGCTCATTTAATAGGGTTGTAGTTTAACTTATATCCAACCAAGGTGTGACTAATGTAGTGGATTGCTCATTCTTTACCATCATTATCATTTTGTGCCAATAATGCCCCAACTGTTGATGTAGTTGTTGTTACATACAATATCAAATGTCTACCATCAATTGGATCCATAAGAAGTGGTGGAGTCAATAGATAATTCTTAATTTGATCAAATTCTTCTTGATTTTTTTTGTTGAAATGGAGGGAATTCCTTTTCATAGCAAGTGTTGAAATGGGTGAATCTTATCTGCTAGCTAGGTGATGAATCTACAAATTGATTGTAGTCTTCCTTCTAAAGTCCCTAACTGACTGATGTTAGTGGACGGTGACATGTCCAAGATATCTTTTACTTTTGCAATATCAACCTCTATTCCTCTACAAGAGACAATGTATCCTAAGATTTTTCCTAATTGGACCCTGAAAACACATTTCTTTGGATTTAACTGGAGTTTGTATTTTTCTAGTCTTTTGAATATTTTATCCAAAATTGCTAGGTGACCACTTCTTTCTAGATATTTTGAGAAAAGATCATCAACATAATCCTCCATAAGTACATGCATGTAATCATGAAAAATGGTAGTCATGACTTGATATGTAGTGTTGGTTGTTTTTTAAGAACCAAGTTCATCTTCAAGGAATCCTATGGACTTTTCCATTTCCAATTCTCAACAACCTAAAGGGATTGGATAGCAAACGAGTGAAAGCAGCAATGCTTTCCTCCTACACTTCAGGATCTGCAAGACCCAAGAGGGTGATCCTACAATGTATTTAGAAACCTCTACACCTAATGACTGAATACATTGTAAATAACAGATAGATTCTCATACAATAGCTCAACAAATGGAATGTATCAAAGAAACTAGCTATTTCTTAACAACATTCAAATTTAGAGCATGAGAATGAAAAAACTTAACACAAAATAATAAAAATTGTAATTCATTTCAAAGTTTATTTATAAATTGATTTGCTACTGAATTGATCGACAAAATGTATCATGAACACACACTTAGATCAGTTCCTTAACCTAGGAGCGGAGTCAATCTCAAAACCTATACAATTTGACAATAATTTAACACAGCATCATTAAGCTTTGATAATACTACATTACAACATCGCATTCATTGTATTCTCAACCATAACTTTCTTATTAAGATCCTAGTACACTCAAATTACATGAACCTATAGCTTCATTCAAGTATTTTCATTAACTATTTGAATTAAAAGTAAGAACAAGACTACACATCCACTAGAAATCAATGAAGAAAAATAAGATAACCCTTGATCATATTATTCATAATCCATGAAACAAGCACATAGGAGAGAATGGTCTCAAATTTGCACCATTATGTATTTAGTTGCTAGTATTGTTATCAAAATTATATTTGAATATTGACAGACTCAAAATCTAAGACAAGAATTTAAAATGTTCTTTGTACTCCTTTACAAAATTTCTCTGTGATCAAATTACAAGCAACCAACCCATACTTTTGGCCTTGAATTCCTTTTTATAAAGTCGAAGGAGAAAAACAAGCTTTGGGCCAGAAATTACACATGTCCCTTTTCAATTGGATCGATACAAAATACATTTTGTTTTCAGTTATATTTGCATTCTCAGATGGAGGGAAATGTTACATGAGACAAAGGCTCTTTCATTTGTCATTGAAGATCATGTATCGCCTTCCAAAAGGCATCTTTAAGATGATACAACAATATCCACGTGCCCCAAAATTGTTTCCACATACACCAAGAAAAAAGAGAAAAAATCATAAAGTGTAGAAAAGAAGAACAGACAAAAGACTCAAAATTTGCATCCTTGCCACCAAATTCAAATTGGGGAGAAAACAATATTTTATCCATACTTTAGAAAAAGCCTAATCTATACTGGTTCCAGGCTATGCATTGTAATTCTCCCATTTGTTACTCATCATTTCTGCAAACTTGACGCCCAAAATTATATTTTCCAATCCACATCACCACATTTATCATCAGTTTTCATAACTGAGAGGATACAACATTTTGCAATACTTCAACATAGCTTAATCTATAAATTTTTCAAGCCATGTGTTGTAATCCTCCTCAATTAGCCATTGCATATCCAGAAAATTTTGTACTTGTGTATTAGGATGGTTGTATCTTGCATCGATTAGCATCATGGCCTCCTTGACAAATGTATCCATCCTCATCTCTATTCCTATCATATTATCTATGTTAGGGTTCAACAATAAATAATCAACGACACTAAGCACCATCTTAGAATGAGGGATCAAATCTCCCAACTTTTCCTTCCATTTGGAATACTCCTTCAGTTCACCCTTATCATTCAATATCTTGGGCATGTCATGCCCTTCCATCTCTCTGAACATTCTCAACTTATTATGAAGTTGCATTCCCAACTTTCCATGAAAATTTGTGATATCATTCACCAAATTAGTTGCCTTCAATAAATTAGGAATGTTGGTGGGAGCTTAAGGGGTCTTCCTGCATCTAAAGCATCATTTCTTTCAATGTTCCCACCCTAGTGCTCCACTTACTCCACTAAGTTTGGAATTCCTTTTGAACCTGCAGAGATTTTATGTTGGCCTCATGAATGTTCTTGTAAACATCCCATATAGTTTCAGCTTTATTCACCAACTCTATCACTCTATGTGTCAACACATCATCAAAGATATCATTAGCCACTTTGACTGTCTCTTCCTTAGGTTTATTTGTGTTTTCTTTCTCTTCTTGTTGTTCATGCCTCAAGCTCTAAATTCTCAATGACAAAGCTTCTCTATCTTGTGCTGACAAATCTGAAGTAGAACTTGTTGGAGAGGGAAAACCCCTAGATGTACTAGCAGCAGTGGCAAGTACCTTGTTGTGCTCATCCATTAGTTTATTGTATGTATCCAATAATTTTTTATAATTATCCTTTGTGATATGGGTTGTGTCTACACTCAACATGGCAACATGCATGGTTAATTGTGCAGCTCCAATGGTAGTCATTTTAGTAGCCCTTTTGACAACCACAACTCCAATTTCTTTCTCCACAAACTTTATTACCTCAAGCTTCCCAGTATTTGGTGCCATGGACCAAATAGCAAGTGTATGCAACTTAGGACTAAAACCTGAGCCAAAAACTTTATTGTCAAAAATATCCTCAGAAATGGAGGCATCTAGATCTTTTTTTATTACATCCAATGTAATGGCAGATTATAGCTCCCATCCAGGAAATAGTAGAATCCCACTTCCTTTAATCAGGGCTATTGCATCTTGTGGTGACATGGCAACAATTTCCTACATTATTTTTTCGTCTTCCTCCTTCTCAGCTTCATCTTGTAAGGAGGGGTCAACCTTCTCCTTTGCTTCCTCTATCCTCTTCTTTATATCAGAGCCTTTCAAATGAATAATAAAGTCTCTGAACTCTTTTGTCTAAATGAAAGCATCATCACACATGAAATCATTACAAGCCTTCATTCTGACATCGTCATCCTTGGCTTCATTATACTCCCATTTTATAATTCTACTAGGGGGGACATCAATATTTAAAGCATCTTCTTTATCCTCGGGGAATCTCTAATCCACCTCCTCCTCCACTAAGATGCATTCTTCAGATTCTTCAGGTGCATATCCTTCACCTCTTTGCTCTATTTATGAATAATTCACCAATGGTGTGACTACAGGTTTTTTAACTATCTCCTTAGCTTGCACTACATTGCCTTGAGCAAAATATTGAGCCGTTTGGCTCCTTATTTGTACATCATGATTTTTTTTGCCACCTCTGCCCTTATTTCAGCTTGTTTTACCTTTTCAAAGAAACTTTTATCATTAAAATCCCCAAGCATCAATTTTTCATGCACAAATTTGTCATGTACCTTAGAGTAAGGACTAACATAAAAGGGATTTTCTTTTAACATCTTTTCTTCAATTACACAAATATTTCTCCATGTAATTTTTGTTTCTACAACTTCCTCATCAAAAGATAAGTTTCTAATTACATCCTATTTATAGATGAATTTGTGTTGTCTCCCTGACAATCTCCTGGCTCTTCTCTCAGCAGTAATAACCCCCTCAGGGTCACAAAACCGTATAATATCTTGTTTCATTCTATAATTGTTTAATAAAGATCCAAACCTCTCAATGCCCTCCTTTGAAGTGCAAGTGAGATCAGCAAAACCACAGTTAGGGTTTACTAGAGATGCCTTGATTTCCTAAAGTGTTCTTTATCCATGGCATCAAGCTGCCATATTATCTCCATGAATGCTTGTCTATCAAACATATATGTAGGCAACTTGTGAGGTGGCACTAGGGACCCATATATTTTGATTGTGATATAATTGGAATGGAGGTACCAATCCCCCCAATTGAATTTTTGTGCAATGCCTTCCTCATACTCTAGAGGCCTTAATATTTTTTTCACACCCTTTGATATTATGTAAACAGTCTTCAAGCCCAACTACTCCAACACCAAAAACTTGAAAAAATTGCAAAATGAAGTGTAATCAGACTCAAGACAGTGCACATCCCATACATGGGTCCACATCTACATAGGAAAATCATTGTCCATGTTATCCCTTCCTCTCAGTTTCATGAAATTCTTGAACACCTTTCTTCCTTTCCATAATAGCAGGTGCATTAGCAAAGAATAGTGTATGCATGACAATGGTGGGGCTGCATCTTTCAACTTTATCAAATCCTCATGCAAGTGCTCAGCAATATAGGAAGCATAATCAAAAACCATGTTTTGATACTTGTTTTGAATATCAATTGCTAAAACCATTAAAGCAACAACCACTTTTATGTCAAAATTCTTGTGCAAGACTTGGCATAATGCATTTTCAGTATTTTTGAATAGTCCTCAAAATCATCACAATCAAATGGCTCCAACTCTAGAGGACTAAAAGGTGCACCATTCTTCTTCAGGTCACACCTCTTGTGCCTTAGCAAAACATTTTTCTATATCCAAACCTATTTTGCTCATATTCATTATATAGTGCACAAAAATTAATGGATTTAGATGAAGATGGATTCAAGTTAAAAACCTAAACTATTTAACTTCTTTAAATCTCCAACATAGGAAGAAAATTTGGAAATCTTTTGATAGTCCTGTCAATGGGATCATAGCATCTTGCTAATTCAAGCATAAAATCCACTTCCACAAATGCATTGGGGCAAACCAATTTACCAATATCACAATTCCATAATTGATAGGTGGGATGACTTGCAAATCTCCTCTTGAAAGCATATATAAATATGTCCCAACCACTCTGCGGTAGCACCACATCACCAACCCCAATGGCTAAATCCTGAAAATGAGTTGTCAATACCCCTTCACCACTTTTCCTCTTTCCAACTGACTTAACATTTGTAGTTGGGTCTTTAGGGGCCTCCTCCATGAAATGAGGGTAATATTTCATAATAGTTCTCTTCTTTGCAGGTTTTTTAGGTATTTTAGGTTTAGACTTATTTTCTTGAGGCTTAGGTATTTTGACCCTTTTTTGTGTAGGTTTCCTCTCTAGTTTGGTAGAGGATTCACTGGGCTTACTCATTTTTATAGTGCAATAGAACTAGGGTCCAAGATAACTATGAATCACAATTTTATTCTTCAAATTCACATGGTTCAGACTTAATTTTAAACAAACTTCACTCCTATACCCCAAACCCTACATATAACAACTACAATTTCCTTGCTAATAAATAGAAACAACCCTAAATTGTGAACCCTAGCTACTTACTCAATTTCTAGACTACCCAATGCTACAACTTACAGAAGTGTAGAATTCAACTTACCCAGGAAAATTAATAGTTTGTTCCTTGAAATTTTCTTTTCCTGGAGCTTTTCCTTCTTTCATTCACTTAACTAGTTCTTCAGCTCTCGATGATTGCAATTATGGAAGAAAACATGATCAACAACCCTCTTTATGACTCATAGTTGGAGCGTCTTCTCCATTAATGTCTAATAGATAGCTTGCGTGAGTGAATTCACAAGTAGTCGCTCAAGTTTAAACTCCAGCCATTGATCTTCTTTGATTTAAAACATGATCTACATTTCTCCTCGACCATCTCTCTATTCTTTCCCAAATGTGCTTTAAAATAGTGATTATACCCTAGGGAGTTGCCATGTAGTCACCCACATGTTTATTAACCCTTTAGAACTCCATCGCTCATCATAGTAATGCTTTGAAGTCAAGCCCATACTTCGGCGATGAGTGATAACACCTCTAATGGAAGGAATATTCCTCATTATATTCTCCATCTCTTGTTGCTAAAGTGTTACAAAGTTAAATTTTCACTTCAACAAAGCAAGAATCCAAGTGATACAAGGATATAGCGTTAGTCCATCGCTTATCACTGTAGTTGATTTGGAGATGAGAGTGCTTTCGGAAATGGGTGAAACAAGCGATGGCACCAGATGCAAACACGTGGCAAGATCACAACCCCCCATTCTCAACGTCCCTATCACTCATTGTTGTATTTGAAAGAAGTGATAAAACTTTTCTATGACAGCGCGATATAAGGGAGAACTTGTGTTCGTCGTGCTTCGTTGAAGTGCACCAAGGAACCAAAAGACTTCAGTGATAGGAAATATGAAAGATATATAACTCATCACTCATTGCAATAATTAAACATGAAGACCAAACACTTTTAGCAACACACGATACTAAGGCTAATCAAAGGCTCATTGCTCATTGCAGTAATGAACTCGATGAGTTAAAAGACTTCGACAATGAGCGATACAAGGACTTAAGTGGCGGAAAGGTGCACGTGCATAAAGGTTGTTTTTAAAAAAAGGACCGCCTAGGAAGAATGTAGGAAAAGGGCTTAAAAAGACTTAAGAACATTTTATGCAAAGGATGTAAAGGCCAAATATTTCAAACCCTTAACTTTATAAAAATTAAATCCTTGGACCAAAGTAATGAGGAAAATATTTGCGACAGGTAAATGGGGAACTCTAATCACAAGGGGTCGGTAATTGAATGAACCCAAAGGCATAAGATACAACTAAGACAACCTGGAACCACCCACAGCAATTCAAAGAAAGATTAGATTAAAAGATAAGGATTTAGAAAAGGGGGAAAATATACTACGTAGAAACCTACCTGATGAGCTCGAAATATGCTCATAATTTGAATATTATGATGTATTTTTAATACCCTTACTCTTATTGCTGATGGTTGTTTTAACTCTTTGATTAAAGGCTTTTTATCTAAAATCGGGTAGTATCCTGTAGCAACACATTCCTATATTCCTCCAGCTTAACATCTCTATGTGTCTGTATTAATTACCCTGTTTGACCTCCCGAATGACTAATATAATGCATGTGGTTTTTGGATAATGAAATGGATTTAATATGTGATTAATGAATGTGTATCGTGTTATTTTCCACGTGTGCTTTCTTTCGCTTATGTCGCCATGTGCATCGCAGGTTGTTGAAGGAAGCATGAACGAGTCAAAGCGCAGCAGATCTCGGCCCTACAGTAAAGTCCATTTCCAGCACGGCATCGAGGAAGTTGTTCTAGCAAAGACTCTCTGACCGAGTCGTTGGAAGGAAATCTAAATGATCATTAATCTTGAAAGAGTGGAATACTAAATTCTCTTTGAATCATGTTGAACAGATATGCCTTCATTTATGAGAAGTTTGTTCCTCGGTTTCAGGATGTATTTATGTCCACGTCTTTCTCTATTAGAGTTAGGTAGTTAGTTGCTTTTCTAATATAAATAAGTGTTCCTCCTATGTGAGTAAGCAACAGAGTGTGTTAAAGTTAGTATTATAATTAGAAAGAGTGTTTTGTGTTAGTTTTCTTACAAGCAGAACAATCAATGTATATGATTCCAAGTTCATGAATAAAAGCTGATGAAGTTTTGAGTTCAATTCTTGCATAAACTGGTTGATGCTTGCTAAGGGGGCCCACTTAGTGAGTATTTGTAGTTAGTTATTTATCTCCTGTTGATTATAAGTTAGATTTCATTCTTGAAGGTTTCAGCGCAAACTCAATCTTATATTGTTCCTGCAGCATCGGGAATCCATCCCTGTGTTTGTTCCTACAGCATAAGGCCAGTTCATAGTTTGTTTATTTGTAATAGTTGTCATGATTTCTACTTTGATTAAGTTATGCTTAAGTTAAGAAGACTTTACATTACATTCCTGCAGCATAAGTAGAATTCCTTCCAAGCATTTATTTCTGGTAAATTGTGACTGAAACTGGTTCTTAGTGCACATACAGTGTCGCTCCATTTCAAGTATACGTTCCCTGGTTTGACAATGTAAATAAATGACCATAAGAAGATGTTAGTCACCTGCTGGAATGTCGAATTCCCAGGTTAGGATTTTCCATGACTTTTATATCTTTTTGTGGAATCGACCATTTTTGGCACCGTTGTCGGGGATGGTTTCAAGCTAAGAACCTATCATAGTCATTGTTAGCAGTAGTTTAGTGTGTTTATTCAAGCATTTTCAAATTCCTTCAATTTACGGTTAATTCTATTGCATGCATAGAAGAAGAGATGCTCTGGGAAGATTCCTCCCTAACCTTCCATTCATTGATAACAATTCTAAACCAGCTTATAATCTATTTGAGGAAGGAGGAGACCAATATATCAATCCATTTGCTAAAAACCTGCTTGCTGAATTGCTATTTGCCCCAGCTAATGAAGAACCTCAAGAAAATCCATTTGCTTTGATACTCCATCAAGCAAATATGGCACGTAATCCGCCTAATCAACCTCCTGCTTTTGAATTCCCCATCATTTCTCAGCAAGATAATGATAACCTTAAAAATATTCCTTCTTCATTACTTCCCAAGTTCTATGGACTAGTTACAGAGGACCTAGACACTTTCTTTTTTGAGTTTGACATCCTCTATCACAGCTATGCTTACACTTCAGATGCTCACAGGCTGAAGTTGTTTCCTACTACTTTGAAGGAGGGAGCTCTTAGATGGTTTATGAGTTTGGAAAGGGGTGTTGTTGATAGTTGGGAAGCTATGCAAACAAAGTTTCTTGAGAAATACAAGGAATATTGTAAGAGTGGTAGTAAGGGTGATGATATATTCAAAATTCAACAAAAGGAGGATGAAAGCCTAGAAGACTATATCTCAAGATTCTTGTTTTCCCTAAAAAAGAATTTAGACCATACTCTTAATGAAGAATCTCAGAAACCACTTTTTCTAAGGGGAATCAATGACACCTGTATAGATGCCCTAGATTTGATGAGAGGAGAAGATATAACCCAAGTGCCTTGGGATGATATCAAGAAAATATGTCGCAACTACTCTCGAGCAATTGTTAAGAAGGGTAGAGGTCATCAAGCCACAATGGGAAAGTCTTCTACTAATGGAGTTTCACGGATGGAGATCACACATTTGTTGTCTGATTTCAAGCAGGATATCATAAACAACATGGCTACACAGTTGGATACTATGCAAGCTCAGAAGAAACGTGACTGCAGATGTAAGATGGTGGCTAACCTGGAGGCTAAGAAATTACCTACTGATTTTAAGATAGTAGAGGGTGATGATGACCAAGTTTTTTTTGTTGCACAAAGGCGACCATGGGCTCAAAAACAAGGTATGCCTCAAGACCCTTTGACTTTTGGTAATCCTTATTCTAATTACAATAACCAATGGCAACCTACCTATGGCCCATCACCACCTTGGAATACTTCTCAGCCACACCGGCCTAACTATCAGAGTCCTCAATGAAAATCTCCTTAAGGAGGTTGGCAGTAGCCACAAGGACAATGGACTCCACCCCAAGGTAATTGGCAGCAGAATCCTCAATGGAGAGGTTCTTAGTAATGGCAGAACCAATCCCCTGGATCCCTGCAGCTTCAGCAACCACAACCTATGGCCCTCATGCCACCTCCTGCAGCACCTGCAGCAAATACTGGCCCTCCAAAACAAATGCATATGCCTGCTCAACCATTGCCAAATCCTAATAATAAGCAGCAGCAACCTATGTATTTTGTAGAATCCAATCTGTATCTAGCTTATGCCCTAAATATTAATGATATCCATCTCAGGTCTGGAACCACTCTCCCTACTCCACAGCCGCCTGTAATTACAAAGATTCCAAACTCTGCCTGTGAACAACCTACTAATCCTGCAGAACATATACCTGTATCAGATACTGTTTCTAAGGAGCCTGTCCTGCAGCATCAGGCCAAACCGCCTTTTCCTCAGAGATTGCAAATTACTACATCCAAGTCTATGGAAGAGCCTACATTTGATAGTTTGGATCAGCTAAAGAATGTACACATTCAAATTCCCTTTTTTCAAGCCATTAAAGATGTCCCAATTTATGGAAAAGTCATTAAGGAGGCATGTTTAAAGAAACCAGGAAGAAAGAAAAAGGATCCCCAAACTATCCATGTTCTAGGACAGTTGGCAGATATTATGTTAGGGAAGGTAGTCATTCCAAAATATACTGACCCTAGGATTCCTATGGTAAAAATAAATATTAATGGTCAGATAGTAAAGAATGTTTTGATTGACCTTGGTGCAGCCATCAATGTAATGACCAAGCATACTATGGAGTATTTGAATATCCTAACCATTCGGTCTACACCTACCATCCTGCAGTTTGCTGATAGTTCCACAGTAACACCTGATGGAGTGGTAGAAGATGTCATTGTCATCTTTGAGTCTTGGGAATACCCAGCAGATTTCACCATATTGTCCACTAAGGCAACTTTGGGAGGATATCCTATCATCCTAGGTAGACCATGGTTAGCCACAGCTGATGCTTTTATAGGATGTCATTCAAGAGATATGACAATTTCTGATGGTTAGTCAAGAAATAAATTCGCGTTATACCCACCTGCCCAGCCTCAGCCAGACTTGTCTCAACCAATTTGGCCATATTTAGGAGAGGAAACTGAAAAATTCAATTCATTGGTTTAGCTAATGATGCTACAAACTAATCCATTTTCCCAGCTTCAGAGTGAGGATGGCCTGCTTTTACACATTTTGTAGTCCAACTCTGATCTAAGTAGCCCATCTATTCTAGATAGCTGTCTTCAGCAGTGTTTCCTACAGCAACTGAAACCTGAGAGTCTGCCACCTAAATTTCCTGCAATTTATCACAATTTGCTTCCACATAAAATACAGACACCACCTTTATCAGCAGCCTCCATGAATGATCTTACCAAGCAAGTAGAAGTGTCTCCAGGCCACTGTCTGAACATCAATAATAAGTTGCGTCAATCTCAACAAACTTCCCTAGTCACAATGTTGCAAGATCAACACAGAGCTTTTGCATGGGACTATGGGGATATGAAGGGAATAGATCCTCAACTCTGTACTCATAGGATCTACATTAAGGAAGACTGTTCACTTGTTAGGCAGCCTCAAAGAAGGATAAATCCAACACTCAGGGAAATAGTTAAAAAAGAGCTCCAAAGATTACTTGATGTTGGTTTTATCTACCCCATTTCAGACAGTCAATGGGTATCTCCATTGGTGATTGTTCCTAAAAAAGGTGTAAAATGGAGAGTTTGTGTAGACTACAGGGAGCTGAACACAGCAACTAAAAAGGATCACTTTCTACTACTATTTGTTGACCAAGTGCTAGACTCGTTATCTGGTAAAAAGTATTTCTCCTTTTTGGATGGATATAGTGGGTATCATCAAATTAGAATTGCCCCTGAGGATCAAGACAAAACAACTTTTACTAGTCCATGGGGCACTTTTGCCTATTCTGTCTTACCTTTTGGCCTGTGTAATGCACCTGTAACATTTCAAAGGGCAGTAATCAGTATTTTTGCTGACATTTCTCATGATTCTATGGAGATCTACATGGATGACTTCACCACTTATGGAGTTACTTATGAAGAAGCATTAGCAAATTTGGAGAACGTGTTGAAAAGATGTAAGGAGCAAAATTTGTCTTTGAATAGTGAGAAGTGTTTTATGATGATGCAAGAGGGAATTGTTTTAGGCCATCATATCTCTCAAGCAAGAATTCAAGTTGATCCTACAAAAATAGAAGTCATTCTAACTTTGCAAACACCTATGAAACAAAAAGATGTTAGAAACTTCCTAGGACATGTTGGATATTATAGAAGATTTATCAAAGATTTCAGCAAAATAGCTAGTCCATTATATGCCTTATTGACTAAGGATTCTGAATTTAACTGGACTAAGGCTTGTGACAAATCTTTCCTGCAGTTTAAGAACTTACTTACTCAGGCACCTATTCTTCAAGGACCGAAGTGGAGCCTGCCCTTTCATATACACACAGATGCTTCTGATTATGCCATAGGTGCAGTTTTAGGACAGAAAGAGAATTCCATAGAGCATGCCATATATTTCATTAGCAAAAATCTTCAAAGCCCTGAATTAAACTATACTATCACAGAGAAATAATTGCTAGTAGTTGTGTATGCCCTGAACAATTTTTGACATTATGTCACTGGTTACCAAATATTTGTCCATACAGATCATGTAGCAATAAGGTACCTCATGAATAAGCCTTCCATATCTGGCAGATTAGCAAGATGGCTCCTATTGTTGCAGGAATTTGATATCACAGTCATTGATAAGCTAGGTCAGGCTAATGTGGTGGCTGATTTATTGTCAAGACTTCAAACAACTACACCTGCCACCCCTGAGGTAATTGATGATAGCTTTCCCGATGAACATCTATTTTCTATTGCTGCTCAAACTCCATGGTATGTAGATATTGCAAATTATTTAGCAGCCAACAAGATCCCAGCCCACTTCTCACCAAAGGAAAGGAAATTGTTGGTAGAGAAAAGTTTTAATTTTTCATGGATTGCAGACTATTTATTTTACACAGGACCTGACCAAGTCATGAGAAGGTGTGTTAGGGAAGATGAGACCTATGACATTTTGCATGCCTTTCATGATGAGCCATGTGGTGGGCACTTTGTAGCCAAGAGAACATCTATGAAAGTGCTTGCTACAGGATACTATTGGCCCACACTACACAAATATGTTGCAGCCTACACCAGAAAATGTGACAGATATCAATGCATGGGGAGACCAACAAATTCTGATGAAATGCCCCTATATCCTCAAGTGGTAGTCAGTCCCTTTGACAAGTGGGGCATGGATTTTTTTGGGCCTATTGATCCTCCATCCAATGAGAAATCATAAATTTTGGTTTGCACTGATTATGTAACCAAGTGGGTGGAAGTGAAAGCAATGACACATGCCCATGACAATAAAGTTGTTGAGTTCCTGTATGAGCAGATTTTTACTCAATTTGGAGTCCTAAGGGAACTTGTTACTGATCAAGGAGCTCAGTTTACATCAAACTTAATCACTGCATTGATGAATGATTACAAGATCAGGCACAGAAAGTCTAGCCCCTATCACCCTCAAGCCAATGGTCAGGAAGAGGTTACCAACAGAGAAATTGAGGCAATCCTTACTAAGACAGTACAATTACACAAGAAGGATTGGAGCAGTCACCTTCCTGAAGTAGTTTGGGCCTATAGGACAACATAGAAAAAAACTACAGGGTTTACTCCTTTTGAGTTACTCTATGGAAAAAATGTCATGTTGCCAATAGAGTTTGAGCATAAGACCTTAAGGACTTCTCTCCAACTTAACATTGATATTTCAGAAGCCCAAAAGGAACGCATCCTGCAGTTGAATGCATTGGATGAGATAAGGAAAGCTTCCTTGTAGCACATTGAAGCTATCCAGTAGCAAAGAAAAAAATGGCATGACAACCATATCAGAACTAAGTAATTCTCTGTCGGTGATTAGGCGCTGCTTTATGACTCCAGATACAAGGAAAATCAAGGTAAACTCACCACAAGATAGCTTGGTCCTTATGAAATAGAAAATGTGTTTGATAATGGTTCAGTTCAATTAGCTACAATAGATCATGTCTGATTCAAGCTACTGGTTAATGGACACCGTCTTAGGTTGTATCATGAGCCAGCGTCCAAAGAAGAATTTATGAAGCAGTTTGTTTTGGATGTGGCCAATGATCTTCCTACAGCAAAAGGCTTCGGCCTTTCTCCTACAGCATCTCTTTAAAATTCTATGTTGCATGCCCATAATAAAGGTTTCTTTTTTAAGGAAGCCACTTTCTCCATTTTTCATCCATCACCACCATTCATTCCTCTTCTTCCATGTCACCCATCCATGTCATCCATCCTGTCGTACCACCCTCATTTATGGTTTCAATTCCAGCTGTCATTTCATGTTGCGTTGTGATCTTTCCCAGCATGTACGAGCACTTATTACAAGGTACGCGATATCTTTTATCGTCACATCGTTTATTTATTTCATTTATTCATTAATTGCTATGTACATATTAGTCATCATTTCCTGTTCTTCGCCTATCCTTTCGCACATGTGTGGACACATGCCAAATTTTTAGTAGGGGGCGGGGATAATCCATTTCAACTTTTTCTTATGCCACTATCACAACTGTTAAGACATTTTTATTTTCTTGTACTTACCAAGTATGACTGCGTGCTTTCATCCTAAACAACAATTAACTGCTTGATTTGAGTAGTTTTTAACAATCATTTCATGCAATTATCCTTTGTGTCATTCTTGGAAAAGTAAAGAAAAGTGACTGTAGGGCAAAAAGAAGCAGGGTAGAAGAATTTTTTCAAATTTTTAGAAGAAGTTTGAGTTTCAGGAATCTCAGCAAGGATAATTTGTGAATATGGGTGGCCAGTTAGTAAGACATGAGCCTGCAACTCATGAACCCTTGACGCAAAATCCTCAAGCGGTTCAAGCATTCAGCAATTGCGGTTGGCTAAATTATTTTCTGAGGATAGATTCCTTTAATGAGGAAGCTACAGGTGAGTTTTGAGAACTCTTTTAGAGGGAGAAGCTACAGTGTGGGGTTTGACAGTAGCCGTTACAAAATAGCGGATTGTAGAAGTAACTAGGCTTCCAGCGGTAGGAGAAAAATTTCCTTCAGGGAGAGATGTTGTCTCTACTAAGGCAGAATTCACAATAACAAAAGATGGACCCTTGGAGGTTTCCAAACAAGGATGCAAACGGGTGTCACTGCCTCCTCCATACTCGGAATATGCCACCTTCATAATCAGGTACTTGACTTGTGAGGGACGTTTTTCCTATTTGTATTCCTATCATTTTAAACTATTGAGTCATATGAGGCATAGTTTAGCTGTCAATGTTCCAAATTTTTTGTTAAACCTTTTGAAACATTATGCCCATGAAACCCAGAGGGGTAGGGACAACTCTATCACCCATCATGCCCTCATTAAATTCTTGATCGAGCGTTCCCTGAGGGAAGTATCACCCCTTTCTTGGAAAGAATTTGTTGCCCAGAAGGGTCTGCAACCTCTAGAGCCTCCTAGAGCACTCCCTGCATAGCACAAGAAAAAGAAAAAGAGAGTAGAATCTACAAGTAGGGAAGCAGAGCAAGAATCATCTGCTCCTGCAGCCTCCACACCAAAGCCCTCTACCCAAGTACAAACTAGGTCTGTTCGTAGAAAAGAAAAAGGGAAAATGAAGGTAGGAGAGTCATCTAGGGCAGAACAAACCCCAGAATCTAACCCTTATGTTCAAAAGTGAAAACGTTCTACTTTACTCTTTCCTGCAACATCTTCCCATGTAGCAGTTTCTCCTGCAGCAACGCTTGTTGCCACTGCAATTTTACTATCATCTTCTCCTGCTAAGTCTGAATCCTCTAGGCAGGTTAGAAAGAAGAAATCCATGAGAGTGTCTCCTACAGTTGTTACTTTAGAAACATTTCCAAAAAGAGTTTCATCAAGGAAACAGCGTAAAGTTACCTCAACCTCTGTTCAACCTAAAATTATAGTAATTCCAGAGGAATCTAAAGAATTTAGTCATAATGTTTCTCAGAATGTATCTGAGAATGTTCCACAAAGTCCATCTATTATTCCTGAGGAAGTGCAAACTAAGACAGTGGAAGTTGAGGAAGCACAACATGGTAGTGGTAATGAAAGGGGGATGCCAAGTCTTGATGACTTGGCTAAAGCAGTTAGACAAGTTTTAGAAGAAATACAATCTCCTCCTGGGCAGCAACAAGAGTCCATCCTGCAGCAAGAGGAAGAACAACTTGAACAATCTGAAGTGTCTAATGAAACCCCATTACCCCCTGAAACTTGTCGAGCATTGGTTGTTTATAAAAGGACATTGTTGATTGAATATTTGGAATATCTTAGGACTACATGGACGCATGTTACATTTCAAACTTTGAGTTTCTGCCATTTAGCTAGAACTAAAATTCAACAAAGTCTTTGGGAAGAAGAAAAGAAGAAATTGAAAAGGGAAATTGAAAGACAAAAATAGGAAATTCAAGAAATGAAAGAGAAAATGGATGAAATGGTGAAGATAATTGGTAAAATTATGGAATGTAGACCACCACCTAGGGTATATGCTATGTGCCTTAAAGAGCAATTTCTTTGGTTCCAATTGATGAGAATTTCAAGAAATTTAGACCCTGTCATTCACACAGCTAAAGAATTTTATGATGCATATCAAGTAGCACCTAGTTGGCTGAAAAATTATTTATGTGAGTTTTATTTGCATGGTTTGCTAATTCCCTCTGAAACAGAGTGGAATCCACTTTTGTACATTGGTGACATTCATCTGAGGTCACTCATGTCTTGGGCGGCCAATGAAACTAACTATGGAAGACAATTAGAGGCTTATGAAGAGGCTGAAAGGAATGAACCTATTCCACTGTGACCTAAAAGCTCAGCTCCCCACACAATTCTGAGAACTTGGCTTACTGTTGTGTATGGATTCAATGATCAGACAGAAAGAATGAAAATATTTGATATTAGAAAGTAGGTGTATGATGAGTTCAAAGACCAAACATATCTGTTTTGGAAGCTTTCATCTTCCAGAATTGAAACAAGATGGGAAAAACTGAATGTTGGTCTAAGGAAATCTGAGCCTCATAGCCCTCTAAACTTTAAGGCAGCCATCAGAAGGACAGAGAAGTATATGCAGCTTGGTCTCCAGAGAAGGTTTGAGTTATGGTTACCATTAACATTTCGAACTCCAGTTTTGATGTGGCCACTTTACCCTTATTGGGCTATAGATATTAATGAGGATGCAGAAACCCGCAGGTATGAGAGATGGAAAAGTTTCAGAGGTTTCTACTACAAATTTGGAACTTCATTACAGGGCCATACTACTCCTACTGATTTCAGAGAAACAACTAGAAAGCTTAATGCTGGAGGACCATCATTAGGATAAGTAGGGGGAAAATGATGAGCTCGAAATATGCTCATAATTTGAATATTATGATTTATTTTTAATACCCTTACTCTTATTGTTGATGGTTGTTTTAACTCTTTGATTAAAGGCTTTTTATCTAAAATCGGGTAGTATCTTGTAGCAACACATTCCTATATTCCTGCAGCTTAACATCTCTATGTGTTTATATTAATTACCATGTTTGACCTCCCAAATGACTGATATAATGCATGTGGTTTTTGGATAATGAAATGGATTTAATGTGATTAATGAATGTGTATCATTTTATTTGCCATGCATGCTTTCTTTCGCTTATGTCGCCATGTGCATCGCAGGTTGTTGAAGGAAGCATGAACGAGTCAAAGCGCAGCAGATCTCGGCCCTGTAGTAAAGTCCATTTCCAGCACGGCATCGAGGAAGTTGTTCCAGCAAAGACTCTCTGACCGATTCGTTGGTAGGAAATCTAAATGATCATTAATCTAGGAAGAGTGGAATACTAAATTCTCTCTGAATCGTGTTGAACAGATATGCCTTCATTTATGAGAAGTTTGTTCCTCAATTTTAGGATGCATTTATGTCCAAGTCTTTCTATGTTAGAGTTAGGTAGTTAGTTGCTTTTCTAATATAAATAAGTGTTCCTCTTGCATGAGTGAGCAACAGAGTGTGTTAAAGTTAGTATTATAATGAGAAAGAGTGTTTTGTGTTAGTTTTCTTACAAGCAGAACAATCAATGTATATGATTCCAAGTTCATGAATAAAAGCTGATGAATTTTTGAGTTCAATTCTTGCATAAACTAGTTGATGCTTGCTAAGGGGGCCCACTTAGTGAGTATCTGTGGTTAGTTATTTATCTCCTGTTGATTATAAGTTAGATTTCATTCTTGAAGGTTTTAGCGCAAACTCAGTCTTATATTGTTCCTGCAGCATCGGGAATCCATCCATGTGTTTGTTCCTGCAGCATAAGGCCAGTTCATAGTTTTTTTCTTTGTAATATTTGTCATGATTTCTGCTTTGATTAAGCTATGCTTAAGTTAAGAAGACTTTACATTACATTCCTGTAGCATAAGTAGAATTCCTTCCAAGCATTTATTTCTAGTAAATTGTGACTGAAACTGGTTCTTAGTGCACATACAATGCCGCTCCATTTCAAGTATACGTTCCCTGGTTTGACAATGTAAATGAATGACCATAAGAAGATGTTAGTCACCTGCTAGAATGTCCAATTCCCTAGTTAGGATTTTCCATGACTTTTATATCCTTTTGTGGAATCGACCACTACCCCTAACACAAAACCCTAAACCCTATCTTTATAATTCAAATGAAAAGACACCAAAGTAAGGCATATTAGATCAGCGGAACATTAAAATTTTGAAGGTTCTGACTGGGGACACATGCCTCTCGTAGGCATGGAAATATTTCAAATCTCAGCTTGAATCATACCAATCACAGAGAACCAAAACCAAGAAACTACTCAGATAAGGTAGTCAAAACCAGACCAGACGCAACCAAACCAAACACACCTATGTATAGAGATATACAAAACTTACAATGTACATGGAGTAGAGCATATTTCAAGAGAAATATGGCTTCAAGAACTGTCCATGTATTGACAGTTCAAGAAGTTGACCTTTTATATCTTATAGGAAATATGAATCTTCACCATGAGTGTTGTTGATCAAATAAGGTCCCAACCATAATGCATCAAACTTTCCATGCTTTTCCTTATCCTTAGATCTTTCATTCCATGTCAACACCATGTCTCCTACCTGAAATTTTCTTAGAGATGCTTTCTTTTCATACAAGTTTTTGACCTGCAACTGCAACTTTGTATTCTTCTTTTGAGCATCTCTTCTTGTTTCATCCACTTCCATTATTTCATCAATCCTATGTTGCATCTCATCACATGTATCTTCATCATACTCCTAGACAAACTTATACATCTTCATGAGGTTGTTTTGAGGTAACCTAGCAGAAATTCCATAAACCAAATCAAAAGGGGCATAACCTATAGCTTTCTTGATAGTCACTCTATCTGCCCACAAAGCCAACTTTAACTTGAAATCCCAAACCCTCTTATTCTTCTAAAGGATCCTCTTGATAATATTCATCAAGATTTTGTTGCTTGAATCTGCTTGGCCATTACCTTGCGGGTGATATGGTGATGAGTGTGACATCTAAATTCCATGCCTTGAGAAGAAGTCTATAAAATCCTTAGATATGAAGTACATTACATTGTTTGAAACAACTCTTTTAGGTACTCCAAACCTGGTCAATATATTATCCATCAAGAAATTTATGACTACTTTACTTGTCACTCTTTTTGTTGGAATGACTTCCACCCATTTTGTAAAGTAGTATGTGGCCACAAGAATCCATGAATGGCATCCACTATACTTATCAGATATCTCTCCAATGAATTCAATGCCCCATTTTTGAAATGGTGTCTGGATTGTAACTAGTCTAAAGGGAAGATTACTTGTGAATTTCAACTTCCCAGAAAACCTTTGGCATGCATCACATGCTCTTACCATTTTGTGTGCATCTTTAAAAATTGTAGGCCACCAAAATCTATCTCTTAAGACTTTGTGAGCAGTGTTTTTAGCCATGTAATGTCCACCACACACTCCACTATACATCTCATTTAGCAATTCAAAAGCCTTGGATTTATCAACACATTTTAACATAACACCCTCCAGGTTTCTCTGCCATAGTTCACCTTTTATGATTACATACTTGATGGCATGCAACTTGAGAGTCCTCTTCTCATTATCAGTTAATCCCTCAGGGAATTTCACTTTCTACAAATAGTAAATGACATTCTTATACCAATCAAAAATTCCCATATCCCAAATACATGATCTGTCAAAGTCATCCTCGAGATTTATTTGATTGGAATCTAGGTTCACTTCAGCCATTAACTTAGCCAATCCCTGACCCCTCACCAATTTTGTTATTTGGATGTCAATTTTGAACTCTTGTATTTGGTTTATCCATCTGCATCTTCTACCTATGACTTCTTGTTGGGTGAAGATGTCTTTTACAGCTGCATTTGGAACATAAGCAATGATTATTGCTCCTACGATATAAGTCCTGAAGTTCTTTACAGCTTTAACAAGTGAGTATGCTTATTTCTTCATTAAATCATATTGTAATTCTACATCTTGAAGTGATTTACTAAAGAAAACAATAGGTTGTTCAAATCCTTCTTGATTCTTTTGTAGAAAAATTGCAGCAATAGTGTGGAATGATGCAAATGAGAGGATTTGTAGTGGATTTGAAAAATCAAGAGTCCTCAAGACTGGGGCCTCCTTAATTGCTTGCTTGATTTCTTGAAAATATTTACTAGGCTCTTCATTACACTCCACCTTTTCACCCTTCTTCAACATCTTGGATATAGGGAAAGTAATCTCAGCAAAATTTGTAACGAATCTTCTCAAGAAGTTAATCTAACCAAAGAAAGAATAAATACCTTTCACATTCTTTGGTTGGGGAATCTTGTCAATGGAAACTACCCTCTTAGGGTCAATTCTCACTCCTTTGGACACAATATGTCCCAACAATTTTCCTTCAATAACCCCAAACATTTCTTTGGGTTGAGTGATATTCCATACTCTAGGGCCCTAATGAAAATCTTCTCCAAGTGCATGCAGTGGTCTTCCTCTTTCTTGGAGTAAGCAGTTAGATCATCTTGGTAGATATCCAAAAATAAGACAATGAAATCAGAAAAAGCTACATCCATAGCCCTTTGAAAGGTAGCACCTGTGTTGGTCAAGCCAAATGGTATTCTAACATATACATAGGTGCCTCGTAGACTTGTAAATGCAGTCTTGTACTGCTCAAACTCCTTCACTTTGACCTGGTTATAACCATAAAAACCATCCATCATAGACAATAATTCACAATAATTCACAATCAGTCACCTTTTGCAATATGGCCTCCATATTTGGCAGTGGATAGTTATCTTTTAATGATGATATGTTCAAATTTCTAAAGTCAACACATAATCTTATATCACCATTCTTCTTTCTGAATGGCACTAAATTAGACACCCAAGATGAGAGCCTGATAGGCTTAATAATGCCAACATCCCTCAGCTTTACTAGCCTATCTTGCATCTTTGGAGCTAAGGTTGGATTAACAGGTCTTTGCTTCTACTTGAAAGGCTTGGCATCTTCCTTTAGGGGAATTTCATGTTGGAACAATTCCTCCATGTATGCTTTTAGGTCATCATATGACCAAGCAAAGACATTTCTATATTTTCTTGGCAAAGAAATCAACATTTCCTTGACCTTGGGCTTCATTTTATTGCCCACATAAACCTTTTTAGGGTCATTTTCAGTCCCCAAGTTTACTTCTTCTAAGTCCTCTGGATGGGTAGCAAATTTTTTGGCATGGCTTTTGTCATGATTGTCAAAAACCCTCTATAATGCCACAAGGCCCTTGGGAATCTTATTTTCCTTCAACTAAATAACTTCATTTCCAAAGAATGTATCCTTTCCATCTATATTTTCAACAAAAGCTCCAAATTCAATCTCCTGCCTCTCATACTCATCAACACACTTCAAAAACCTCAAGATGTCTTCATCATCATTGAATACTTTCCTATTGTACACATTGTCAGGAATTGATGGCCTCATTTGTACCTCAACCTTAGAGATACCAACAAAAGTTATGTCATCATGCCTAAGTGCAATGTTTGCTAGCAGATCTGCCACTCTATTTTGACCTCTCTCCATCTAGTCAATTTTGAATGCATCAAATTGCTCAATAGAATCTCATACGACATTCCTATATTGCTTTAACCTCTTATTTTTACTAACTCAGAATCACCTATCACCATTAGTTTCTTTATCCCATGTTTCTCTGCTAGCCTCAATCCTAGTAGCAAGGCCTCATACTCTGCCACATTGTTTGTGCAAACAAAGACAAAGTGAAATAAAATTTAAAAGTATTACCACTAGGTGAAACTAGCAATATACCTGCACCTAATCCTTCTTTGGAACTTGCACCATCAAAATACATCCTCCAAAGAACATCTTTATCAGATATTCTTGTAACCTCATTTTCAATAGGTGCAAGTTGCCTGCCATGTTCTCTTGGTAACTCTTCTACCATGAAGTCGCTAATGTCAGTATCTACAAAATGAACTATACCATCCTCAGGAGCATGTTCAATCATGTGTGATACCTTTGATTCTGTCACCACTTTGACATCTTTTCCATCAATTGGGAAAGTATCATAAGACACATCGCATTGCATGCTACGCCCCATGGAGGAACTCCACTTTCTAGACAACATTCCATAGTTGGGTGGGATATCTACCACAACCACACTCATTTTTAACTCCTTTTTTGGAAATGCAACTAGTCTATAAGGAAGCTCGTTTATTACACCAGTCACAGGGACTTCCCTTGAGTCCATAGCATAGAATTTTCCATGGGTATTGTCACCTTTCAATCCCCTTGCTTCCATAATCTTAGCTGGCATTATATTGTTAGATTCTCCTAAATCAATCATACAATTCTTCAAGAAGTTCCCATCAACAATCAATGTTACAAAAAATGGGTCTATGTTTCTAAGACAGGTCGTCACTAAATTTACTAGGAAAATGTGAGGGATCTCAGTGATTTCTCCCTCAACTTCCTTCTCTCTCCTTTCTCTTCCACTCACTTTGGGTGGAGTAGACACCGCTGGTTCATTATAGGTTGTAGTAGCACCATTGATAAGGGCTACTGCCTTTTGTTTATGCTCATCAATTCTCATCATTTCAAGCAAAGGAACATAAACTTTTACTTGACTAAGAAATTGAAACATATCAACAAGGGTATACTTAGGCATATCAATTGGAATCATACCTTGTTTTGCATTACTCTCCTTCTATTGCTCATCTTATGCTTCAACTTTGGTCTTAGCGTCCTTCTTTTCAGACTTAGAATTTTTCTTTTGTTCTTTCACTTTCACGGTAGGAGACTTGACTTATCTGTCAGCTTTTGGTTCTTCAACTTTCTTGGCCTAGATTTTGTCTCCCTTACTCTCCTTGGCTTTAGGCCCATCCACTTTGTTATCAGATTTCTTTTCTTTTCCTTTAACATTCAGCTCCTTGATGAAGAGGCCAACAGCCTTACCTTGATCACCACCCATTGTTTTTTTTCTCAGATGATATGAACCTTTGGCTTGTGCAACCAGGGCTACTACATACCTTGCAATTTCTTCATCTGAAGGTCTCCTTAAAGACACATTATCTTCAGCTACTTCCAATGCATATATTTCATTATCATCATCATGATCTTCATCAAAAAGAACTTGTTGGTGATATGTATTAGCTATATGCCTTTGGCCATCCACATCAAGTTCATGAGACTCCACATCAGATGAGCATTCATTATCAAAAAAATCATACCTGCTCATGATCATATGTACTTCAACATCATCCTCATGAGAATGATCATAATCTTCTAGCACACCTTCTTCAACTTCAACTAATTATGCAACTGCACACTGGTGAGGAGAATGTGGCAACTGACAAACCATGCACCAAGGGGTCTCATCAGTGAAATTCGTAGATTATTTTTGCAAAGTATTAGGTGTGACCTGATCTTGCTTACCTTTCTGATTATTTGGGACTGGCTTTCCATTTTTCCAGTTGGTTTTGTAAGGGTAATCTTGAAGCCTTGGGGGATTTTCATTTTTTCTAAAACTGCATCTTATTGTTCCCAAGCCCCTTTTCATTCTTAGCCACAACGTATTTGATATCTTTCAGAGTATCCATCACTTGATCCCATTTTTTATCATAAGGGATACTTGAACCAGAAGCAATTTCATGTTTATCTTTTTGATTGTTTGGGTTTTTCAAAAGTTTCACATCATCCCTTCTTCCCACTTTACCTGAAGCTTTCCTATTTCTTTCAATATGAAACGCAATCCTGAATGCATCCCTCAGAGTCTGGGGGTCTTTATCTCTTAGGTTGTAAGCCATTTTGGTATCAAATGCATTGAAGTACGTAACAAGGAAAACTAAATCATTCAACCTCAAATTATGTGGTAGTTTATTCATAGCTTTCTGAAATCTGATATTAAAATCAGACACCATTCATTCTATCCTTTGGTGATGTTATTCAACTCATTGAGCATAAAACTGGGGTTAATTTTATCTCCATATTTCTCTCTAAAAACCCTCTTGAACTCTTTCCAAGAGCCAATGCTACCATCAAGCAAACATTTGTACCAATCTCTAGCATCTTTTGTCAAAGATTCCATGAAAAATTTCATAACCACATCCTCATGTTCTACCTCATAATCATCCAACATGTTTAGAAAAACTGTCAAGTGATCCTCTCCAGAAATTGCATTATTCCTAGTAAAATTTCTCAACACAAACCTGATGTCATTGTCAATGGGATTTGGGCATCCAAGAATCCCATCAAATCACAATTGTCTATACCTTTTCAACTGCATAGGCTACCTATGAAACCGATTATCTCCATCCTCATTATTCTTGTTTGCTTCTCCAACTCCTCTCTTGTGATCCACATTTCTATTGGTAAATTGATTGTGATTAGAATCATTACTACTTTTGTTCACATTCTTAGCATTATGAGTGGATTGATCAATATGACCAGAATTTTTTGCATCACTTGAGGATGTGGGCTTTATTATGGACTGAGAAGGATCTTGTGAACTAGATGCCACAACACCTTCTTTTGAGACTGTAGTCTTCAAGAAGTCAATATTCCTCTTCATCTCAACATTTGTTTCTATGATCTCCATTTTCTCTACTTCCCTTTTGAGAGCCTCATTTTCCTTCCTTAACTTTTCCATCTCAAATTCTAATTTGGGCTTAATGGGAGACTTCTTAGATGTGGATTTCTCATTGATAACCAAGTTGTTTACAGGTTGTTTGCCTTTTTCATTTGGTGGGTTGGAAATATATTCATTAGGATGTGGAGCAACATCACTAGTAACTTTAGATTTGGTTTGGTTGGTGGTATCAACATTTTTTATGGGATCTTCTTGCTTATTATTTTCAAGGATCTCAGACATAATATGACCAAAATTAATTGGTTCTAGTTCAACCTAGTTTATGAGTTTCATTTGATCTAATTGTCTTATCAGGGTTTCCCTTTCAATCATAACATTCATAATATTTTCTTCCCTTTCCCTCTCATTATTCCTCCTTATCTCTCTCTGAATTTGAATCTCTCTTCTGAGAGCACTACAATCTCCAAAAACCTCCTTAGGATCTGGGAGGGTGATTTATGAACCAGAATGCTCTTCCAAATCTATTAGGTTTTGGGATTAATTATTGGTTTTAGTCAACAAATCAAGTGGTAAAGGTGAATATCCACTGAATGCAGGAGGGATAATATCACCAACAACAACAAAATTGGTAGAGGCAACATTTCAGTGATGGATCCTACTTCTACTCCTACTTTTCTTGGGTCTAGACCTATGGATACTTTTGAAAATATTATTATCACAATCATCTTCTCCTTCATGGTCTAACCCTAGAAAATTATCTTGAATTTCATGACTAGAATAATTTCTTAAAGGAATTTTATTTTTCAAGGATGGGATGTGGAGTAGACTTACTTGTATCTACTTCCTTAGCTTGTAATGATGGTAGAATCTATTGACTAGAACTTTCATCTTTTTGTACCCATTGCCCTTCTACTTGGGAGTGTTTTGAAGCTCTCCTTCCAACTTCTCTTCCAGGTGCTTCTTTATGTAACCTCTATTTTTCCTCATCTTTCTTCTATAATTCTTCTTCTTTAATAACTTCTTCAAATAATGTACACTCATGTAGAGACTTCAGAGTTTCCACCCAAAATTGATTGGGAATTGCAAATAATAATGACAGTTATGTAAATCTTTAAGTGAATTGCATGGATTTGGAAGCACAGAGAACTCCTACAACCATCCTCAACATTCTAGATGGAGGATTTGCATGGAAACACAAGGACTTAACAAGATTTATGCAAATGACCTTCAAACTGATCAATGGTGAGAGAATTCAATAAGCTTTAGCAATATTTGACAAATATTTGCAAAATTTAACACCCCATGACATATGTATGTGACTCTAATCACAATGCTTGGACAAGCATACTGGGACAAGCACATTTTCACAAATCTAATCCCCAGTAGAGTCACCAATTTTTTGGTTATTTTTTAAGAACCAAGTTGATCTTTAAGGAAGCATATGGAATTTTCCATTTCCAATTCTCAACAACCTAATGGGATTGGCCAATGAACGAGTGAAAGCAGCAATAATTTCCTCCTACACTCTGGGCTCTGCAAGACCCAGGAGGGTGATCCCACAATTTATTTCAAGACCTCTACACCTAATGACTTAATACATTACAAATAATTGATAGATTCTCATACAATAGCTCAATAAATGGAATGTATCAAAGAAACTGGTTATTTCTTAACAACACTCAACATTTAGAGCATGAGAGTGAAAAAACTTAACACAAAATAATAACAATTGTAATCCATTTGAAAGTTTGTTTATAAATTGATATGTTTTTGAATTGATCAACAAAATGTATCATGAACACACACTTAGATCAGTTTCTTAACCTAGGAGTGGAGTCAATCTCAAAACCTATACAATTTGATAAAAATTTAATACATAGCATCATTAATCTTTGATAATACTACATTAGAGTATCACATTCATTGTATTATCAACCATAACTTTCTTATTAAGATCCTAGTACTCAAATTACATGAACCTGTAGCTTCATTCAAGCATTTTCATTAATATTTTGAATTAAAAGCAAGAACAAGACTATACATCCATTAGAAATCAATGAAGAAAAATAAGATAATCCTTGATCATATTATTCACAATCCATGAAACAAGTACATAGGAGAGAAATGGTCTCAAATTTTCACCATTATATATTCAGTTGCTAGTATTGTTATCAAAATTACATTTGAATATTGACAGACTCAAAACCTAAGACAAGACTCTAAAATGTTCTTTGTATTCCTTTACAAAATTTCTCTGTGATCAATATACAAGCAACCAACCCGTACTTCTAGCCTTGAATTCCTTCTTATAGAGATGAAGAAGAAAAAAAAGCTTCAGGCTAGAAAGTACACATGTCCCTTTTCAATTGGACCAATACAAAATACATTCCCTTTTGAGTTATATTTGCATTCTCAGATATAGGGAAATGTTACATGAGACAAAGGCTCTTTTCATTTGTCATTGAAAATCATATCCTACCTTCCAAAAGGCTTCCTTAAGCTAATACAACAATATCCATGTGCTCAAAAATTTTGTCCACGTACACCAAGCATAAAAGAGAAAAAATCATAAAGTGTAGAAAAGAAGAAGAGACAAAAGACTCTTTGCGTCTACATCCTTGTCACCAAATTCAAATTGGGGAGAAAATAATATCTTATCCATACTTTAGCAAAATCCTAATTTATACTAGTTTTAGGCTATGCAGTGTAATTCTCCCATCCATTACTCATCATATCTGCAAACTTGAGGCCCAAAATTGTATTTCCCAATCCACATCACCACATTTATCATCAATTTTCATAACTGAGAGGATACAACATTTTGCAATACTTCAACATAGGATTAATCTATAAATTTTTCAGACCATGTGTGGTAATCCTCCTTAGTTGGTCATTGCATATCCAACAAATTTTGTACTTTTATATTATGTTGGTTGTATCTTCCATTGATTAGCATCCTGGCCTCCTTGAAAAATGTATCCATCCTCATCTCTATTCTTGTCATATTATCTATGTTAGGGTTCAATATAGAATAATCAACGACACTAAGCATCATCTTAGAATGAGGGATAAAATATCCCAACACTTCCTTCCATTTGGAAAACTCCTTTAGTTCACCCTTATCATTCAATATCTTGGGCATACCATGCCCTTCCATCTCTCTGAACATTCTCAACTTATTCTGAAGTTGCATTCCCATCTTTCCATGAAAAGTTGTGATCTCATTCACTAAATCAGTTGCCTTCAATAAACTAGGAATGTTGGTAGGAGCTTTAGGGTCTTCCTGCATCTGAGGCATCATTTCTTTCAATGTTCCCAACCTAGTTCTCCACTTACTCCACTCAGTTTGGAATACCTTTTGAACCTACAAATATTTTATGATGGCCTCATGAATGTTCTTGTAAACATCCTAGACAGTGTTAGCTTTATTCACCAACTCTATCACTCTATGTTTCAACACATCATCAAATATGTCATTAGCCATTTTGACTATCTCTTCCTTAGCTTTCTTTGTGATTAATTTCTCTACTTGCAGTTCATGCCTCAAGCTCTAAATTCTCAATGACAGTTTATCTGTCCTATGCTTATAAATCTGAAGTAGAACTTGTTGGAGAGGGAAAACCCCTAGATGTACTAGTAGTAGTGGAAAGTACCTTGTTGTGCTCATCCATTAGTTTATTGTATTTATCCAACATTTTTTATAATTATCCTGTGATCTGGGTTGTTTCTACACTCAACATGGCAGCATGCATGGTCAATTGTGCAGCTGCAGTGGCAATCATTTCAGTAGCCCTTTTGACAACCATAGCTCCAATTTCTCTCTCCATAGACTTTATTACCTCAGGCTTCCCAGTATTTGGTGCCATGGACCAAATAGCAAGTGTATGTAACTTAGGACTAAAACCTAAGCCAAAAAAATTACTGTCAAAAATCTCCTCAGAAATGGAGGCCTCTAGATCTTTTTTGATTGCATCTAGTGCAATGGCATATGATAGCTCCCATCCAGGCAACAATACAATCCCAATTCCTTTAACTAGGGCTCTTGCATCTTGTGGTGACATGGCAGTAATTTTCTGCATTATTCTGCACTCTTCCTCCTTCTCAGCTTCATCTTGTAAGGAGGGGTCAACCTTCTCCTTTGGCTCTTATATACTATTCTTTATATCAGAGCCTTTCAAATGAATAAAAAAAGTCTTGAAAATCCTTTGTTTGAACGAAAGCATCATCACACATGAAATCATTACAAGCCTTTATTCTGACATCATCATCCTCGACTTCATTATACTCCCATTTTATAATTCTGCTAGGGGGAACATCAATATTCAAAGCATCTTTTTTATCCTCAAGGAATATCTAATCCACCTCCTTCTCCACTAGGATGTATTCCGCAAATTCTTCAAGTGCATATCCTTCACCTCCTTGATTTGTTTCTGAATAAGTCACCAATGGGGTGACTCCAAGTTGTTTACATGTCTCCTTAGCTTGCACTACAATACCTTGAGCAGAATATTGAGTCAATTGGCTCCTTATTTGTGCATCATGATTTTTTTTGGCCACCTTGGCCCTTATTCCAGCTTGTTTTACCTTTTCAAAGAATATTTTATCATTAAAATCCCCAAGCATCAATTTTTCTTGCACAAATTTTTCCTATACCTCAAAGTAAGGACTGACATAAAAGAGATTTTCTTTTAACATCTTTTCTTCAATTGTACAAATCTTTCTCTTTATACTTTTTCTTTTTGCAACTCCCTCATTAAAAGATAAGTTCCTTATTACATCCTCTTGATAGAGGAATTGGTGTTGTCTCCTTGACAATCCCCTAGTTCTTCTCTCAGTAGTAATAACCCCCTTAGGGTCACAAAAGCTTATAATATCTTTTTTCATTCTATAATTGTTTAATAGACATCCAAACCTCTCAATTCTCTCCTTTAAAGTGCAACTAAAATAAGAAAAACCATAGTTAGGGTTTACCAGGAATGTCTTCCTTGATTTCTTGAAGTGCTCTTTATCCATGGCATCAAGCTCCACATTATCTCCATGAATTCTTGTTTATCAGACATATATGTAGGCAGCTTATGAGGTGGCACTAGGGACCCATATATCCTAATTGTGGTCTAATTGGAATGGAGGTACCAATCCCCCCAATTGAATTTCTATGTAGTGTCTTCCTCATACTCCAGAGACCTCAATATTTCTTTCACACCCTTTGAGATTCTGTAAACGGGCTTCAATCCCAACTACTCCAGCACCAAAAACTTGAAAACATTACAAAATGAAGTGTAATCAGACTCAAGACAATGCACATCCCATAAATGGGTCCACATCTGCATAAGCAACTCATTTTCCATGTTATCCCTTTCTCTCAATTTCATGAAATTCCTCAACACCTTTTTTCCTTTCCATAATAGCATGTGCATTAGCAAAGAATAGTGTCTGCATGAAAATGGTGGGGTTGCATCTTTCAACTTTATCAAATCCTCATGCAAGTGCTCGGCAATATAGGAAGCATAATCAAAAACCTTGTTTTGATACTTGTTTTGAATATCAATTGCTAAAACCATTAAAGCAACATCAATTTTTATGTAAAAATTCTTATGCAAGACCTGGCCTAATGCATAGTCAGTATTTTTGAAATAGTCCTCAAAATAATCACAACCAAATGGCTCCAACTCTAGAGGACCAAAAGGTACACCATTCTTCTTCAGGTCATGCCTCTTGTGCCTTGGAAAAACATTTTTTCTATATCCAAACCTATTTTGCTTATATTCATTATACAATGCACAGAAGTTAATGGATTTAGTTGCAAATGGATTCAGGTTAAAAACCTCAACTATTTGACTTCTTTAAATATCCAACATAAGAAGAAAGTCTAGAAATATTTCAATATTCCTGTCAATGGGATCATATCATTTTCTAATTCAAGCATAAAATCCAATTCCATAAACACATTGGTGCAAACCAATTTACCAATATCACAAGTCCATAAATGATAGGTGGGATGACTTGCAAATATCCTCTTGAAAGCATATATAAATAATGTTGAGAAGTTGTCGAAGATGATTTAGCATCATTTTCATTGATGTCAAAACCTTGGATTTGGAAGGTTGTGCTCCAAATGATGTATAGAATTGATCTATCCCATCGAGTGCTATGATGTTACGTAGTATGGATATTATCCTTGCTCTGGATATGGAAATACTTCTTTTTGGACATTCATGGAAGTCAGTTTATGCAAAATAATGAAGGCTAATCTTTTGATGATTGGATGTAGTGCTCAAAGCTTACTCCGGGTAACCTTGCTATCCAGAACTTCATGCAGCATGTTGCAAGTTTTTCTTTATGCCAAATTGTGGTTCTCTAGTTGACATTGAAATTGTTGATAATCAAGATTTCGTCTTGGTTGTGTCATTCTCATCGACTCCAAAATATATATCTCATGTAATTAAAAGTTTTCTATCTTATGTATAACCTATTTTTGGTACCTTAGTAATGTGGTAAGAAGATATTTATGTGCGACCTATCTTTTGGGTCTAGTGTTAGTGTGCAAGGTCTTATTGAATATCTTAAGGTTTTTCTTCATGCTGATATTCCTTGTGGTGATCTAAATTCAAATGGTTTTTGGCCGACTTAGAAGACTATGAAGATATTATGTGTGGCTAACTTATTTCTATTCTAGGGGTATACATATATATATATATATATAGAGAGAGAGAGAGAGAGAAAATATTTTTAAATGAAGATA
Source organism: Sequoia sempervirens (assembly GCA_007258455.2). Taxonomy (NCBI): domain Eukaryota; kingdom Viridiplantae; phylum Streptophyta; class Pinopsida; order Cupressales; family Cupressaceae; genus Sequoia; species Sequoia sempervirens. Next base: position 31,131,115 of record VDFB02000009.1, on the reverse strand, counting down.
TAGAAGTGTGGAAGAAGTATAATGTATTCGAGTAGATAAAAGAGTGCAAGTGTGCGAACAGAAAAAAGAGTGTGAAGGAAGGATTAATCTTTTTTGGCATAAGGTTGTGTGAAGAGTATGGAAGGAATATGTGTAGAATATTCTTAACCAGATCTACTGCAGAAAAAAATTGTGCTCTTAACCGGAATTGAACTCATGCATATGTAGATGCAACTTCATCAGTTCACTTTTGTCAATGAGACTATTTTGTAATCTGTTGTTTTATATTTGGACAGTGAGACCTTGTAAAAATCACCTTAAACGGTGCCACCTTAACTAGTGCTTTATAATTGAGAATTAGCATTCTTCGTGGTTTTTCCCCTCTTGGTTTTCCACGTAAATTATGGTGTTCATTGTGTTTGGTGTTGTTGTGTGCATTCATGTTAATATTTGTTTGATTATTTCTGATTGGTATAATTCTGCTCCGGATTAATTAAAGAAAAGAAAAGTATTGTTGGATAACCGATTCACCCCCCTCTCAGTTATCCATATTGTTCAACAATTGGTATCAGAGCTTGATCCCTTGGAGATCTAGCTTAACCGCTTAAGGGAGATCTTGGCAGTTTGAACAAATGACTGGAGCTTATCACTTTCAGGAAGAACTGAAGATAATGTTAGATGATATGGAAAGCACTAAATCTGAAAATGACGAATTGAAAGAAAATCTTAAGGAGGCAAACACTTGTATTGCAAAGCTAAGGGAGAAAATCCAGAAGTTCAAAGCAAGACACAAAGAGGTTAGCCAAGAATTAAAAGAGTCAAAAGAAAGTATTGTGAATTTAAAGCAGCAACTGGATGAATGCAAGAAGACTGAAGAAAATCTCAAAGACACTATCAAACAAAAAATGGAAGAATGGAAGAATGGAAGAAGACTGGAGAAAATCTCAAGGATACCATTAAACAAAAATCAAAAGAAAATGAGAAGTTAGATAAAGAATTAAGAAGGCTGAAAACTGAAGCAAGAGTATGTGAAAGTAGCATGGTTCTAGATCTACTTTTGTCCCTACAGAAATGTCACAAGGATAAAGGAGGACTTGGATTCACTAGTGAAAACTCAAATCAAAACACTAAGGGTGAAGACAAAGCAGTTGAAGCTGAAGCAAGATCAGTTGTAACAAGCAAGGTCTGAAACTCTAATGCACCTACAAAAAGACCTCCGCTCAGGCAACCAAATGCTCAAAGGTACTTATCATTCAATGGTCACTGTTTTCTATGCAAAAATTTTGGACATAAGGTTGTAGAATGTAGAAGCAAGATGGAACCGAATACTCAATGCTTTAACTATTACAAGTTTGGTCATAAAGCAAGTCATTGCAGAAGTAAATTATCTAATTTGACAAGAAGGAATGGAATGAACAATCTCTTTCATGGTTATTGCTATTTATGTTGTGGTTATGGTCACATTGCTAATCAGTGCAGACCTAGGGTTCACTCAACTAAGTTGAGACAAATATGTTACAAGTGCAATCAACCTGGACACTATGCTAACACATTCAAATATGTTGCTCCGGAAAAGCCTGAGAACAAAAATAAGGTTGTGGAATCAAATGAATATAAGAAGAAGACAGTCATGGTTTGAAGGAAGAAGGAAACAAGTATGGAAAACACTTCTATGGTATCGAATCTCGGTACATGCCCTACCAGTATCTGAGCCAATTCTTCCTTGGCTCAGGGGGAGTTTTGCATTGCATATCCTTTCAGTTCCCCCTTTCTGAAGCAATATTGATGTGATTTTCAACATAATTAAGCTTGATCTGGTTGATGATAAATGATGAAGCTTAATCTGACTAATTGAAAAGAGAAGTACAATTGTTGGCATCATCAATGTGTGTCTTTGGCGGCAAAATCATTATGAGTAATTAAGAGTAAAAGGTGGAAGTTTTCAAAATCATTTCTCACAATTTGCAAAGGAGAAGAACAAGAAGTTTTGTTGAGTGATAAAGAGTCTGAAGAGGACAAGCGCGACGATGGAATCTATTAATAGAGGATTGAGTTGTGATATTTCACTAAGGCTGAAGGGAGTTGAATTGGATGAGTTTGATCATCAGAAGATGAAGGAAACGGAACTAGGGTTGAAGATAGATGAACTGCAGAACATAAATACTTTAGGTATGGATTTATGGGGATAATTTCCCTAGTTTACAGACAAAGAATCTATCTTGTTCTTGTTGAGTCGATTCAAGGATGGCAGCATTGTCTTGGACAAACCCTATCCGATCATGAAGGAAGCCATTGAAGCTATTATTGGTTTGTACAGTGTTGGTGACCTCCCTAGGAAGAAAATGGTGAAATACAGAGATGTGGAGGAACTTACTAGTATCTACAAAGACCCCTAAGCTCTACTGATAATTACCATTGTTGATCTTGTTGTAAGGTATGTTGCTTATGGTATCACTTATAAAATCTATTTCAGAAATCGTGAAGGTTCTACTTCAAGTATTGTTATATATCTTGCACACATGATGGTGAAGGAAAATAAGCAATTTGATTTGTGTAGCCTAATAATGGAAAACCTAATTGAGAATGTCAGAATGTTTTTGGTTGAGATTTATCCCTTCCGATTTAGATCTCTTCTCATATGTTTGGTATTTGACTTTTTGAGTTCACTACCGGCAAAGGAGAATGTTAAATGGAAGTTCGGCATCCCTATCAGAAAGCAAGTTTATAGGTATTTGGAATGTATAGAAGATAAAACAAGTGCATGCAAAGTCTATTTCTCATCCTTCCAAATGAATTTGTGCTCCGATGTGATAGTGTCTAGTTAGTTTGAGGAGGTTTCCTCCTCCGATAAGGAGTTGGAAGTTGTTATTGGTGGTTCCCCTCCAGAACCCAAAAAGAGGAAAGTTAACATAGAAGATGCCATCACTATCTCGAAAGAAAAGGAGAATGAAGAAGAGTCTCTACCTAGATCTTATTCTTGCGATCTAGATGATATTTGGTTGGTGTTAGATGAAGGTGATGTGAAGAAGGTTGGTGAAATTTGGTGTGCCAGCTCTTCAATCAGAAGGCTTAAAATTGATGATGCTCTGGTTGATTATCTACTCAAAAAGGGTATTACTATTTCAGATGTTTCTAACTTGTTACCGGATAATCTAATAGAAGTTGTTGATGAAAGGATGTTGCTAGAAGGACCTAAAGGACATAAGTTCGAATCTATGATGGAGATAAGATGTGTCAAAGATAAACAGAAGTTATCCAAACACATTGATGAGACAAAAGAATGCATTAACGAGATGTTTGACATCTACAGGTATTGTCTCTGGTGGCCTGCTATTGTTAATAATTTTAGAAGAAGAATTGAAGCTATTGAATCTAAGATGAATAATATTGGAAATATTTTTTATTTCTTCAAAGACAAAGATGGAAAATAGAGAATAAGAGTTGGTGAGTTGCAAGTGGAGTTATTGATTATTCAGAGACAGAGGGAAGACTCAGTTAGAACTTTCTGGTTGGTCAAGGAAATTGTTGAGGTCCAATTGGATCATCTCTCTGGGATACTTTCCAATGCAAAAGATTGTATGAACGATAGTGCATGTCTCAGGACTGGTCATCCTCATTTATGTTGTTTACTATGTTGGATAGTATGAGTGCCAGATTGGATTCTGCAGTGCTAGCTTGGAAGAGGATTCTTCCAATTTTGAGAGAAAGGTACAAGAAAATATTTCATGTGAAAAGTGTTATTTTTTACTTGAGTTCCTGAATGTTTGAATTTTAGCCCTTTGCCTTGGATGGAAAAGGGGGAGAAAAATGAAGAGAAAAAAAAAAAAAAACAAAAAGGTATTGGAATTGTTGGACAAAGGTGAGTACTTGAGTTTTGGAGTTTGCATTTGAGTTGTAGTTATGGAATTTTGTGTTTTGAGTTTTGTTGTTTTGCCATCAATTCCAAAGGGGGAGATTGTTGAGAAGTGTTGAAGATGATTTAGCATCATTGTCATTGATGTCAAAACCTTCGATCTGGAAGGTTGTGCTCTAGATGATGTACAGACTTGATCTATCCTATCGAGTGTTATGATTTTACGTAGTATGGATATTATCCTTGCTCTGAATATGGAAGTACTTATTTTTAGACATTCGTGGAATTTAGTTTATGCAAAATAATGAAGGCTAATCTTTTGATGATTGGATGCAGTGCTCAAAGCTTACTCCAGGTAACCTTGCTATCTAGAACTTCATGCAGCATGTTGCAAGTTTTTCTTTATGCAAAATTGTGGTTCTCCGGTTGACACTGAAATTGATGATAATCAAGATTTGGTCTTGGTTGTGGAATTCTCATCGACTCCAGAATATATATCTCATGTAATTCAAAGTTTTTTATCTTTTATGCTATCTTATGTATGACCTATTTTTGGTCCCTTAGTAATGTGGTAAGAAGATCTTTATGTGTGACCTATCTTTTGGGTCTGGTGTTAGCGTGCAATGTCTTATTGAATATCTTAAGGTTGTTCTTCATGCTGACATGCCTTTTTGTGATCTAAATTCAAATGGTGTTTGGCTGACTTAGAAGACTATGAATATATTGTGTGTGGCTGACTTATTTATGTTCTAGGGGTATACATATATATATATAGAGAGAGAGAGAGAGAACATATTTTTAATTGAAGATATAGAAGTGTGGAAGAAGTATAATGTGTGCGAACAGAAAAAAGAGTGTGAAGGAAGGAGTAATTTTTTTTGGTAGAAGGTTGTGCGAAGATTATGGAAGGAAGATGTGCGTGAAGATTCTTAATCGGATCTACCGCTGCATTTAAATTGTGCTCTTAACTAGAACTAAACTCATGCATATGTAGATGCAACTTCACTGCCCACTTTGTCATGAGACTATTTTGTAATTTGTTGTTTTGTATTTGGGCAAAGGATCCCACTAACAAAGGAGCCACCCTCAGCAAAGGAGCAACTTGGCAAAGAGCCCTTGTAAAAATCACCTTAACCAATGTCACCTTAACTAGTGCTTTATAATTGAGAATTAGCATTCTTCGTGGTTTTTCCCTTCTTGGGTTTCCACATAAATTCTAGTGTTCATTGTGCTTCATGTTGCTGTGTGCATTGATGTTCATATATCTTTGATTAATTTATGTTTGGTATAAGTATGCTCCAGATTAATTAAAGAAAAGAAAAGTATTGTTGGATAAATCGGGATTCACCCTCTCGCTTATCCGACTGCTCAACAAATACATCCCAACCACTCTACGGTAGCACCACATCACCAACCCCAACGGCTAAATCCTAAAAATGAGTTGTCAATACCCCTTCACCACTTTTCCTCTTTCCAACCGACTTAACATCTACAGCCAGGTCTTTACGGGCCTCCTCCATGAAATTATGGTAATATTTCTTAATAGTTCTCTTCTTTGCAAGTTTTTCAAGTATTTTAGGTTTAGACTTATTTTCTTGAGGCTTAGGTATTTTGAACCTTTTTTGTGTAGGTTTCCTCTCTAGTTTGGCAGAGGATTCACTGGGCTCACTCATTTTTATAGTGCAATAGAACTAGGGTTCCAAGATAACTATGAATCAAAATTTTATTCTTCAAATTCACATGGTTCAAACTTAATTTTAAACAAAATTCACTCCTATACCCCAAACCCTACATATAACAACTACAATTTACTTGCCAATAGAGAGCAACAACCCTAAATTGTGAACCCTAGCTACTTACTCAATTTCCAGACTACCCAATGCTACAACTTACAGAAGTGTAGAATTCAACTTACCTAGGAAAATTAGTAGTTTGTTCCTTGAAATTTGCTTTTCCTGGAGCTTTTCCTTCTTCTTTCCTTCACTTAACTAGTTCTTCAGCTCTCAACGATTGCAATTATGGAAGAAAACATGATCAACAACCCTCTTTATGACTCATAGTTGGAGTGTCTTCTCCATTAATGTCTAATAGATAGCTTGCGTGAGTGAATTCACAAGTAGTCGTTCAAGTTTAAACTCCAGCCATTGATCTTCTTTGATTTAAAACATGATCTACATTTCTCCTCGACCATCTCTCTATTCTTTCCCAAATGTGCTTTAAAATAGTGATGATACCCTAGGGAGGTGCCACATAGTCACCCACATGTTTATTAACCCTTTAGAACTCCATCGCTCATCACCGTAATCCTTTGAAGTTAGGCCCATACTTCGGCGATGAGTGATAACACCTCCAATGGAAGGAATATTCATCATTATATTCTCCATCTCTTGTTGCTAAAGTGTTACAAAGTTACATTTTCACTTCAACGAAGCGAGAATCCAAGTGATACAAGGATATAGCCTTAGTCCATCGCTTATCACCATAGTTGATTTGGAGATGAGAGTGCTTTCAGAAATGGGTGAAATAAGCGATGGCACCATATGCGAACACATGGCAAGATCACAACCCCCTGTTCTCAACCTCCCTATCACTCATTGTTGTATTTGAAATAAGTGATAAAACTTTTCTATGACAGCGCGATATAAGGGAGAACTTGTGTTCGTCGTGCTTCGCTGAAGTGCAACCAAGGAACCAAAAGACTTCAGTGATAGGTGATATGAAAGATATATAACTCATCACTCATCGCAGTAATTAAACATGAAGACCAAACACTTTTAGCAACACACGATACTAAGGCTAATCAAAGGCTCATTGCTCATCGCGGTAATGAACTCGATGAGTTAAAAGACTTCGACAATGAGTGATACAAGGACTTAAGTGGTGGAAAGGTGCACGTGCATAAAGGTTTTTTTTAAGAAAAGGACCGCCTAGGAAGAATGTAGGAAAAGAGCTTAAAAAGACTTAAGAACATTTTATGCAAAGGATGTAAAGGCCAAATATTTCAAACCCTTAACTTTATAAAAATTAAATCCTTGGACCAAAGTAATGAGGGAAATATTTGTGATGGGTAAACGGGGAACCCTAACCACAAGGGGCTGGTAACTGAATGAACCCAAAGGAATAAGATACAACTAAGACAACCTGGAACCACCCACAGCAAGTCAAAGAAAGATTAGATTAAAAGATAAGGGTTTAGACAAGGGGGAAAATATACTACGTAGAAACCTACCCCTAACACAAAACCATAAACCCTATCATCATAATTCAGATGAAAAGACACCAAAGTAAGGAATATTAGATCAGTGGAACAATAAAATTTTGAAGGTTCCACCAGTGGTTTCGACTGGGGACACATGCCTCTTGTAGGCAAGATTTCAGATCTCAGCTTGAATCATACCAATCACAGAGAACCAAAACCAGGAAACTACTCAGATAAGGTAGTCAAAACTAGACTAGATGCAACCAAACCAAACACACCTATGTATAGAGATATACAAAACTTACAATGTACATAGAGTAGAGCATATTTCAAGAGAAATATGGCTTCAAGAACTTTCCATGTACTGACAGTTCAAGAAGTTCACCTTTTATATCTTGTAGGAAATATGAATCTTCACCATGAGTGTTGTTGATCAGATAAGGGCCCAACCATAATGCATCAAACTTTCCATGCTTTTCCTTATCCTCAGATATTGTGTTCCATGTCAACACCATGTCTCCTACCTGAAATTTTCTTAGAGATGCTTTCTTTTCATACAAGTTTTTGACCTACAACTACAACTTTGTATTTTTCTTTTGAGCATCTCTTCTTGTTTCATCCACTTCCATTAGTTCATCAATCCTATGTTGCATCTCATCACATGTATCTTCATCATACTCCTGGAAAAACTTATACATCTTCATGAGGTTTTTTTGAGGTAACCTAGCAATAATTCCATAAACCAAATCAAAAGGGGCATAACCTATAGCTTTCTTGATAGTCACTCTATCTGCCCACAGAGCCAAATTTAACTTGGAATTCCAAACCCTCTTATTCTTCTAAAGGATCCTCTTGATAATATTCATCAATATTTTGATGCTTGACTTTGCTTGGCCATTACCTTGCGGGTGATATGGTGAAGAGTGTGACATCTGAATTTTTATGCCTTGAGAAGAAGTCTATAAATTCCTCAGATATGAAGCACATTGCATTGTTTGAAACAACTCTTTTAGGTACTCCAAAACTGGTCAATATATTATCCATCGAGAAATTTATGACTACTTTACTTGTCGCTCTTTTTGTTGAAATGACTTCCACCCATTTTGTAAAGTAGTATGTGGCCACAAGAATCCATGAATGGCATCCACTATACTTATCAGATATCTCTCCAATGAATTCAATGCCCCATTTTTGAAATGGTGTCTGGACTGTAACTGGTCTAAAGGGAATATTACTTGTGAATTTCAACTTCCCAGAAAATCTTTGACATGCATCACATGCTCTTACCATTTTGTGTGCATCTTTAAAAATTGTAGGCCACCAAAATCTATCTCTTAAGACTTTGTGAGCAATGGTTTTATCCATGTAATTTCCATCACACACTCCACTATACATCTCATTTAGCAATTCAAAATCCTTGGATTTATCAACACATTTTAACATAACACCCTCTAGGTTTCTCCGCAATAGTTCACCTTTTATGATTACATACTTGATGGCATGCAACTTGAGAGTCCTCTTCTCATTATCAGTTAATCCCTCAGGGAATTTCACTTTCTACAAATAGTAAATGACATTCTTATTCCAATCACAAATTTCCATATCCCAAATATATGATCTGTCAAAGTCATCCTCGAGATTTATTTGATTGGAATCTAGGTTAACTTCAGCCATTAACTTAGCCAATCCCTGACCCCTTACCAATTTTGTTATTTGGATGTCAATTTTGAACTCTTGTATTTGGTTTATCCATCTGCATCTTCTACCTATGACTTCTTGTTGGGTGAAGATGTCTTTTATAGCTACATTTGGAACATAAGCAATGATTATTGCTCCTACGATATTAGTCTTTAAGTTCTTTACAGCTTTAACAAGTGAATATGCTTATTTCTTCATTAAATCATATTGTAATTCTACAGCTTGAAGTGATTTACTAAAGAAAACAATAGGTTGTTCAAATCCTTCTTGATTCTTTTTTAGCAAAACTGCAACAATAGTGTGGAATGATGCAAATGAGAAGATTTGTAGTGGATTTGAAAAATTAGGAGTCCTCAAGACTAGGGCATCCTTAATTGCTTGCTTGATTTCTTGAAAAGCTTTGCTAGGCTCTTCATTTCACTCCACCTTTTCACCCTTCTTCAACATCTTGGATATAGGGAAAGTAATCTCAGCAAAATTTGTAACAAATCTTCTCAAGAAGTTGATCTAACCAAAGAAAGAATAAATACCTTTCACATTCTTTGGTTGGAGAATCTTTTCAATGGCAACTACCCTCTTAGGGTCAATTCTCACTCCTTTTGATACAATATGTCCCAAAAAATTTCCTTCAGTAACCCCAAACATTTCTTTGGGTTGAGTGATATTCCATACTCTAGGGCCCTAATGAAAATCTTCTCCAAATGCATGTAGTGGTCTTCCTCTTTCTTGGGGTAAGAAGTTAGATCATCTTGGTAGATTTCCAAAAACAAGTCAATGAAATCAAAAAAAGCTACATCCATATCCCTTTGAAAGGTAGCACCTGTGTTGGTCAAGCCAAATGGTATTCTGACATATACATAGGTGCCTTGTAGAGTTGTAAATGCAGTCTTGTATTGCTCAGACTCCTTCACTTTCACCTAGTTATAACCATAAAAACCATCCATCATAGACAATAATTCACAGTCAGTCACCTTTTGCAATATGGCTTCCATATTTGGCAGTGGATAGTTATCTTTTAATGATGATATGTTCAAATTTCTAAAGTCAACACATAATCTTATATCACCATTCTTCTTTCTGAATGGCACTAAATTATACACCCAAGATGAGAGCCTGGTAGGCTTAATAATGTCAACATCCCTCAGCTTTACTAGCCCATCTTGCATCTTTGGAGCTAAGGTTGGATTAATAGGCCTTTGCTTCTACTTGAAAGGCTTGGCATCTTCCTTTAGGGGAATCTCATGTTGGAACAATTCCTCCATGTATGCTTTTAGGTCATCATATGACCAAGCAAAGACATTTATATGTTTTCTTAGCAAAGAAATCAACATTTCCTTGACCTTGGGATTCATTTTATTGCCCACATAAACCTTTTTAGGGTCATTTCCAGTCCCCAAGTTTACTTCTTCTAAGTCCTCTGGACGGGTAGCAATTATTTTGGCATGGATTTTGTCTTGATTGTCAAAAACCCTCTATAATGCCACAAGGCCTTTGGGAATATTATTTGTCTTCATCTAAATAACTTCATTTCCAAAGAATGTATCCTTTCCATCTATATTTTCAACAAAATCTCCAAAGTCAATCTCTTGACTCTCATACTCATCAACACACTTCAAAAACCTCAAGATGTCTTCATCATCATTGAATACTTTCCAGTTGTACACATTTTCAGGAATTGATGGCCTCATTTGTACCTCAACCTTAGAGATACCAACAAAATTTATGTCACCAGGCCTAAGTGCAATGTTTGCTAGCAGATCTGCCACTCTATTTTGACCTCTCTCCATCTAGTCAATTTTGAATGCATCAAATTGCTCAATATAATCTCATACGACATTCCTATATTGCTTTAACCTCTTATTTTTACATGCATATCTGGATCAAACCTGGGATATTACTAAGAATCACCTATCACCATTAGTTTCTTTATCCCATGTTTCTCTGCTAGCCTCAATCCCAGTAGCAAGGCCTCATACTCTGCCACATTGTTTGTGCAAACAAAAGACAAAGTGAAATAAACAAATACATAGGAATTCAAATCCCATAAGCCCTCACAATACTAACGTGCCATTCATAATTCAATTCAAAGTAGAGCAATCAGACACATACCATTAAAAAGTGGGAACTGATCTCAGAAGCAGCAACCGCGAAGCTCAACGGTGCCCACAAAGAACAGAGGTGAGAACGCACAAGAAATAGCCACCAAAGGAATTAATTCACGCCCAAACACCCCAAAACGAAGTCAATCAATCGCAGGAAAGCACTTCTTAGCTCAAATGATGGCAAATAGTGAACATAATGGCGCAAAAGACCCCAGAAATCAAGCAGAATCTAGCCTTCAAAGCACGTATGAAGCCATTAATGCACCTGATAAGACAGTCAGGAAACCTGGGGAACTGACGACAGGGTGGAGTTCGAGAAAATCTAGGCCAAACGGAAATCTGCGAAGACCCAAAATTCCCGAGCAGCAAGGTCCAACCAGAATCCAAGCAGGATCCGGGAAAATCCGACCAGGGCGGAAAATCCCAAATTCGAGCAAAAGCCCGAAATTCATCCAGAACTTAATATTTTCAATGAATAACCTGGGGAAATGCTTAGGCAATCAAAATGAACATTTAAGCACATACCCAAGTAAGACAAAAACCTCAAAAGAAAGGGCCAAAACACCAAAATCGACGTGAAAGAGGGTCCCTTCTTATAGCAGGGCATGTGTGCGAAAAATTGCACAACAAATGGCGACTTCTGCTAGGAAAATTCTCCATAGCATTTGATGAAGAACAGGAATCAAGAACCCAAAATCTCTGGTTTTAATCCCACCATCAAACAAACAAGTCAGAATGCAAGATTTAAAGAATCAGAACCAAAGGATAGATCCAATCCTCCATAAACTAAAAATCCAAGTGTGTACACATGAGTTCATTTCCCTCAAGTCACTATAGAAACCAAGTTCAGTCAAGTCAGGCTACGTAAGGATTCTAACTTCAAAAGAAACTTGGATAGGGCCTCGCTGCAAATCAGGCGTTCATAGCCCCAGCGAGGTTATCGTTGCGACTCTCTATAACATAGCTCTACTGCCAGTCAAGCATCCATAGCCCCAGTAGAGATATTAAAGTATCCCTAATAAGTTGAATTTATTCTTTTGATATTCAATATTTCATTTTTCTTTCTTTTGATATTCAATGTATGTCTCTTTCATTTCAACTTGTGAACAATGAAGTTCACACTCAGGGCTGAGAACCACAGTGGCACTGAAGCATAAATAAGATTTTTCACTTGACAAGACTTCACAAGGGTTCCTATAGTGACATCAGGATTCTTAAGATATATGAAAGATATAATATTTTCAGAGTACTTCAAGTTCAAATCCATACCAGTGACTCAATCTTCTATAAATCTGACATTAAAATTGTTGGCAACAACAAAGATTTCAACCATCCTTTCAAGATACAAGACTAAAGTTCACCAACAAAATACTTAGAACAATTCCAGAGAAGGTAGATTTTCCATGCAGGTGCAACACATCCAGGCTAAAATAGAGAAACCCCCAAAGAAAAAGCAATGCAAGAACAAACAAACCAAAAGGAAACCTACACTAACCAAAACAAACAAAAGCAAAGCAGAAAGGGAAACCCTAATCTAACTATATACAAGACCAGAGCTGAAAATAGCTCAAGACTAGAAATAATGCTTCAAATACTGCCCATTGACAGGCAGTGGGATATCCTCTCCAGTGAGGGTTTTCAAACGAAAAGCATTATCTCCCAGAATTTTTGAGATCTAGTAAGGTCCAAGCCAAAGTTTATCAAATTTTCCATGCTCTCCCTTACGGTCATGGGCTTTATCTCAAGAAAGAACCAAGTCATAAATCCTAAAAGCTTTAACCTTGGCTCTCTTATCAAACCATCTCTTGACAACCCCTTGATGCTTAGCAAAGTTCTCTAGGGCTTCATCTCTCTTTTCTTCAAGGTGCAATAGTTTGGCAAGTCTTGCCTCGCGTCTTTCTCCCTCATCATAATATTCATTGATGAACTGAAGGGTAGGGATTTTCAGTTGTATAGGGAACACAGGTTCTAATCCATAAACCAGGTGGTAGGGTGGCATCCCTATGGAGGCTTTATGTCTTGTACGATCTGCCCAAAGAGAAAATCTGAGTTGGGTATGCTAGTCTTTAGGGTTCCTACCTAATAACTTGCGGATGACAGTTAGCAGATTCTTATTGGATGACTCAGCCAACCCATTACCCTATGAATAGTAATTGGATGCAAATTTTATAATGATCCCATGATCAAAAGCCCAGTTAGAAAACTTTAACGATGAAAATGCAGGACCATTGTCACAAACCACAGACATAGGACATCCAAAACGATTAAGAATACCATATTCAAGGAAGTTAATCACTACCTCAGAAGTACACTGCTTGCAAGCGAGAGCTTCAGTCCATCGTGTAAAGTAATCAGTAATAGTGAGAATATACCTGTGACCAGCAGAGGAAGGTGGATTGATGGGGCCAATGAAGTCCATTCCCCATTGTGCAAAAGGTTTTACCTCAAAGACCGGTTGGAGTAGGAGCGCGGAATACTTCTCTTTGGTGGCTACCATCTGACACACATGGCATGTCCTGACATGACTGTGGGTGTCCTTGAACAATGTAGGCCAGTAATAACCAGCTCTGAGAATCTGGTTTGTTGTAGATGGTGTTGACCCATGGCCTATACCATATCTGTCATGGAATTCCGACATCATTCTTTTAGATTCTGCCCTTCCCAGGCACCTTAAGTACACACCTTCATGAATTCTCTTGTATAAAACAGCCCCTTTTAACATGAAACTGTCACTCTTTAAGCGCAGTTCCCTTCTTTTTACTAGATTGAGATGGTTAGGGCACCTCTAAGTCAAGAGATAATGAACAACATCATCATACCACTCGCCAGGAGAAACATCCTCCAAAGTATAAGCCTAAGCTGTGAGATCAGGGCCTATCTCTGCCATTGTCTTTGTGAGCCCCTGTCCTCTTACCAGCTTCATGGGCTGAATTTCCATATCATATTCTTGTAGCATAGTTACCCACTTGGCTCTTCGTTCTCCTAGTTCATTTTGTATCAAGAGCAGCTTGACTGTAGGATCAGGAACTATAGCAAAGATCTTATTTCTGAGGATGTAGTGTCTGAATTTTTTGACCGCCCTTAATAAGGCATAAGCCTACTTCTCCACATTTGGGTACCTCAGTTCCGCATCCTTTAATGGTGTGCTCATGAATGCTATGGGGTGTTCATTACCTTGGTCTGATTTCTGAGTTAATATAGCAGCACATCAGTGATCAGAAGCGAATGAATATATGTAGAACGGTTTGGCATAATCGGGACTTACTAAAACTGGGGCTTCAGCAATAGCTCTCTTTATTTCAGAAAATGCTTCCTTCGCTTCTGCATTCCACTCCACCTTGGCCTCCTGCTTCAACATCGCATTCAGTGGCTTGACTATCTCTGCAAATCCAGTGATGAATTTCCTAACAAAATTAATTTTTCCAAAGAATGACTTCATTTCCTTTTTACTAGCAAGTGGTGGGATCTTGAGAATAGCCTCTATACGTTCTGGATCAATTATGATCCCCTTTTCAGATATGATATGCCCTAAAAACTTACCTTCTATTACTCCAAAGATGCATCTCTTTGGGTTGAGGGATATCCCAAACTCTCTGCATTTCTGAAAGACTTTGCATAAATCTGAAATATGATCACCTCTCCTTTTGGAAAAGATAGTTAGATCATCCATATAAATAATTATGCACTTACCAATTATATCTTTAAAGGCTATGTCCATTGCTCTCTAGAATGTAGCTCCAGCATTAATCAAGCCAAAAGGCATTCTTCTATAAGCAAAAGTGCCCCACTTGGTGGTGAAGGCAGTCTTATGTCTATCCTCATATTGCACCATGACCTAGTTATATCCTGAGTAACCATCTAGAAAAGACATTATCTGAGATCCGTTGACAATCTGCAGCACTTCATCTAGTGAGGGCACTACATAATTGTCTTTCTCTGATGCTCGGTTCAAGTTCCTGAAATCTACACACAATCTGATTTCACCATTTTTCTTTCATACAGGAACCAGGTTCGCAACTCAAGTAGAGTGTCTGACTGGAAATATGATTCTCGCAGACAATAGTTTCTGCACCTCCCTTTGTATTATAGATTCCAGCAGAGCATTAATAGGCCTCTGCCTCTGTCTGAAAGGTTTCACTCCTAGATTGAGAGGGATAGTATGAGTTATGACTGATGTATCATAAGTTTTCAGGTCCTCATAACTCCAGGCTATCACATCTAGATAATTGTGCAATGCATCAATGATTCCCCGTCTTTCTTCTAGGGTGCATACTTTAACAATAAGAACATTTTTTTCATCCTCCTAGGATCCCACGTTATACCTATCACATTGTCCACTAATGGACCCTTTCCTAGTGTCTTGATCTTGATCTCTAATCCTGTCCAGATCAAAAATCCTCTCCAGTTGCACCATCCCCCTGGGGATTGTGTTGGTCTTCAAATTGATTACCCCTTCCAGGTCTATTTCTGCCTCTTGAGGCTCAATTTCATCAATGATATGAGAAGCAAACACATCTGTGTTTGTGATAAAGTATAGAATATGCTTATCATCTTCAAATACCTGGAAGTTGGTAACATTATCAGGGACTGAGGGCACTGGGGCCATTTCTACTATAAACTTCTTCAACCCAGAAAGAGAGAGAGGTTGCAGAGTGCTGGCTGCCTGGGCCAAGGAATCACTGTCTGGTTTTTATTTCGTGGAATCAGTTGAATGTTGAAGGCGTCAAATCCTTCAATAAGGTCCCATACCTGTTGATGGTATTTTCTGCACAGCAACAACTCAGACAGAATGCAATATTCTATCTCTCTTGAAAGGTTATTTCCAACAATAAATCACTGAAAATCACCCCAAGGTCTCTCGGGTGTTAGGTCATAACAATGCATAAAACAACTCAGATGAAATGTGAAATTGCTGGTAATCACAATCGGACCTTACTACAAGCAAACTGAACCCTCTCAATTTATCAGATCTAACTGAACAATAAAGAAATTGCAAAAGATAGGGATGCAAGGAAGTAACAAAATCTAAACTATTGCATGGACAAGCAATGCAAATGACAAATATCTGGAACGGACCTATCTCAAATAACCAATTCCTGTTCGACCCACAAGGCAATCCTACAAGAACAGTGCAATCTTCTGAGGTATTTTAAATTTTGAAATCATAGACTTGCATCTACGACCGAACTTAAGCACACTTGAATATATGGTCCCGGTTGACTTTACCAGCCTACTACAATCAGATAGTTGCTGGGAGTATAGACCAGAGATAGCTACAAACATTCCAAATATGAAATCACATACACTATTTATCCAACCAAACTAATTTATTTCTGAATAATAAACCCTAGATCTTCAAGCAATGTAAAAGATAGAACAAAAGAACCATGCAAGATGAGATAACACAAAGGATTTCACTAGGAAAACCACAATGCCTTCAATTGTATTAATCACCAAATGCTGCAACAATTCAACTGTTCTGAATATGGTATTTGCTTCAAGAAATTCTAAAAAAGAAACTCTAACTATTGCGCCTGCTAATCTCTATTCTTGCTAATGTCTATAACCAATGTCTTCTAACCCTTACAATGAGGCAAGAATGCCTATTTATCAATTTCCCCCCCAAACATGTCGGCCCAGCCAAACATTTTTACCAAAAAAAAAATCAAAACCGCCAAAACCAGGTCGGCCAAGGAAACAAACTAAGGCACACATTTAATGCCATCATCCAAGTCGGCCAAGGCACAATCCCCAAGGAAGTCCGGTCCAATGCATGCCCTATAATAATAGGGAAGCACAAATCTCGAGATAAACACTAACTGCTGCTTCCTTTGTCTTTCTCCGCGCTGGTGACCCTTGGACCCTTGAGAAAACTCCCTCCAGCTCAGCAATAGGTGGCAACGGCAAAACTTTGAGCCGGCATTTAATTGACTCAATCCCCTCATTGGACCGCTCAATGGTCCCCTTCCAATCCTTTCTGCTGGTCAGGTATCTATCTATCACTGCCAAATATGTAGCCGCATCATCAAGCATATGGCCAGTGACAACCTCATCAGAATCCGGGGCATAAACCTCATGCCACCATTCCTTCAATTGATCCAAACTCAGGTACTTGGGAGCCATCTTATTCCTCCCTGTCATCACTTCAAAAAATGCAATGCAACCATCATAGATTGCAGTAAGGTCGGCATCAATGGCTTTTCTTCGTTTCTTTATCTTTTTCAGGGCTCCCTGCCTGATCTGTAATGCTTCGAACCATTCCCATGGTTCATCCAACCTGGAAGAGGGAAGAATTCCATCCCTGCCCAATTGTTCCCTGCCATGTCCCAGAATAATCTTTGTCTTCTGCAACAGAGAATCGACATCATTCATATCCTGAGAAAGGATACTTTCCACAGCTCTTTTCCTTGGACTGCATCCTTGCCAACTGACAGGATCTCCTTAATAGCTTCATCCCCTTGTGTCCGAACACTCATCAACCAGTCCATGGCAGCTTGTGTGGAAGCCTTCATCTTCTCTATGCCAGAAATTGTTTCCTTCGGCAGAAATCCGGGAGTAGAAGAGGACGGATGGAGGGACTGTAGAGGTTTCATGACCTCTTCTAAGCTTTTCCTCAACCTTTCATTTTCCCTTTTTAATTCTCTCTTTGTCTGAGTCTCCTTCCTCAACCTATCCAGAATCACAGCACTTGACCCCTCGAATTCCTCAATGTCTTGTTCTAGGGAAGCTGGCCCAAGGTTAATGGTTTGGACACTGTAATCCTGGCCTATTACCTCTTCTCTTGTTTTATCTGCAGCAGGGGTGGCGATGTGTACTACACGGTTATGCACCTCATCCCTTTCCACCCGGGAAATTATCCTAGCTGCCTTCTTCTTTTTCCCCTTTCCAATCTGAGATAACATTGCATCCCAGTCGAGAGGAGTGTCCTCTACTATCACCTGTTTCTTCCTTGCTATTTCTTTTTCTAACCAGTCCGGGGCTACAGGGTCCGTCCGGATTCCTTCTGTGTCAGTTTTCCCCGGGTCGTCTGTGGCCATCTCCTCTTCTGTTACTGCCACCTCGACTTCTCCTTCTTTTGTTGCCTTGTCATCATCCTTCTCTGGGGGTTGTTCACCTTGGTCCATCTCCTCAAATCGCAACTCAGGAAGCACCGGCAATGGAGTTCCAGCGGGGATGCTCTTCTCTGGTTCTGGAGATCCGCGGCCCTTCTCACTCTCCGGAGAGTCCTCGTATTGCACCAAGGGAGAAGTGTACCATTTTTCTGTCTCTACCTCGAGCCCGGCAGCCTCACTGAATAATGCCCCTTCCTCAAACGGCTCTGCCTCTCCGCTGATTTCCTGCTCATCCGGATTTACCGGTTCTGTTACACCCTGCAGAGGAGAGACAGGCTTGTCCTGTTCAGTGGCTGGTGATATTGGAGAAGAAACCTTTGGCTGTGCAACATCCTTTGGGGACGGAGTTCTGGATCTTCTGGTGTATACTTTGGTCTTCTCCCCTCCGGAACTTTCTACATCTACAACCGGAGGCTCATCTTCCGAAGTCGTTTGGCCTTTCTTTTTCGCCACCCTTGTAGTTCTGGCCTTCTTGGGCGGTGGAGGAACATCCTCCTCCTCAGCTTTCTCCACCTCCTCCTCGTCCGAGGACCTGCTGATAGTCAGGGTCTTCCACCTGCGTTTGCCGATAGGTTTCCTTTTTGCTGCAGGTTGAGTCCCCTTAGGGCTTCTGACCTTGATTTTGAAAGGAGAGGCCTTGGCTGTTTTCCCTTTGGGGTCCTCTTCCCCGGATTCCTCTGAAGTGGACATGGGGTTGAGATTCCCCATCAGGTCGAAAGTGAGGGGAACATCGGCATTTTCCAACACCCAGACCTCATGTTTGATCCAAGCAAAGGTATATTTTAGCACCGGAGCCATTAAGTCCTCCAACTCTGTCACCTCAGGCTCATTCCAGTCAATATCCGCTACTGACCTATCCTTGATGGGCTCATAGACATGGTCCTGGACCAATTTTCCATCATCCTCCAGCTGATCTGGAATCAGCTTCACATTGTACTGCCTAATTGCCTCCACTGGCAGCCGGGAATACCTTTTCCTTCGTGCATCAAGGTCATCCTTGATGTTGACCCAGTAGTCCTCCAAGTCCTCCTTGTGCCTGTATTCCCGGGTAGCCCTTTTCTGTGCCCCTCCGGTGATGTCAAAATTCATTCTCTTTGAATGGAAAGAGAATCCATAGGCTGCCAATTCCTCACCTGCAGTATGAGCTGATTGAATGGAAGGACACATCACATCCACGCCAATCCCAAGAGGGAAGTCACCTCCAAAACCAGTTTTATGTTTCTCCTTCTTGACCACCGTATCGAACTCACAAATTTGTCTTACGACCTCCAGTAGCACTATGTGGTCAGTGGGATACCTGGGCAATCTGTAGGGAGCAACGGGGCATCCATCAATCCGGAGATAAGTGAAAGTGGGGAACTGGATGAACCAGGCCCCATAATTCTTAATCAACCCCCTAGCCCCATCGGACAATCTGATGTGCTCCGCATTCTGAAGGGTCCGGGTAATGTGCATAGTGAAGGCATCGTTGGCCCTCCTATAATCTCCGTGTCCGAGGTGCAATTCCGGATAGACCTCATAGATAATGTCATGTCCAATAGTTCCTGTCGGAGTCAGTCCCTTATAGGGATAAGAGATGGCCAGTATATATATAACAAAGGAGGACATGGTGAACTTCTTTCCTTCCAAAACATTCCTCAGTTGCCTATCTATTTCTGCACTGATAAGTCCTGCCCAGTGGTAATTCGTTCCTTGGCCTATCTTGGTGATCACATGGACCATCCAACTTTCCAATACCCCGGCAGTTTTGAGTCCGGCCACCCTGCTCAACAGTGTGATAGCATCATAAATATCTGGCCTGAACTTCACCCTGTGCAACTGTTTGGGCAATTTAGAGTGGTGAGACTTGGGCTTCTCAAGCCATGAGTTGATAAGCTGTTGAGCCTTAACTGGCTCGTTCTCATAATACGTGCGAGCAGTGTCAATGTTTAGGGCGCAAACCGAGGGGAGATCCGGCATGCTGAAAGCTCGGGCAATGGAGGCTGGACTGAAATTTGCCAACACCCGCCCCTCAGTACTAACTACCATCTGTGTGTCAAAGGCGTACTGCCTAGCACACTCCAAAATCAGCTCGTAACACTGGACTGCTGGAGGGAACCCTGCCACGTGTACCAACCCCGAGTTCATCATCCCTTGCCTCAATGCCGATTGGTCCTTCTCAGCTGTTCTCTGTTTGAATTCTTCATAACGCCAGGCACCAACGTTGGTATCAGACACATCTGCCCACACGGAAGATATCTTACTCTCTGGGACCTGACTCCTCATGTCTAATCTCAATTTTTCTGTCTCGGAAACTGCAGATGCCCCCGCACCACCTTTGGACTTCCCAGCAGCAGCTTTGCTTGATTCAGCCTGCACATCCAAGAACTATTATTAGAATCTAATTATTAAGCTCATATTCATCCAAAAGGTTAGCATACATCATACAAATTCATTAAAACCAAATGCCAATTGCCAATTTTAAGAGATCCGGAGAAATCAAATAATCCGGGGAAATCATATAATCCGGGAAAATCATATAATCCGGGAAAATACATTCGAGGCGGAATTCCGGAGAAATCCGACCCAGACGGACTCCTGCCACCAAAGCACTATTAGCCATGTAAATCATTAATATGCTCGAAATCAAAGGAAAATCATCAATTTTACTCTTTGGCAATCAAGAAATAGGCATCAACAATCACTCCACCAATTCCCTCATCGAAATATACAAAAGAATGCAATCAGACAGGAAATCCGGAAAAATCCGAATGGGACGGACTTTCGCGGACAGCATCAAATGCACCGGAAATTAACTCTGTCCGCGGAATAAAAGGAAACCGGGAAAATCCGGGAGACCAGAAATTCCGCGACAGCCTCGGAAACCCGAAAAATGGCAAAACGTGCACCAACACAGGAGCGACCACAAGATCTTCAATATCAAAGCTCGAATGAACCCAAAACCGACGACAATTACCAGACTCGAATATGCAAAGAGTGTCCAACACTCAGAAGCACTCAAAGGAAGGATCCCATACTAAAATGACGATGCCCTAAATCGAACAATCACATATCCGCCATTAGAACCAGAGCAAGCTTTTAGGGTTAAAATATCAGTTCGGGATTTACCTAAAAAGCCCTCTAATCCTCACAGGACGGGGAAGCCAACATAAAACGAGGCGAAAGTCATTCAAACACAAGATCAAATCATCGCACTAGCCGAGACACCAAGAAAACCCTAAATTCGCATGACAACACATCCCGCACCCAAAACAATTAAGCAACACGACCCAGAATTCCGTCTAAAGTGTAAATATGCAATCAAGCGGATAAACGGAACTCATAGGGCACGAGAGATGGGCTTCAAATAAAAAAAGACGGATCAAACCGACTGAATAAATACGACACCCAAAGTCAAAATATGAGCCGACCCCAAAATTTAACAACGCCCAGTACAAGAAAATCTCAAATCACCATGCAAACAAACGGAAGGGCGACGAATACATACCATGGATCAAGACGAGCAGAAATCGAGCTCAGAAAGTCAACCACGCGACAAACACGTCCAAGCAACACTCAAGCAATTCACGCGCAAACAAACCAAGATCAAACCTCAAAACTCAATTGAAAGTTCCGAATCGCCAGAGCAGAAAACAAGGAAGCAATGAAGTTGGAATGAATCAGAAAATGCCCTAAATCCGACCTTATACTCATCTGAGCCAAGGTACCTCAGCCATTAATGCGCGAAAAGACGTTTCTGACAAGTCCGGAAACCTGAGCCCCAAGCGGAATTTCGGAAAATCCCAGAATGCGCGGAAACACAGACTTCGCGGAAATGCAAAAACCGGGGAAATAATGAGGACCGGGATTTTGACAGAATCCGGGAAAATCCGATAGGACCGGAAAATCCCGAAGTTAGGCAAAAACCCGGAATCGGAGAATCTGGCCAGAAACAGACAAGGAACCAGGGACGGAAGAATCCGCCGGAGACGGAAAATCCCGGATCCAGGTGAAAACCCGGTTTTGGCCAAAAACTCAATTTCGATCAATTGCAATCTTACGGCAAGGGCAAAGCCAGCAAGACCAACATGTCAAGACCCTAAAATGATAAATCCAATAAAATCAAAGGTCAAAGACACCAAAAAAGAGAGGGTCCCCACTCCCAGTGGGGCGTGTGTGCAAAAACTGCACAACAATACCCTATGTCTGTAGTTAGTCATTCTTCTGTCATGGCAGGAGTACTGCCTTCTAACTTACTTGACTACTAATTCAGAGTCTCCATACACTTGCAAGATCTTAACCTTCTTCCTCAAGGCCATCAACAATCCATGCACTAAGGCTTCATACTCGGCTATGTTATTAGTATAATGAAACTGGAGTCTATGAGCAGTGAAGAATGTTTTACCTCTTGGACTAATCAGCTCAAAGCCAGCTCCAGCTCCTTGTTTTGATTTAGACCCATCAAACCTCATAGTCCAGCATCCAGCTACTGCAGAGTTCCCTATTGTATTACTTTCACTGCTACCACTAGATAGCTCTTCAGAAGGCATCATTCCTTTTCCTTTGTGGTCTTCCTGGACATTGATTGGGATCATAGGAGTGGGATTAGTATACTTCTGTATTTTTTTACCGCGGCTTGGCATAAGCAACAGTCCAATTCTGAATGTGAAGCATTGTGTACCCTGCACCAGTTGGGAAAAAGTAACTCTTCAAAGTTCATCCTTCTTCCTAACGGAATCTGACCTTCAATGCATTTTTTAAGGAACTCTTGAAAACTGTCTAACAAAGCCAGCTGATTATCCTCTGGATCATCATTACCTTCAGCTGGTTCACCATTGTCCTTAACTGGGTCCACTAGGGCTTCAATACCACTAGACTCTGTCATGAGGCCGTGAGACACTATATGCAACATGAGGACCTCCTCTGAATCCAGTTCTTCAAGGGAAGCGGAAAGCATGTAACTACCCATACCTACTTCTAACACCAGAATTTCAGCAGAGGTTTTCTGATACTCTGTAATCATGTATTTCATCCTGGGTTCTAGTTCAGTTCTAATCTAATTTGGCACTCCTTTCCAAGGGAGCCACATATGGGAGTGATCAGTTGAAACATATCCATTCAATGCCCTGGTAAAGTCCCTTCCCAGGATTAGGCCATAAGCATTAGGAATGTCAGCCACTTGTATATTAATAACTTGTTGAATCCTAGGATCAAAAGCAATCTGCATGTGGATCATATTCAATTCTCCTACAACATTGACTTCAGTCCTATCTAGCTATGTGAATTTCTTTTGAGAATCAGCAGGGGTGATACCCATAGCTCTACAGACACCAAGGGGCATAACATTGGTTGAGGCACCCAAATCCAGCAGACAATTATGTAATTTTTTTCCAAATACACGGACAGAAATCAAGAATGGGGGAGTATATGTTTTCCCTTGAAACAGGGTCAAGGGAGTGTCCACTTGGGAAACTTGGGATTTGTCCCTCTCCTTCCCTGTACTCTCAGGGGGCATATGGTCTTGATTATGTGCTTGATTTTTCCCTCCTATTGGCTGAGAACTAGATACTTTATGGGCATTCTTGCTAACTGATTTATCTTGTGATATGAGGTTTGCATCATAAGAACCTAAGACTGCATTCCTAATTGATGGAACTCTTAATAGCTCAAATGCAGATAGATTTACCTTTAACTTCTGGAGTTCTTCAGCAACATACATGGCCAATTTTTCTTCATTTAAATCAGTGGGGGTCTCCCTCGGGTACTCCACCATCTTTTCTTTACTTGCATCAGCATTTCTTCCCTTTGGTACATTAGCCTGTCCCCCTTGAGATAAATATTGCCTGGAAACCGGGGGCAATGAGGGATTGTTACTAGCATTGGGGTCTGGAGGCGTGTTGAAATTATTTGGTGGAATGGAGGTAGTGAAGGGGCCTCCAGCCTGTGGGCACCTGTGTGGAAACTCTCTCAAATCATACTTCTTGATAGGCCTCTGGAAGGTCTGTACTTCTTCAATGAAGGCTTCTTCTTCATCCTTAGGACCATTATCATTCACTGGATTCTCATCAAATAATTGTGTCATTTCATCTCTGTTGCACACCTGGTCTGCCTCATCCTTCAACTGGTCAGATTCTTCTTTAGGTACATTTTCCTCACTTTGCGGAAAAGGAGCATGGTTCAACACCAACACTAGTGAATCATAAGGAATATAGGGTACAATTTCCTGACAGCTTGTATTATTCTCCACCTCATACTGGAAAATTGAGTTTGTTGTTTGGAACTCCTGACAATCTAGCTTAGAATGTTGACTAGTCTTGTGGAGCTTACACCATCCTGATAAAGCAACTTCAGCCAGGTATACACCGCTAGGAGGCTTCTCTTGATTTACTGGCTGACTGGAAAACTGATTGACAGGTTGATTGATTGGTTCATCTAATGGGGTGGGAACTCCTCCATTGTTGGGACCTATGTTCCAAGTCCTATTCTATCATGATTGTTGTCTTCTCTCAAAACCTTGTCCACCACCTCAGTCAAAGTTCTGGCCTGAGGATTTCCCTTTATCATAATTCTTCCTTATTTCATTATTATATCCCCTGTCATTATTGTAACCTCTGTCCTGGTTATATCCTCTGTCGTTGTTGTATCCTCTATCATTGTTATACCCTATGTCCTGACATTTCCCTCTATCAAAGTGTTGCCCTTGTGGATTTTCTCTGCTCTGATTGGACTGCATGTTCCTCTGAGCAGCCTGCAACTGACTGTTCTGATTTCTCAAGTAGGTTACCTCCATATTCAGTTTCTTTATTTGTTTCGACAATTCATCTAGTCTTTCCTTGTTAGGATTACTATATGAAGGTTGGTTTGCATTATTCTGAGAACACCCAACCGTAGCATTGGGATTTAATGACTGGTTCAAGACTTCAGAATTTTGTAGGTATGAAGGATAACTACCCTGAGGCTGGGTGTGCAGGGGTCGATTCACATTTTGCTGGGGATAACTCATCGTGGATAATATTTATCCCATAGGGGGTCCTGGGTGAGGGACCAGGGGCAACTGAGGTACCTGGTTCATGATAGGAGTATGGTGTGCAAGGGCTTGGTTGATAGCTAGAACTTGTCCAGGATGAGCAATGGGTCCTAATGAGGGTAAAGGCACAAACAGATGTTGCCTTAGATTTGTGCTGACTTTTACAGCCTCTGCATATGCATCTAGTAAACTCTCAGGGGGGTTATTACTCCATTTCATAAAAGTAGTTGTTAAACTATCAAGTCCTTCGTAATAGACTTCTAAGGCAGTGGGTTCATCAACAGCATAAGGGGCCTGTAATCTGGTATAGGCATGATGAAACCTATTGTTGAAAGACCATATGGGCTCATTGACTTCTCTCTTCACATTTGTGAACTGACGGTACAGCTCATTAGAACTGATGGGAATTCAAAATTTCTACAAGAAGGCAGCTTCTAACTCAGTCCAATGTTGGATGGATCCAACAGGAAAGTGGTTGTACCAATAAAATGTAGCTTCCCCTAGTGAATAGGGAAATAGGCTACATGCTACATCCTCATGGTTTATTCCTCTATCTTTAAGGCCAGTCTGAAATATTCTAATGTGCTCTTCAGCGGTTCTATTGGGATCATTAATATGGAACTTTGAACAGAAGTGTTCAGGGTTAATGGAGATGGGTTGGTTGCCAGGAAAGCCATTGGTGGAGGTGGGGGTGGTAATGGTTGAGGTTGTGGACTAGGAATGGCCTCAAACTCAGATGAACTTGATGAAGATGTGGATGATGGGAGTGGATGAGATGGATGGGAAGATGATGATTCTCCCCTTCTGTTGGTCCTTCTTGACCTAGTGGGGTCTGGTAAATCTTGAAATTCTTCTTCTTCTGGATCGGATCTTGTCCTTCTTCTGAATCTCTCAGGAGAGATGGCATTCAAAAATCAATCTAGCTTGCTCGTTCGGGCCCTCCTTCTAGCACAAGTTCTTGTTGATTGTGTTTTATGCACAATAACAGCCAGACATAATATGATATCCTATCTCTCTTGAAAGGTAAATCTCTATCGGCAAGCCTCAAGAGATAACTCCAAGGTCTCTAATGTCAGGTCTTGACAGTGCATAAACAACTCAATAATGAAATGTGAAAATGCCGGTAATCACAATGGGACCTTACTATGAGAAAAATACTAAATCAATTTTATCAGATCTAACCATCTGATGGTGCTTCAATCCTAGATTTAACCCAATAATCAAAGAAATAGAAAAAAGAGAAAGGTTTCAGAGAGATTTCTAAATCTAATACTACTCCTAGGATTAACAATGAAAGTAACCAATACTCGGAATGGACCAATCCTTCAAAATTGATTTCTACTCGACCAAGATAAATCTACAATCTCACATAAAACAGTGCAATCTTCTGAGGTGTGAAGATTTTCAAATTGTAAACATTCATTCAAATAACCCTATTGCAGTTAAAATGAATGAATCCTCACAATCGAACTTAAGCATACAGAATATAAAGGCCAGGCTAACTTTGCAAAGCAACTAACAATCAGTTGGTTGCGAAAAGTATGGACTGAAGGATTGTTGCAACATTCAAGTGTTGAATCACAAACATTATTGGACCCAAATTTAATCTAAACATTTACTTTCTCAAAGCAATTTTAAAGATGGAATAACAGGAACCATGCAAAACAAAAGAAACAAGTATGGCACCAAATCACAATGTCATTTCTTGTATTCAAATTGTTCACTGTAGCAACAATTCTAGTTTTATGTTACAATATTTGCTTGAGGGAAACTACCTGCTAACTTACTCTACTTCTAAATAGCTCTGCTCAAATTCTAACCTTCTAACTATTTATAATTGTTCTAACTCTTCTAACCCTTTACAAATGAGGCCACATGCCCAATATATAGAAATTCCCAGAAATTCGTAGGCCAGGCAAGGGTTTCGCAGCAATAACTAGGAAAAACCACCCGGCCAGAAGAGTCTTCGACATGGGTCAAACAAGCATTAAATGCACATCCTGTCGAGGTCAGCCCGGGATCCACACTGCAGCTCGGACGATCCGCGGGAAGATAATAGGGAAGCACAAATCGCGCCGCAGCCTATCATTAGCTCCCTTCCCTATTATCCCCGCACCGATCTGACTCTTCATGTAGCTTCAAAAATGCTCCATCTAAGTTGGCCATAGGTGGTACTGGCAGAACCCTAAGTCGCCTCTCCATGGACACAATCTCGTCCCTTGAGTGTTTGACCGACCTATCCCAATCTACCTTGTATGTCACATGTTTATCAATAACTACGAGGTAGGTGGCCGCATCGTCCAGTTGGTGCTTAGAAAGAGAACCATCATCAAGTGGTGCATATACATCATGCCACCATTCTCTCAACTGCTCCAAGCTCAAGTACTTGGGCGTGATCTTTCTTCTTCCCGTCATGATTTCAAAGAAGGCAATAGAACCATTGTAAACCTCAATCAAGGTGTCATCAATCTGCTTCCCTTGTTTGTGAATCTTTTTCAACACCTTCTACCTAATTTGCAGTGCCTCGAACCACTCCCAAGGTTTGGCAGCTCTGGAAGAAGGAAGGATCCCGTCGCTTACCAACTTGTCACGAGTGTACTCCATCAGAGTTCTGGTTTTCTGCAGAAGGAGGTCCATATCCTCCTTATCTTGTGCCAACACCTGTTTTAACCAATCAGTTGCCATAATAGCATCTTTCCCCATTGACAGGATCTCCTTAATAGCTTCATCACCCTTTTCTTGCACTCCTTTCAACCAATTCACAGTGGCAAGGGTGGAAGCTTTCATCTTTTCAAGCTCAGTTATGGTCTCCTGAGGTAGAGGATTGGTAGCAGAAGAAGAAGGATTAATGGACTACAGAGGCTTTATTAATTCCTCCAAGCACTTCCTAAGATTTTCATTTTCTCTCTTAAGTTCCTGCTTGGTCTTCATTTCCTTCTTCAATCGATCCACAATAACTGCACTGGAGACCTCATAGTCCTCAATATCCTGCTCAACTGATGTAGGCCCAAGATTAAAGGTTTGTATATTATAATCATTTCCAGCCACATCGTCTCTGTTTTTTTTTGGAACAGGGGTAGCAATATGAACCACCTTGTTATGTGCCTCATCTCTCTCGACCCGTGAGATAACCCTAGCCCTCTTCTTTCCTTTATATTTTCCAATCTTGGCTAGTAGTGCATCCCAGTTTGGTGGACTATCCTCCACTACTACCTTTTTTCTCTTTATTTCCTTCTCCAGCCAATTAGGGACAGTGGACTCCAATTGCACTCTGCTCTGCCCCATTTCTTCTTCATGTTGTTCTCCCACTATTCCCTCATTCAAATTCTGTTTCTCAGGGGTCTCATTCGTTTCACTTTCCTTCCCCTCAGCATGCTTCTCTTCATGTGTAGATGATGGATTCTTTACTGCCTCTACCTCCCTTGGAGGAGATTCAACTGCTTCAGTTCCAATAGGAGAGTCAGCATGTGCAACCATAGGGGATTCAATCATCTTTTCAATTTCTGCCTTTGCACTGTGGAGTTCCCCTTCATGGAATTATTCACCTCCAGTATCTGGATCTTCATCAACCTCTTTTGTCTCACCTGGTTCACTTTGGGTTTCATGAGCGGGAGGGATGTCATCATGCTGCTCCTCATGAGAAACCACCGAATGTAGGTCAGCCTTAGGCACACTGTCCCTGGGAGAAGGAGTCCTAGAGTTCCTTACATACACTTTGGAATTTTCCCTAGAGCTTTCAACGTTTATTACTGGTGGGGCAACTTCTTCCCCAACCCTAGAGCTAGCCTTCTCTGACAATTTGACAATTCTTTTCCTCTTAGGCATAGGAGCATCAGCCTCAGGACTCTGTTTTTCAGTCTCTTTCTGCTCAGGCTTCTTAGTCCTAGTCCTTTTCTTAGCTTTTGGCTTCCTCTATTTCACTGCTTCTTGGGCCTCTTCTTCTTGAACAGCTTTAGATTTAACTTTGATAGGGGAATCTAGCTTGCCCTTGCCCTTCAGATCCTGCTCGGTGGATTCCTCAGAAGTGGAATGGGAATCTAAGTCCCCCATCAAGGCATAGGTGCATTGTACTCCCTTTTTTTTCAACTCCCATACCGTGTGTTTGAGCTACATCCTAGTAAATTTGAGGACTAGATCCACCAATTGTTTCAATTTTGTCTTCTCCTCTTCTGACCAATCCACATCACCGATTGGCCTATCCTTTATGGCTTCATAGGCATGATCTTGGATCAAGTTTCCATCATCTTTCAATTGGTCAGGCACTGCCCTTACATTATATAATCGAACTGCATCAACTGGAAGCTGGGAGAATTTCTTCCTTCTAACCTCATACTCATCACTGCAGTTGGCCCAGTAATCCTCTAAATTAACCTTATGGCTATACTCTCTACTGGCATTCTTGTGAGCCTCCCCTGTGATGTCAAATCTAGATCTCTTGGAGTGGAAAGACAAGCCAAGAGCACTCAATTCTTCTTCTGAAGCTTGGGCAGAACCAATGGAAAGACAAACCTCACCAGTGCCAATCCTTAGGGGAAAATCCCCACCAAATCCTGTCTTGTGTTTGTCCTTCTTGACAATGGCATCGAAGTCGCAAATCTACTTGGTGACTTCCAACAAAATAATGTGATCAGTGGGGTACCTTGGAAGTTTGTACAGGGCCCTTTGACAGCCATCAACCCGAATGTAGGAGAAAGTAGGGAACTAGATGAACCATGCTCCATATTTCTTGATGAGCTCCTTAGCTAGATCTGAAATCCTGACATGCTCTAATTCCTGAAGCATTCTGGTGATATGCATGGTGAATGCATCATTTTCCCTCCTATAGTCAGAGCTTCCTAAATACAACTGAGGGAAAACTTCATAGATGATGTCCTTTCCGAAAATTCCCTTTGTATCCAATCCTCTGTAGGGATGGAATCTAGCAAGCGCATAGACCAAATATGAGGTCATTGTGAAAGTCTTTGTCTGCAACACATTGGAAAATTTCCTGTGAATTACATGGATGATGACCCCTGCCCAATGGTAGTCAATTTTCTCTTGTTCCATCCTTACAATGGCATGGCACATCCAATTCTTGAATGTACCAGCACTCTTCAGTCCAACCACCCTACTAAGGAAGGTGATGGCATCATAGTACTCCTCCTTGAATTTCGCTCTAAAAAGCTGCTTTGGCAATTTGGAGTAGTGAGACTTGGGCTTCTCCAGCCAGGAATTGATTAGCTGTTGTGACTTCATAGTCTGGTCATCGTAGAATTATTGAGCCGCCTCAATGGTGAATCCCACCACATGAGATCTATCTGGCATGTCAAAGGTCTGGGCAATGGAGACCGGGTTGAGATTGGCAACAACTCTCCCTTGAGGCCCAATAATCCTCTGTGTATCCTGATCATAGTGCCTAGCGCACTCAAGAACTAGCTCATAGCATTGCACTGTAGAAGGGAAACCGGCTACATGGAACAAGTCTGATTCCATCATCCTTCTAGTCACCAAAGGAGGATCCTTGGCTGCCATTCTTGCTTTAAACTCCTCATAGTCCCAGAGGCCAACATTTGTATCAGTCACTTCTAACCAAACAGAAGTGATCTTACTTTCAGGGACCCTGCTCTTAATGTCCAACTTGATCCTCTCTGCATCAGACAATGAGGAACCAGCTGCTACCTTGCTTGACTCAGCCTGCACTCAGCATGAAAACATAGTAAGAACCACAGGAAAGCAAGGTTAATCTATCAAAACACCATTAGAATGCATCTTATATAGTCAAGGTGTTGTTAAAATTCACATAAAATGACCACAACAAATTTCGGGTTTCAAGACCATCCGCAGAATCTGGGCTAGAGAGGAATTTCAGAAAATTCCAAACCGACCGGATTCCAACGAAAAAAATAAGAAACACCTACTTATTCATCAAACCTGATCATTTTTCATCAATAAATCGCATGAGAGATCCAATTATGACATGAAATAATCATCAATATGCATCACAAATTATAAACGAATCCAATTATCTCATGTTTCCCTATGTTTCATCAACTTTCGGGGAAATATGTGAGGGACAGATTTCCGGGAAGAACGGGCCAAAGAAGATTTTTGGAAAATCTGGGAGACGGCGGATTTCAGAGAAATCCGGACCTGACAGACATCTGTGGTTTAGGCACAATCTCGGACCACTGGGGATTCTCGGAGTAAAAGTTTCGGCAAGAGTTGGGGTCTCGCGGAGAAGTCCTGGCGAAGCCACGAAGTTATGCCGAAAGATGCTATTAGAAAAGGTCTCGCCAAGACATGGGGAATTCGGTGTAATGTCTGGGCGAATGGCGATATAGCAAACAATATCGATATGATCAAAGGTCAGTCGGGGTAAGGTCTTGGTGAATTCATCATGTTTCACCGACTGATGGGTCCAAGCCAACACTTCGGCCAGACTTAAGTTTTCGATAGGAGGTCCCAGCGAAGTGGCGGTAATCTACCAACTAAGGCTTGGTTTGAATTCGGCCAGAAGTCTCAGCAAAAATATCTGGGCTCGCTAAGAAAAGAAGGCCTCGCCACAACGTCTTGGCAACCATTAGGAGTCTCGGCAAAAGAAAAGATTTCAGCAAGAGTAGGGAGCTCGTGGAGACGTCTCAGCGAAGCATGAATGTCTCCCCGACAGAAGGTCACTCGGCAAGAGCAGGATATGTTCAGCGAAGGTCTTGCCAAAAGCGAAAGTCCCAGCGACAAACGGAAGATTGGCAAGATGAAAGGAGCCCGTTATGAGCTCTTGGCGATGAGGTTTGTCTTGTCGACAGAAAGACCTTCGGCATGAGAATCATAGTTTCCTGGTGACTAAATACAAACTCGAAAAGGCTTCGGCGAGACACAGAATGACTCACGTGACATCTCCTCGACTTCAAAAGGTTACAGTGACTGAAAAGAACGAGGCTCGATGAAAGCACAAGTGCTCGGTGGGAGGTCTCGCTGAAGGACGGAGGTCTTGGCGAATCAAACGAAGGATCGGGAAAGCTACTGGATCCCGCCATGACCTCTTGGCGACCAAGACTTGTCCTACCGAAAATGAGCATGAACAAGGATGTCGATGAGATATCTCCTCGCGGGGTGAGGTCTTGGCGAAAGCAAAGGTCTCGCCGATTGATACGAATAAAATATTTCATCGATGTGAAAACGATAGTGTCACGGCAATCCGACATGAACCTAGGAAGACTACTTCGGCAAACCTCGAGGTGATCGATATGATATCTCAATGAGCTCGAATGGTTATAGCAAAAGGAATCCGGAAGGGATGGAGAGTCCCGATTTTGTCCAGACACTGAACCAACTATGGATTTTGACAAGTTTAACTTGGGGCAAGTCAGGGTGGGCCTTTCGTGAATTTTCTTTGTATTCTAGGTCAATCCTAAGACGAAATCATCTGATATGGCACTGCCCTAGGTTCGAACCCTATTCACCCACCATTAGCACATAGGAAAGCTTAGAATTTAGTTGTTTCACTGTTAAGTCACCACTAGGGTTTACTAGTTACTCTCAGGCAAGATTCATTAAAATGCAGACAGACACATGAACTCAAAACTCGCCTGGGAGATGACAAAGGATGCAATACTGAACAACCCTAGCATGAAATAAACAAATACACAGGAATTCAAATCCCATAAGCCCTCACAATACTAACGTGCCATTCATAATTCAATTCAAAGCAGAGCAATCAGACACATACCATTAAAAAGTGGGAACTGATCTCAGAAGCAGCAAATGCGAAGCTCAACGGCACCCACAAAGAACAGAGGTGAGAATGCACAAGAAATAGCCACCAAAGGAATTAATTCAAGCCTAAACGCCCCAAAACAAAGTCAATCAATCATAGGAAAGCACTTCTTAGCTCAAATGATGGAAAACAGTGAACATAATGGCGCAAAAGATCCCAAAAATCAAGCAGAATCTAGCCTTCAAAGCGCATACGAAGCCATTAATGCACCCGATAAGACAGTCATGAAACCCGGGGAACCGACGACAGGGAAGAGTCTGGGAAAATCTGGGCCACACAGAAATACGCAAAGACCCAAAATTCCCGAGCAGTAAGGTCCAACCAGAATCCAAGCAGGATCCGAGAAAATCCGACCAACGCGGAAAATCCCGAATCCAAGCAAAAGCTCGAAATTCATCTAAAACTTAAGATTTTCAATGAATAACCTAGGGAAACGCTTAGGCAATCAAAATGAACATTTAAGCACATACCCAAGTAAGACAAAAACCTCAAAATAAAGGGCCAAAACACCAAAACCGACGTGAAAGAAGGTCCCTGCTTACAGCGGGGCGTGTGTGCAAAAAATTGCACAACAGTCACTAAATTTACTAGGAAAATGTGAGGGATCTCAGTGATTTCTCCCTCAAATTCCTTCTCTTTCCTTTCTCTTCCACTCACTTTGGGTGGAGTAGACACTATTGGTTCATTACAGGCTATAGTAGCACCATTGAAAAGGGCTACTGCCTTTTGTTTATGCTCGTCAATTCTCATCATTTCAAGCAAAGGAACATAAACTTTTACTTTACTAAGCAATTGAAACATATCAACAAGGGTATACTTAGGCATATCAATTGGAATCATACCTTTTTCTGCATTACTCTCCTTCTATTGCTCATCTTATGCTTCAACTTTTGTCTTAGCATCCTTCTTTTCAAACTTAGAATTTTGCTTTTGTGCTTTCACTTTAACAGTTGGAGACTTGACTTATCCATCATCTTTTGGTTCTTCAACTTTCTTGGCCCAAATTTTGTCTCCCTTACTCTCCTTGGCTTTAGGCCCATCCAATTTGCTATCATATTTTTTGTTCTTTTCCTTTAACATTCAACTCCTTGATGAAGAGGCCAACAGCCTTACCTTGATCACCACCCATTGTTTTGTTTCTCAGATGATATGAACCTCTGGCTTGTGGAGCTAGGGCTACTACATACCTTGCAATTTCTTCATCTGAAGGTCTCCTTAAAGACACATTATCTTCAGCTACTTCCAATGCATATAATTCATTATCATCATCATTATCTTCATCAAAAAGAACTTATTGGTGATATGTATTAGCTATATGCATTTGGCCATCCACATCAAGTTCATGAGACTCCACATCAGATGAGCATTCATTATCAACAAAATCATACCTACTCATGATCATATTTACTTCAACATCATCCTCATGAGAATGATCATAATCTTCTGGCACACCTTCTTCAACTTCAACTAATTATGAAACTACACACTAGTGAGGAGAATGTGGCAACTGACAAACCATGCACCAAGGGGTCTCATCAGTGAAATTTGCAGATTTTGTTTGCAAAGTATTAGGTGTGACCTGATCTTGCTTACCTTTCTGATTTTTTGGGACTGGCTTTCCATTTTTCCAATTGGTTTTGTAAGGGTAATCTTGAAGCCTTGGGGGCTTTTAATTTTTCTGAAACTACATCTTGTTGTTCCCAAGCCCCTTTTCATTCTTAGCCACAACGTATTTGATATCTTTCAGAGTATCCATCACTTGATCCCATTTTTTATCATAAGGGATACTTGAACCAGAAGCAATTTCATGTTTATCTTTTTGATTGTTTGGGTTTTTCAAAAGTTTCACATCATCCCTTCTTCCCACTTTACCTGAAGCTTTCCTATTTCTTTCAATATGAAACGCAATCCTGAATGCATCCCTCAGAGTCTGGGGGTCTTTATCTCTTAGGTTGTAAGCCATTTTGGTATCAAATGCATTGAAGTACGTAACAAGGAAAACTAAATCATTCAACCTCAAATTATGTGGTAGTTTATTCATAGCTTTCTGAAATCTGATATTAAAATCAGACACCATTCATTCTATCCTTTGGTGATGTTATTCAACTCATTGAGCATAAAACTGGGGTTAATTTTATCTCCATATTTCTCTCTAAAAACCCTCTTGAACTCTTTCCAAGAGCCAATGCTACCATCAAGCAAACATTTGTACCAATCTCTAGCATCTTTTGTCAAAGATTCCATGAAAAATTTCATAACCACATCCTCATGTTCTACCTCATAATCATCCAACATGTTTAGAAAAACTGTCAAGTGATCCTCTCCAGAAATTGCATTATTCCTAGTAAAATTTCTCAACACAAACCTGATGTCATTGTCAATGGGATTTGGGCATCCAAGAATCCCATCAAATCACAATTGTCTATACCTTTTCAACTGCATAGGCTACCTATGAAACCGATTATCTCCATCCTCATTATTCTTGTTTGCTTCTCCAACTCCTCTCTTGTGATCCACATTTCTATTGGTAAATTGATTGTGATTAGAATCATTACTACTTTTGTTCACATTCTTAGCATTATGAGTGGATTGATCAATATGACCAGAATTTTTTGCATCACTTGAGGATGTGGGCTTTATTATGGACTGAGAAGGATCTTGTGAACTAGATGCCACAACACCTTCTTTTGAGACTGTAGTCTTCAAGAAGTCAATATTCCTCTTCATCTCAACATTTGTTTCTATGATCTCCATTTTCTCTACTTCCCTTTTGAGAGCCTCATTTTCCTTCCTTAACTTTTCCATCTCAAATTCTAATTTGGGCTTAATGGGAGACTTCTTAGATGTGGATTTCTCATTGATAACCAAGTTGTTTACAGGTTGTTTGCCTTTTTCATTTGGTGGGTTGGAAATATATTCATTAGGATGTGGAGCAACATCACTAGTAACTTTAGATTTGGTTTGGTTGGTGGTATCAACATTTTTTATGGGATCTTCTTGCTTATTATTTTCAAGGATCTCAGACATAATATGACCAAAATTAATTGGTTCTAGTTCAACCTAGTTTATGAGTTTCATTTGATCTAATTGTCTTATCAGGGTTTCCCTTTCAATCATAACATTCATAATATTTTCTTCCCTTTCCCTCTCATTATTCCTCCTTATCTCTCTCTGAATTTGAATCTCTCTTCTGAGAGCACTACAATCTCCAAAAACCTCCTTAGGATCTGGGAGGGTGATTTATGAACCAGAATGCTCTTCCAAATCTATTAGGTTTTGGGATTAATTATTGGTTTTAGTCAACAAATCAAGTGGTAAAGGTGAATATCCACTGAATGCAGGAGGGATAATATCACCAACAACAACAAAATTGGTAGAGGCAACATTTCAGTGATGGATCCTACTTCTACTCCTACTTTTCTTGGGTCTAGACCTATGGATACTTTTGAAAATATTATTATCACAATCATCTTCTCCTTCATGGTCTAACCCTAGAAAATTATCTTGAATTTCATGACTAGAATAATTTCTTAAAGGAATTTTATTTTTCAAGGATGGGATGTGGAGTAGACTTACTTGTATCTACTTCCTTAGCTTGTAATGATGGTAGAATCTATTGACTAGAACTTTCATCTTTTTGTACCCATTGCCCTTCTACTTGGGAGTGTTTTGAAGCTCTCCTTCCAACTTCTCTTCCAGGTGCTTCTTTATGTAACCTCTATTTTTCCTCATCTTTCTTCTATAATTCTTCTTCTTTAATAACTTCTTCAAATAATGTACACTCATGTAGAGACTTCAGAGTTTCCACCCAAAATTGATTGGGAATTGCAAATAATAATGACAGTTATGTAAATCTTTAAGTGAATTGCATGGATTTGGAAGCACAGAGAACTCCTACAACCATCCTCAACATTCTAGATGGAGGATTTGCATGGAAACACAAGGACTTAACAAGATTTATGCAAATGACCTTCAAACTGATCAATGGTGAGAGAATTCAATAAGCTTTAGCAATATTTGACAAATATTTGCAAAATTTAACACCCCATGACATATGTATGTGACTCTAATCACAATGCTTGGACAAGCATACTGGGACAAGCACATTTTCACAAATCTAATCCCCAGTAGAGTCACCAATTTTTTGGTTATTTTTTAAGAACCAAGTTGATCTTTAAGGAAGCATATGGAATTTTCCATTTCCAATTCTCAACAACCTAATGGGATTGGCCAATGAACGAGTGAAAGCAGCAATAATTTCCTCCTACACTCTGGGCTCTGCAAGACCCAGGAGGGTGATCCCACAATTTATTTCAAGACCTCTACACCTAATGACTTAATACATTACAAATAATTGATAGATTCTCATACAATAGCTCAATAAATGGAATGTATCAAAGAAACTGGTTATTTCTTAACAACACTCAACATTTAGAGCATGAGAGTGAAAAAACTTAACACAAAATAATAACAATTGTAATCCATTTGAAAGTTTGTTTATAAATTGATATGTTTTTGAATTGATCAACAAAATGTATCATGAACACACACTTAGATCAGTTTCTTAACCTAGGAGTGGAGTCAATCTCAAAACCTATACAATTTGATAAAAATTTAATACATAGCATCATTAATCTTTGATAATACTACATTAGAGTATCACATTCATTGTATTATCAACCATAACTTTCTTATTAAGATCCTAGTACTCAAATTACATGAACCTGTAGCTTCATTCAAGCATTTTCATTAATATTTTGAATTAAAAGCAAGAACAAGACTATACATCCATTAGAAATCAATGAAGAAAAATAAGATAATCCTTGATCATATTATTCACAATCCATGAAACAAGTACATAGGAGAGAAATGGTCTCAAATTTTCACCATTATATATTCAGTTGCTAGTATTGTTATCAAAATTACATTTGAATATTGACAGACTCAAAACCTAAGACAAGACTCTAAAATGTTCTTTGTATTCCTTTACAAAATTTCTCTGTGATCAATATACAAGCAACCAACCCGTACTTCTAGCCTTGAATTCCTTCT
Organism: Sequoia sempervirens; assembly: GCA_007258455.2. Classification (NCBI taxonomy): domain Eukaryota; kingdom Viridiplantae; phylum Streptophyta; class Pinopsida; order Cupressales; family Cupressaceae; genus Sequoia; species Sequoia sempervirens. The sequence continues at coordinate 31,093,361 of VDFB02000009.1, read as the reverse complement.
TATAGAGATGAAGAAGAAAAAAAAGCTTCAGGCTAGAAAGTACACATGTCCCTTTTCAATTGGACCAATACAAAATACATTCCCTTTTGAGTTATATTTGCATTCTCAGATATAGGGAAATGTTACATGAGACAAAGGCTCTTTTCATTTGTCATTGAAAATCATATCCTACCTTCCAAAAGGCTTCCTTAAGCTAATACAACAATATCCATGTGCTCAAAAATTTTGTCCACGTACACCAAGCATAAAAGAGAAAAAATCATAAAGTGTAGAAAAGAAGAAGAGACAAAAGACTCTTTGCGTCTACATCCTTGTCACCAAATTCAAATTGGGGAGAAAATAATATCTTATCCATACTTTAGCAAAATCCTAATTTATACTAGTTTTAGGCTATGCAGTGTAATTCTCCCATCCATTACTCATCATATCTGCAAACTTGAGGCCCAAAATTGTATTTCCCAATCCACATCACCACATTTATCATCAATTTTCATAACTGAGAGGATACAACATTTTGCAATACTTCAACATAGGATTAATCTATAAATTTTTCAGACCATGTGTGGTAATCCTCCTTAGTTGGTCATTGCATATCCAACAAATTTTGTACTTTTATATTATGTTGGTTGTATCTTCCATTGATTAGCATCCTGGCCTCCTTGAAAAATGTATCCATCCTCATCTCTATTCTTGTCATATTATCTATGTTAGGGTTCAATATAGAATAATCAACGACACTAAGCATCATCTTAGAATGAGGGATAAAATATCCCAACACTTCCTTCCATTTGGAAAACTCCTTTAGTTCACCCTTATCATTCAATATCTTGGGCATACCATGCCCTTCCATCTCTCTGAACATTCTCAACTTATTCTGAAGTTGCATTCCCATCTTTCCATGAAAAGTTGTGATCTCATTCACTAAATCAGTTGCCTTCAATAAACTAGGAATGTTGGTAGGAGCTTTAGGGTCTTCCTGCATCTGAGGCATCATTTCTTTCAATGTTCCCAACCTAGTTCTCCACTTACTCCACTCAGTTTGGAATACCTTTTGAACCTACAAATATTTTATGATGGCCTCATGAATGTTCTTGTAAACATCCTAGACAGTGTTAGCTTTATTCACCAACTCTATCACTCTATGTTTCAACACATCATCAAATATGTCATTAGCCATTTTGACTATCTCTTCCTTAGCTTTCTTTGTGATTAATTTCTCTACTTGCAGTTCATGCCTCAAGCTCTAAATTCTCAATGACAGTTTATCTGTCCTATGCTTATAAATCTGAAGTAGAACTTGTTGGAGAGGGAAAACCCCTAGATGTACTAGTAGTAGTGGAAAGTACCTTGTTGTGCTCATCCATTAGTTTATTGTATTTATCCAACATTTTTTATAATTATCCTGTGATCTGGGTTGTTTCTACACTCAACATGGCAGCATGCATGGTCAATTGTGCAGCTGCAGTGGCAATCATTTCAGTAGCCCTTTTGACAACCATAGCTCCAATTTCTCTCTCCATAGACTTTATTACCTCAGGCTTCCCAGTATTTGGTGCCATGGACCAAATAGCAAGTGTATGTAACTTAGGACTAAAACCTAAGCCAAAAAAATTACTGTCAAAAATCTCCTCAGAAATGGAGGCCTCTAGATCTTTTTTGATTGCATCTAGTGCAATGGCATATGATAGCTCCCATCCAGGCAACAATACAATCCCAATTCCTTTAACTAGGGCTCTTGCATCTTGTGGTGACATGGCAGTAATTTTCTGCATTATTCTGCACTCTTCCTCCTTCTCAGCTTCATCTTGTAAGGAGGGGTCAACCTTCTCCTTTGGCTCTTATATACTATTCTTTATATCAGAGCCTTTCAAATGAATAAAAAAAGTCTTGAAAATCCTTTGTTTGAACGAAAGCATCATCACACATGAAATCATTACAAGCCTTTATTCTGACATCATCATCCTCGACTTCATTATACTCCCATTTTATAATTCTGCTAGGGGGAACATCAATATTCAAAGCATCTTTTTTATCCTCAAGGAATATCTAATCCACCTCCTTCTCCACTAGGATGTATTCCGCAAATTCTTCAAGTGCATATCCTTCACCTCCTTGATTTGTTTCTGAATAAGTCACCAATGGGGTGACTCCAAGTTGTTTACATGTCTCCTTAGCTTGCACTACAATACCTTGAGCAGAATATTGAGTCAATTGGCTCCTTATTTGTGCATCATGATTTTTTTTGGCCACCTTGGCCCTTATTCCAGCTTGTTTTACCTTTTCAAAGAATATTTTATCATTAAAATCCCCAAGCATCAATTTTTCTTGCACAAATTTTTCCTATACCTCAAAGTAAGGACTGACATAAAAGAGATTTTCTTTTAACATCTTTTCTTCAATTGTACAAATCTTTCTCTTTATACTTTTTCTTTTTGCAACTCCCTCATTAAAAGATAAGTTCCTTATTACATCCTCTTGATAGAGGAATTGGTGTTGTCTCCTTGACAATCCCCTAGTTCTTCTCTCAGTAGTAATAACCCCCTTAGGGTCACAAAAGCTTATAATATCTTTTTTCATTCTATAATTGTTTAATAGACATCCAAACCTCTCAATTCTCTCCTTTAAAGTGCAACTAAAATAAGAAAAACCATAGTTAGGGTTTACCAGGAATGTCTTCCTTGATTTCTTGAAGTGCTCTTTATCCATGGCATCAAGCTCCACATTATCTCCATGAATTCTTGTTTATCAGACATATATGTAGGCAGCTTATGAGGTGGCACTAGGGACCCATATATCCTAATTGTGGTCTAATTGGAATGGAGGTACCAATCCCCCCAATTGAATTTCTATGTAGTGTCTTCCTCATACTCCAGAGACCTCAATATTTCTTTCACACCCTTTGAGATTCTGTAAACGGGCTTCAATCCCAACTACTCCAGCACCAAAAACTTGAAAACATTACAAAATGAAGTGTAATCAGACTCAAGACAATGCACATCCCATAAATGGGTCCACATCTGCATAAGCAACTCATTTTCCATGTTATCCCTTTCTCTCAATTTCATGAAATTCCTCAACACCTTTTTTCCTTTCCATAATAGCATGTGCATTAGCAAAGAATAGTGTCTGCATGAAAATGGTGGGGTTGCATCTTTCAACTTTATCAAATCCTCATGCAAGTGCTCGGCAATATAGGAAGCATAATCAAAAACCTTGTTTTGATACTTGTTTTGAATATCAATTGCTAAAACCATTAAAGCAACATCAATTTTTATGTAAAAATTCTTATGCAAGACCTGGCCTAATGCATAGTCAGTATTTTTGAAATAGTCCTCAAAATAATCACAACCAAATGGCTCCAACTCTAGAGGACCAAAAGGTACACCATTCTTCTTCAGGTCATGCCTCTTGTGCCTTGGAAAAACATTTTTTCTATA